>CM036258.1:3506794-3754294 GCA_020698575.1 Bostrychus sinensis
AGTTGTGTTTATTAGACAAAAATAAACAGCCTTTTGCAGAAGCTGTTGTTGTTATTCCCCTCTCAGATCTGGGACAGGAGGTCTCTCATTAGGAACAGATCACACAGAGCGGTGGTTTACAGAGGATCTGAGCTGAATCCTCGGGAACAGCTGCGCTCCGTTCATTCAGAGAGTTTTAGAAGAACAGTGCTGCTAACATCGTCGTACATGATTCACACAGACCTGCGTTAGACCCGGAGACTGACGGAGAGCAGACCTGCGCTGTGTTATTGAGAGCAAAGTGATTCTGTCTCATCAGCAACAAAAGAAACAGCAGCCACAACACAACAAATATTCACTGCACAAACACAACGGCTTCAGCAAACTCAGCGCCTGGGTCTGAGCAATGTTCAACAGTGATTAAAGTCAAAATAACAAACTGGCAGTCTACTTTTCCTTTCTTCTTTTTAAGTAAAACTGAATCAATTCACCGCTGCAAACTACTGAACACTGTGAGACCAGAGTTCAGAAAAAAAGGCAAGTTTAAAAGTACAAAGACAAGAATTACAATTAAAACAAGAAGGTCAAATTTAAAGATTATAAATAAGAATCCATTTAAAATTAAATTAAAAGAGAAGAGTGCAGATAAAACACTTTCAGTTGACATATGCACAGCTAAAAAGAACAGTTTTAAGTCTGGACTTGAACATTGTCCAGAGATGGTGAGAGTTGTTGTAGTACTACCTGCTGGATGTTAATACTCCAATAAAGAAACCCTAAAACGTACAAGCATCCTGTTTGTGTCCTGGCCAGTGCTCGAGGAGGATATCACTGTCACAATCAGTGTCTATACAGTTTTCATAGCCTGAGATATTAATCTCAAACAAGCACTGAGACCTCTCCATCGTGATAAGGAGAGAAGGCCCCAGGGAAGATCTAGGACACGCCGCTGGATGGACGACGTCTCTCAACTTCCCAGCCTCCCAGGCCCTGGATAAGGAAGGTGGATGGATAATAATGGCTTTGATTCATTATTAGCTCCCTAAATCACTTAAAGTCCATTATTCCACTTCTCAGCCACACTCTGAGCTGCTTCTGTAGCCACAGATGCCCTGGAGCAGGTGGAGTATATTGCCCAAGACATAACAGCACTATGCAATGCAGTTAGCAGGTGAACGCTAGCTACTGAGCTACTGCTGCCCCATGTGTTCTGTGAAAATGCAGCAAGTGTATTATTTAAAGATACTAGGGAGGATTTTTTTCGACTGCTGAGAAACCAGCGACTGTTTGTCCTTTGTTGAATAATGCACATGCATCAGGCCCCGCCCTTCACTGTTCCTTTCCAAGGAACTCCTCCACAGCAACGTGCACGAGCGTTGGAACACGAGTGTTTGTTTACAGCCGGCATCAGCAGAGATTCACCTAAACCTAGACCTGCATTGTTTGTTTGCTCGACCTTTGACCTTTGCTCCCCACACAGAGCCAATCACAGCACAGCACAAATATCTGTCCTCCTGCTGTTGGTAGCATTAGCAAACTGACGGCTGCTGTACAGTGAAATGGTTCAACAGATAAAGAAAAAACGATAAACGTCCTGCAGAAACTTGGCGACCAGTGCATCGTCTGAAGCCTTTTCTGTTCCTACAGCGCACGCCATCGTGTGAAAGAATCGCCAAGAACCACACGGGTTTTATTCTGCTCTTCTACAGTTTTTCTCCTCCTCTGGGACACTTCAGAAACAGTTTTCCTTTAGCGACCGCCCGGTTCACAGTTTTCCTGAGCCGTTGTGTTCTTCGAAGTCAGGCTGTGCTACGATGAGGCTAACGCTGGGCTACATAAACATACTGCGTACACGTGCGCAGGCACAAGTACACGCACGTATCGACGAAACCAGGAAGTCAGAATGATTGGCGAGTCCATGGAACAATGGTTACCGTACTCATGACGAAAACGATTGGATGAGGTTTTTTTAAGTCCCACAGAGTCCACAGTTTATTAATATTATTTTTTTTTTCTAATACACCAATTTATAAGCCTTATACAGGGCAATGACAGTAGTTTTAATAAATATTGCAAAAAATGAATTTATAAAGATCCTCCCTAATATCTTTAAAGTTACACTGTGTAAGATTCCCGGTCTTGCGCCTCTAGAGGCCACAGGTGCCACTGCACTGTCGCAAAACGTAAACACTAGGGCCCCTCCTCCTTCTGAAACTGTGCGAGCGTGCGTTACGTCAAACTAACAATGGGACTAGAGTGCATTCATATTTACTGTATAAACTTCTGTAACCACTTGTGTGGCCGCAGATTGGATCTTCTATAGAGTTAGCGCTAGCGTTAGCTTATCGCGCAATGGTCGCATTAAAACAACTAATAACTGTATGAAAAAGCACGTTCTAAAGAAAAAATAAAGAGGCTAATTTACCTGCCCAACAATAAAGAAGCAAAAACGTGATCTGATTTGCAGCCTTCTCTGTCTCTCATCTGACGCCAGCGAGCAAAAGTCTGTCCAATGTTGACTCTTGTCTGCGATCTGGTGCGGTCCCTTTCACATTTTCTTTTTCTTGCCTCGTCCGACATTGTCTTCATCTTCTTGTGTCCTTCGGCCCTGACGAACTGGCGAAAATAACAACGCTAAAAGTAGCTTCCTGGTTATACTGCGCCTCAAGTCGTTCCCTGTCACGTGACTCTTCCTCAACAGCGGAGCGCTCCCGGCCAAGTTGCGAGGGCGGTTTCTCAGTACAGAAGCCCCGCTCGGAGCAACAGATCGCGCCTCAGGCCTTATAATCGCTCAAAAAACCACAAAAACAAGTCAGTATGCCCCACATATTTAGGAGAAAAGTTACACAGTGTAACTTTAATGTACTTAGTTTAGACGGATGATATTGTTTTCCATTGAGCACAGAACAGTGGTCATAAATCTGAGCACTTGTGAGAAAGGCGTGATCCTCTCGTTTTCCTCGATCTCTGGATTATCTGTGATCTTTGTGCGAACAGGAAGTGTGTGTAAGGAAATCCGTTTTAGTTTGTCCCAAGGGTGAGGCTGTGAACAAAGATGGAGTGGATGAGGAGGATCCTGGTGGGACAGGTGCAGGAGGATCTGTTTACACCAGAGCTGCTCCATCACTGCTCTGGATCTGTGTCTTTATCTCCGTCTCCTGTCTCTGCTGCGATTCAGACGAACGCAGATCAGCGATTCACAACAATGTTTAGTCCAATCCATTCTGGGGCGATACAAACAAACAAAAGAGCAGCAAATAAAAGGAAATGTTATTTTAATCAAGTACATCTAGTTCTTGTGATGAACAGCTGTGTTCAGAGAGAGAATGAGCTAAATGTTCTATCATCAAACAAGTCCAGACTCCTGCCATTAATCAATCTCTCTCTGGTCTTCATGATTTTCTGCCATTTCTCCACTGTTTCCAACAATTAAAGCCAAAAAATATCTGCTTGCTGGAAGTAGTTTTCCCTTATCTTGTCCAGCTGTAGCCACAAGTACACGCACATGCAGAAATATGAGCTACTTTTTATTTTGATTTCTTTTTCTGGTTACCAAAGAAAATAACTATTGATATTCTATTTTAATGTGTCAGTTCTGCTTGTCGGAATGTGTGCTCTTAAAATGGCTTCCTTCTGGGCTGCACATAATGGATTTGATGGAAATTAGGTGAGGACGCTGTAGTTCTGACGGTCAAGCAGTTGGAGTTCAGATTTCTTTACAGCAGGGGTCTCCAACCTTTGTTCCCCTGAGAGCTTCTTTTACAAATTAAAAATGGCAGAGAGCGACTCGTGCTCTCTAACATTTATTTCGTGACTGGAGGCGAGGTGCACACTGGACAGAGCTGACACTTTCAACTCAAAGAAAAGAGTATTTTGTTTTTTAACATTTACCTGAACATTTACAAAATGTTGGTGAACACAACTCACTCAACTCATTTTAAATTAAAACAAGAAATATTTATTTCACTGGATGTGTATTGTGTGTTTGTGTGCAGCGACTGACTCTCGCAGCGTTTGTGAAAGAAAAGTCTCGTCACCTGATCTGAAAATACTAATGTCACTACTGACTCATTAAGCAACTGTTTGACTGACAACAGACTGGAGAATCACAGACTTTTGTACACGAAGGGGCCGTGCACCTTTAAATTTGATTGAATGCATTCAGAAGTTGGTTTGCCAAGTGATAAATCAAATTTGACAAAACAAGTTAATGCAGGAATCATAAAGCCTTCGGGAGCTTGGCTGAGAGCTGCAGCCTGGAGACTCCTGGTTTAGAGACGCTGTGGTTCCCAAGCTTTGTCCCCTGGTGACCCTTTTTTACACGAGGACGACCCCCACCTCTCTCCTCCACTATCACTGAGGTAAAATAAAACCATGTGTGCATTTTAATGTACATTACCTTACAGTTATTAATGGAGTATAAGTGGCAATAGCAAAAAATGCATAATGAAGAAGAAAAAAACGTATATAAGTGGCACTCGACTAGAAGTTGCATTTTTTGGGGGGAAATTTATTTTACAAAATCTGACACCAAGAACAGACATTTCATGTTGAAAGGCAAGTTATAGTAATAATAGAATAGAGAACAACAGCTGAATAGGTGTGCGCTATGCTAACGTAACACATTGATGGTTATTCAGCTACATGAAGCATAAACAACGAACTGAATAGGTGTCTCGTATGTTAACGTAATATATTAACAGTTATTCACATAACTATAGCATAAAGAACATAATATAACAAGTTCACCAAACTCACCATCTCACTCCTAATCGCTAAATCCTTTAAATTCTTCATCCTCGGTGTCGCTTCTGAACAACTCCGCCAACTCCGGAGGTAGACGAAGCGCCGCTTCCTCCTCTGCGTGGCTGTCGTCAGACTCAGCATCAGTTCCATTTCCAATTATTCCGCTCTTTCTCAGTTGTCTTTATAGCCTAAGTTGTTGTTGGTAATGTTTACATTTTAAATTGTCAGTGGTACAGGTGCAGCAGATGCTGGTACACAAGCCTAGAGCGCCCTCTAACCAACACCTGAAATATTTTAATATATAAGTCACACCTGAGTATACGTCGCACCCCTAGACAGACTATGGAAAAAGTGCGACTTCGTCCAGAAAATACGGTACACAGTGGGCAGGCAGTGGTCTTCCTTGAGAGTACATAAACAGAAATACTTTGACATAAATTTGACTTCTTCTTTAAGAGAACCACACAACCCACTGTGAAGCTTTGGCGACCCCTAGTGGGGTCCTGACCCCTCGGTTGGGAACCACTGCTATAGCTGCCTCTGACAGTGCAGTCTGTGTGTGTTCTGCTCAGACTCTGGAGTTTTTGGACTTGACTCTTGTTGACAGTTTGTAAATCAGCAGGAGGTGACCTGACCTCTGACTGAGCCCTGACCTCTGACCCCTGACCTGACCACACTCACAGCAGCTCAAGTACAGCTCACTCCAAAGGCAGTGACAGGACTGAGGGCCATGGACATGAGTCATGTTTCCACAGCAGAGGAAGTTCCTGTTCTCTGTCCACTTCTGGTTTCTCTTGTGTTTTATTTTGACGTCTGGTCACTCCTTGTGTTTTATTTTGACGTCTGGTCACTCCTTGTGTTTTTCTGTTTGACTTCCTGCCTCCTGTGTTTCACCTGTGTTCCTAGTTTATTTAGTTCCTATGTTTTCCCCAGTTCTTTGTCAGTGCCTTGTCGATGTTCCCAGGTATTTGTTCACTTTAGTATTTTTTTATTTTCGCTCTGCTTTTTGCATAAGTGGTTAGTTCTTTGCTTTGTTCTCAGTCTTTTTGTTTAGTTGGATTCTTGGATATTGAACTTTATTTTTCCCCCTTTCTGGACTTTGGTTTGTTGGTTTTTGTCATTTAAGTTTCACCTTCCACAGTCCTGTTTTTGGGTGCTTTTTCCTCTGTGTTCCACCGCTTTATGACACTGGCGGCCAGACTGAGAAAATAAAATAATTTACCAATACCAGGAATGACCTCTTGTAAGTTTTTAAGTCTTTCTTGAAAACCACAAAATCTTCCCTTCCCCATTTCAACTTTCCTCAGACTCATGTCCATGTTTCTCCATCAGGGGGCGCCCCATACAGACTCTGTCAGCTGTCTCTGAAGATTCCTGTGTCCAGCTGTGTTTACTCTCAGATAAATTACCTGTCTGGTCGTCATAGAAACACAGAGACACAGGTGAGAGCAGGAAGTGACCCTAGCACCAAAGTTAGTCTCCACATTTCCAGAACTGGTCTCTGAGCTGCCACAAACATCTTTTAACAATGAAGCGTTCACAGATTTTACACCACATTTCTGTTTCAGTTGTGACCAAAAGTTTTGTTAAGAAGCTTTTCATGCAATTAGCAACGCATTTTATTACCTTGTCGTAAGATGTGCTGCAGCAGATTTAGTGTTTTTGCATCATTAAAATAGATTAAAATAGGTTTTTGAAATAGTGTGGGACACCTTTGCATTAGTTTTTCACATTTTAAAATAATGTATCTGTGTAAAACCTCTTCTGTTGGGGAGCTGTTAGTCTGACTTTGCAGAGAATGCTTGGATTAGGTGTCTGTCGCCCCCTGCTGGCAGCGCTTGAGACTGGACATATGAAACGTTGATACTGAATAAACGAACGAACAAGACTCAGATGCAAACTCCACAGTGCTGTGATTGGCTTTGTTTAAAGTAAAATAAAATGTACAAACAGTGAAATGAGGTAAAACACTGCTTTGTGCTCTGGACAACTGTCTCGTCTGTTGCTCCAGTTCATCTCATGCTGTGAAGCCTGTGAACGCCGCTGTAGGCGCTCACAGAGCTGTCAGAACCTTCCACCAGTTCCACCAATCATCATCGCTCATCACGGCCCGCCCACTGCTCCACTGACTCCCACAGACGCTCGCAGGACGTTTTTGAAGCATTTATCCAATCAGCATTTTGCATTTTTGCAATGAAAAAGAAAAAGCCAGCTTGTTTCTCTCTAACAGAGCTCCACTGAAGCTCAGCGTCTCTGCTCTGAAGTGAGAGGAGGAAGCGCTGGAGAACCAGACTCAGTACAACTGATTAATGAACGACATGCTCACCAAACTAAACACATTCTAGCACACTTATATTATTTCATATCTAATTTTATTAAATTCATATTTGACCATTTATTTTATTAAATTTTAGGGGAAGCTCAGCTTCTCTTGCAGTCACTGAGCAATCCCACTGCTCCAGGTTTGTTTTTCAGGAGGAGACGTTATAACCTGCCTGCTTCTCTCCCAATAACACTTTATATGACATTCTTTAACTTCTGAGCTGTACAGTTCTCAGGAGAATTAGTCTCATGAAGAATTTGACAAAGCTGCTTGGGATAAACAAAAGATTTTTATTGTGCAACAGTAAAGTAAAAGGTCTGAGAGCACCAAGAATCCAAAGATTTTATGGAGTTTACTGAGCTGGGACTGGGACAAAATGGTTTTGAAAAAAGCAGTGCTGCAAAGATGGTTGAACTTTTTAATTTAAAGTATTTTTTACCATTCCAGTGCACGTCTGAGTGAAACAATGACTTTTGTCATCATCTGCTCTCTGAAGTATGTTAATGGTAACAGTGGACTTAGCGCAGCTTTAGCCTGGTACATTACTGCGGGCGGAGGGGAGGGGGTACAAAAGGAGTTCAGCCCTGACTCTGTCCCGGGACACAAAGCCCAGGGGGGAATGCAGCGGCTGCTGCTGCTGCAATAATAGCCTCTGCCTAAAAATAAAGGGGAGCTAAATGACAGTGTGTCTCGGTTTACAAAGAGCTCCATGGGACAAATAAGAGGCAGCGGGCTTTGAAGAGTTCACAAAGAGACACCTGAACACGCCCCTGTCAGACCGGGACGAGGGGGGCTGATCGTCCCGGGACACACTGCTGCTGGACACAGGCAGCTGTCAGGACAAAGATACACACAATACATACGACACACACGATACACACGATACTCACGATACACACGATACACACGATACACAATACACACAATACACACAATACACACGATACACACGATACACACGATACACACGATACACAATACACACGATACACACGATACACACGATACACACGATACACACAATACACACAATACACACGATACACACGATACACACGATACACACGATACACGATACACACGATACACACAATACACGATACACACGATACACACGATACACGATACACACAATACACACGATACACGATACACACAATACACATGATACTCACGATACATGATACACACAATACACACGATACTCACGATACACGATACACACGATACACGATACACACGATGCACACAATACACGATACACACAATACACACGATACTCACGATACACGATACACACAATACACACAATACACATGATACACACAATACACACGATACACGATACACACGATACACGATACACACAATACACACGATACACACAATACACACGATACTCACGATACACGATACACACGATACACACGATACACGATACACACAATACACACGATACACACAATACACACGATACTCACGATACACGATACACACAATACACACGATACTCACAATACACAATACACACGATACACACGATACACACGATACACAATACACACGATACACACGATACACGATACACACGATACACGATACACACAATACACACGATACACACGATACTCACAATACACACAATACACACGATACTCACAATACACAATACACACGATACACACGATACACACGATACACAATACACACGATACACACGATACACGATACACACGATACACGATACACACAATACACACGATACACGATACACACGATACTCACAATACACACGATACACACGATACACACGATACACACAATACACACAATACACACAATACTCACGATACACACGATACACACGGTACACACAATACTCACGATACACACGATACACGATACACACGACACACACGATACACTCAATACTCACGATACACGATACACACGATACACACAATACACACGATACACACAATACACACGATACACTCGATACACACAATACACTCGATACACACGATACACACAATACACACGATACACACAATACACAAGAACTGGGATACAACACAACTGCACTGAAAAGTCAGGGTCAGAGTTCAATCACTGTGGGCAAAAAATGTTTCCAAGCATAAGTTGTTGGTTTGTAATTGATTGACACCAATATTGATTTTGATGAATTCTTGTTTTTTGGACAGGGGCCATTTTTTGTAAAAATGCAACACTTGTTTTTAGTACCAAAAGTGTTTGCCCCCTTAAAAGTATATTATTGATAATATTTATTCTACTTTCAATCACTCAAATATTTTAGTCATCTTGAGTTGTTATCATAAAGTTACATTTCTAACATTTCATTCATCAGAGTGAGCTACTGAGTGCGCAGGTCTGATTCTGAGGGACGGACTCGAGACAGACTGAGACAAGGAGAGACAGAGACAGACAGATGGTAACTGAGTACAGTTTTTAACATTTTTAGTCTCCCTTCATACATATTTATCAACACGATCAATAAAACACCACTCTGTAAAAGACCAACCACCTGCCAACCACCAAAAGAAATAAAAAGGGTGCAAAAAGTTGCCAAAATCACCCAATGTATCATATGTGATACAAAAAAATCTCTGAAACAAAATGATATGGAATTTTTTTATGTGTCAGGCTTTACAGGGTTAATTCATCTTTATAGGTGTGGACACATTCACGCTCACATTCATTCATTCATTCATTCATTCATTCACTATGAGACCTTATTCTCCAGTTCACCTGTGCATGACTGTGTTTGGACAAAGGTGGGCCACTGTAACACAGGGAGGATCAAACCCACAACCTCCTTGCTTCAAGGATGATTCTATGCAAAGTTAGATGCATCTTTTTTTAAATATTCTTATTATTATTGGTGCAGCAATAAACAAAGACTGTGTACAACATAAAAGTAACACATTAGAAAAATGCTTACAACAATGACACAGTAAGTGACAAAACTAAACAGGAGTGGATGTTTGTGTGGTGTGTAGTATAGTTCTGCACACATATACACACATATACATACATTCATATACACAGCTACTTCATTTTTTAGTACAGTTTCCATAAGAGTAGTAAAAAAAGTAAAGACGTACTGTATTTTCTGGACTATAAGTCGCTCCGGAGTATAAGTCGCACTAAGCCAAAAAATGCATAATGAAGACAAAAAAAACGTATGTAAGTGGCACTGGACTATAAGTCGCATTTTTTGGGGGAAATTTATTTTACAAAATCCGACACCAAGAACAGACATTTCATGTTGAAAGGCAAGTTATAGTAATAATAGAATAGAGAACAACAGGCTGAATAGGTGTGTGCTATGCTAACGTAACACATTGATGGTTATTCAGCTACATGAAGCATAAACAACGAACTGAACTAGGTGTCTCGTATGTTAACGTAATATATTAACAGTTATTCACATAACTATAGCATAAAGAACATAATATAACAAGTTCACCAAACTCACCATCTCACTCCTAATCGCTAAATCCTTTAAATTCTTCATCCTCGGTGTCGCTTCTGAACAACTCCGCCAACTCCGGAGGTAGACGAAGCGCCGCTTCCTCCTCTGCGTGGCTGTCGTCAGACTCAGCATCAGTTCCATTTCCAATTATTCTGCTCTTTCTCAGTTGTCTTTATAGCCTAAGTTGTTAGTTGGTAATGTTTACATTTTAAATTGTCAGTGGTACAGGTGCAGCAGATGCTGGTACACAAGCCTAGAGCGCCCCCTAACCAACACCTGAAATATTTTAATATATAAGTCACACCTGAGTATACGTCACACCCCTAGACAGACGATGGAAAAAAGTGCGACTTATAGTCCAGAAAATATGGTAATACATACAAATACATTCATACACACATCTATTTCCTATTTTAGTACAGTTTTCATAAGAGTAGTAAAAAAAGTAAAGAAGTAATAATGATGACATGTGTTGTGTAGGAACAGGTACGAGCCTGCGGGGCTGCGTCAGAGCCTCATCACTGAGCTGTGTCACTCTCTGGACTCTGGGTGTGGTGCTGTATGCAACACAATGAGCAGTTTTAGAGATGACTCTTATGACCTTCCTGTAATTCACCAATCACTTTACACGGCACAGTCACGACCTCCACACTCCCACAGACTCAGAACGAGGAGTTACTGAGCTGGGAGGGCCGACTTAATCATCCTCTAAAATGGTTTACATGCAGAAAGATCTGATGTTACAAAGACAAACACAATTCATGTTAAATCTGACTTAGTAGTGTTAATTTTATCAGCCATTTTTAAATGTAGTTAGTTTTTAATCACATTTAGTCAACCCTCATCCTGTTTTTATTTATTCAAGTTTTAGTTGAGCATTTTAGTCTTTATTTT
Source organism: Bostrychus sinensis (assembly GCA_020698575.1). Taxonomy (NCBI): domain Eukaryota; kingdom Metazoa; phylum Chordata; class Actinopteri; order Gobiiformes; family Eleotridae; genus Bostrychus; species Bostrychus sinensis. The sequence continues at coordinate 3,518,233 of CM036258.1, forward strand.
AGTCCAAGAAAACAATTTTATTTGTCTAGTTTTAGTCAGGACAATCATTTTACCCTTTAACTTTTTTGTCAGCAGATAATATTGAACATTTCTGGCTGGATCTAAAATTATTTCACATAACATTTTCTCTCATCTTTTTGATGAAAGGTAGCTACATGCTAAGAAGCTAACATAAGTTAGCCAGCCACACACAACGTCCTCCCTAATCGCTCTGCAGTGCTCTGTAGTGGTCACGCCATTTTGTAGTGGTGTCTGAATGTCTAGTGGATAAAAAATAGTGCACTCAAAATTTCCCACAATGCATTTTGAAAAGTAGTGGACAGCGATGGTCACTAGAGGTCAGTATGGACCAGAATGCTTTGCGAGTTTGGAGGAAAACAGCGGGACTGCGACAGGACTTTAAACTGAACACAACACGTCTGAATGAAACCAGTTAGAAACACCTTTTTTTACTTCTGTCACTTCGTAATCAGAAATAAAAATCTCTTAAATAAACCGCTGCAGTGTAAAATTGCTAACGTTAGCTTAGCCAGCGTTCATCCTCCCCACGTAAGGCACAGAGCTGCAATAATCCAGTCCGTTTTAGTCATTATAGTGATAATTCATGTTAAATATCACACGTATGACTAATATTTATCTATAAATACTAAAACATCAAGTGAGTCTGGTCGGGCTTTACCACAGAAGAACATTATCAGCGGAGTTTTGCCAAACTTTTTTTACACAGACGCCAGAGTCACGTGATCACCGGTGAGAGAAAAATAGTGTGCAAGTCCGAATCGCAATTATCGCAATTTTCAACATAGTTATCGAATATCGCATGTTTTCTCCATATCGTGCAGCCCTAATTGAAAATCTGCTTTTTCGAATATTTTCTCCCTCTCTCTGGTCCAGGTGTATTTATTAGAAAGATCCCAATTGAATTTATATTTTGTCAGTCTTGTGTCTGACATAGTAATCAACGTATTTCATAAATTATTCTTTGGTTAAATTTAGTATATTTAGTTTTTATTAATATCAATAATAATCCTTTTTCTGAGCAATGAATAGTAAGTTGGCTGTGAAATGAGATAAAAAATAAAGACAGTGAAGAAAACCTAAAATTGAAAGTTTTTAGACATAAGAACATCAATTTAGGTGAACAAAAAACTTTTTTGTTGGCCCCAAAACTCAAAAATCTTGGGGGATCCTGTTGCCTTGAGTTTTTGAGTTTTCGCAGCATTTTTTAAAAAGTGTATAATGCAGAGCTAAACTCTCAGTAACTAAATGATGCTTCGTCCTTTTTCCTGGTCTCAGTTCAACTTTAACTCATTTTGCTGTGATTCTTTTGCAAAAAAAAAAAACCTCACTGAACCTAAAGGGGCCCAGTTGTGGACTGAGGACTTGTCAGGGCTTGTGTCCCAGCTCTGGCCCCTGTCATTAGGACAAACTCAGGTCCCACTCAGCACTACCCTCTGTGTGACGGGACGGGGTAGAGTTACCTCCGAGAATCCACTCAGATCCAGTTACACAACACACAGCACACTGGACCCGGTCAGGTGTCCGCTGCTGGGACGTCCCACGGTGAGCTCCTGAAAACTGCTGTTTGAAAAATGTGTTTTTGCTAAGAATTATTGCTTTATGGGAAGCAGTTTGCCTTCAGGGCCTGGAGGAGGAAGTAAGTGTGACCATTATTCTGTTCTACTTCTGTTATTATTGCAGTTCAATTCCCAACCAAAGACACAGACAAATATTAATAAAAAAACAACAACTACTACTTAAAAATATTGTATGTATAAGGAAATATAAGAAATTGTTTAAAATCTTTCATCCAGCTTCTATCTCAGCAGACGTCCCACACTCCCAGGGCTCCTCCTGCAGCTCTCACAGGGAAAAGCTGAGCTGAGAGACGTGCGCAGGGTCTTCCTCTGATCCACCTCAGCTGGCTCAATGTAGAGGAGCAGCAGCTCTACTCTGGGCTCCTCTTTTGGCGGTGAATTCATTTAAAATGCTGCAGCCAGAGTTATAACTAAAACCAAAAAGAGAGGTTACATTGCTGTCATCCTCAGATCAGTGCTCTGGCTCGTGGGCTCTGGGACCAGCTGGTGCTGGTCTGTGAGTGGTCCATGAGTCCGGCCCGGGCAGGGTCAGTGTTTCTGCTCCCAGGCTCTGGAACTCACAACCAAAATCTGAGGCTTGAGACTTTGCTCAGCACATTTAAATTTAAACTAAAGACTCATCTTTGATTTATTTTTTGCTTTCGGCTTCTCCCTTTTTTTACTTGGGGTTGCCACAGCGAAACCAGTCACACGGGAATTTTGCAGAGTTTTTACGCTGGATGCCCTTCCTGTCACAATGTGGGTGAAGTGTCTTTGCCTGGAAAATCCAGAATATGTCTCTGTATTATTATACAGAGAAATATCAGTCTGGTCACCACGTCCTCCGCCGTGGTTGGATTCAAATCCCAACCGTGCCGTGCATTTTGATTCGTTTATTTAAGTCACATGTTCTTCACGAGCAGCGTCTCTCGTCTCCTCAACAACAACAATCAAGATGGTGCCCAGGGACACAATGACAATATAAACCACTACAACTTTGCCTCCAACCTGTTCTCGAATGTTTTTTTTTTCTAAAGCCACACTCTTCGCCTCCATTACTCAGTCCAAACAGCTGAATTTCCTGGAGAAAGTCAGTTTTCTGGAGTATTCTGTTGAAGTCATGTGAACAGTAAACCTCTTATCAGTTCCTGTATTTGAGCCACTCCCTCAGCTCCTGCTCTTAGCACTAACTCTGTGTCCCTCTTGTTGTTTTTATCAACTAATTGTTGACATTGGCAGCTCTGGAGATCTTTAGGGAAAAGTTGTCATTTCCTCGAAGCGAGCCACCTTCGCCTGAGCGGTCCGTCTGTCAGTCAGCGAGCTCCGACAGAACAATGCACTCACGCGGTCCATGATAAACACTTTAATACTGCTGTGAAGTCACCGAGGACGACCTTCTGACCTCCCACACAACACAGCATCATCTGAACTAAAGTCTGCATCTGAACTGAAGTCTGCATCTGAACTGAAGTCTGCTTCTGAATTAAAGTCTGCATCTGAACTAAAGTCTGCTTCTGAACTGAAGTCTGCTTCTGAACTGAAGTCTGCATCTGAACTGAAGTCTGCTTCTGAACTAAAGTCTGCATCTGAACTGAAGTCTGCATCTGAACTAAAGTCTGCTTCTGAACTAAAGTCTGCATCTGAACTAAAGTCTGCATCTGAACTAAAGTCTGCTTCTGAACTGAAGTCTGCATCTGAACTGAAGTCTGCTTCTGAACTAAAGTCTGCTTCTGAACTAAAGTCTGCTTCTGAACTGAAGTCTGCTTCTGAACTAAAGTCTGCTTCTGAACTAAAGTCTGCTTCTGAACTGAAGTCTGCTTCTGAACTAAAGTCTGCTTCTGAACTAAAGTCTGCTTCTGAACTAAAGTCTGCATCTGAACTGAAGTCTGCTTCTGAACTAAAGTCTGCATCTGAACTAAAGTCTGCTTCTGAACTGAAGTCTGCTTCTGAACTAAAGTCTGCTTCTGAACTAAAGTCTGCTTCTGAACTAAAGTCTGCATCTGAACTGAAGTCTGCTTCTGAACTGAAGTCTGCTTCTGAACTAAAGTCTGCATCTGAACTAAAGTCTGCTTCTGAACTGAAGTCTGCTTCTGAACTAAAGTCTGCTTCTGAACTAAAGTCTGCATCTGAACTGAAGTCTGCATCTGAACTAAAGTCTGCATCTGAACTAAAGTCTGCATCTGAACTAAAGTCTGCTTCTGAACTGAAGTCTGCTTCTGAACTGAAGTCTGCATCTGAACTGAAGTCTGCTTCTGAACTGAAGTCTGCATCTGAACTAAAGTCTGCTTCTGAACTGAAGTCTGCTTCTGAACTGAAGTCTGCTTCTGAACTGAAGTCTGCTTCTGAACTGAAGTCTGCATCTGAACTGAAGTCTGCATCTGAACTAAAGTCTGCTTCTGAACTAAAGTCTGCTTCTGAACTGAAGTCTGCTTCTGAACTAAAGTCTGCTTCTGAACTGAAGTCTGCTTCTGAACTGAAGTCTGCATCTGAACTGAAGTCTGCTTCTGAACTAAAGTCTGCATCTGAACTGAAGTCTGCATCTGAACTGAAGTCTGCTTCTGAACTAAAGTCTGCATCTGAACTAAAGTCTGCATCTGAACTGAAGTCTGCTTCTGAACTAAAGTCTGCATCTGAACTGAAGTCTGCATCTGAACTGAAGTCTGCTTCTGAACTAAAGTCTGCATCTGAACTAAAGTCTGCTTCTGAACTGAAGTCTGCTTCTGAACTAAAGTCTGCTTCTGAACTAAAGTCTGCATCTGAACTAAAGTCTGCTTCTGAACTGAAGTCTGCTTCTGAACTGAAGTCTGCATCTGAACTAAAGTCTGCTTCTGAACTGAAGTCTGCATCTGAACTGAAGTCTGCTTCTGAACTGAAGTCTGCTTCTGAACTGAAGTCTGCTTCTGAACTAAAGTCTGCTTCTGAACTAAAGTCTGCTTCTGAACTGAAGTCTGCATCTGAACTGAAGTCTGCTTCTGAACTAAAGTCTGCATCTGAACTAAAGTCTGCTTCTGAACTAAAGTCTGCTTCTGAACTGAAGTCTGCTTCTGAACTAAAGTCTGCTTCTGAACTGAAGTCTGCTTCTGAACTGAAGTCTGCATCTGAACTGAAGTCTGCTTCTGAACTAAAGTCTGCATCTGAACTGAAGTCTGCTTCTGAACTAAAGTCTGCATCTGAACTGAAGTCTGCATCTGAACTAAAGTCTGCTTCTGAACTGAAGTCTGCTTCTGAACTAAAGTCTGCTTCTGAACTGAAGTCTGCATCTGAACTGAAGTCTGCATCTGAACTGAAGTCTGCATCTGAACTGAAGTCTGCATCTGAACTAAAGTCTGCTTCTGAACTAAAGTCTGCTTCTGAACTAAAGTCTGCATCTGAACTAAAGTCTGCTTCTGAACTAAAGTCTGCTTCTGAACTGAAGTCTGCTTCTGAACTAAAGTCTGCTTCTGAACTAAAGTCTGCTTCTGAACTAAAGTCTGCATCTGAACTGAAGTCTGCTTCTGAACTGAAGTCTGCTTCTGAACTAAAGTCTGCATCTGAACTAAAGTCTGCTTCTGAACTGAAGTCTGCTTCTGAACTAAAGTCTGCTTCTGAACTAAAGTCTGCTTCTGAACTGAAGTCTGCTTCTGAACTAAAGTCTGCTTCTGAACTAAAGTCTGCATCTGAACTGAAGTCTGCATCTGAACTAAAGTCTGCATCTGAACTAAAGTCTGCATCTGAACTAAAGTCTGCTTCTGAACTGAAGTCTGCATCTGAACTGAAGTCTGCTTCTGAACTAAAGTCTGCATCTGAACTAAAGTCTGCTTCTGAACTGAAGTCTGCTTCTGAACTAAAGTCTGCATCTGAACTGAAGTCTGCATCTGAACTGAAGTCTGCTTCTGAACTGAAGTCTGCTTCTGAACTAAAGTCTGCATCTGAACTAAAGTCTGCTTCTGAACTGAAGTCTGCTTCTGAACTAAAGTCTGCATCTGAACTGAAGTCTGCTTCTGAACTAAAGTCTGCATCTGAACTAAAGTCTGCATCTGAACTGAAGTCTGCTTCTGAACTAAAGTCTGCTTCTGAACTAAAGTCTGCTTCTGAACTGAAGTCTGCATCTGAACTAAAGTCTGCTTCTGAACTGAAGTCTGCTTCTGAACTAAAGTCTGCATCTGAACTAAAGTCTGCTTCTGAACTAAAGTCTGCTTCTGAAGTGAAGTCTGCTTCTGAACTGAAGTCTGCTTCTGAACTAAAGTCTGCTTCTGAACTAAAGTCTGCTTCTGAACTAAAGTCTGCTTCTGAACTGAAGTCTGCATCTGAACTAAAGTCTGCTTCTGAACTGAAGTCTGCTTCTGAACTAAAGTCTGCATCTGAACTAAAGTCTGCATCTGAACTAAAGTCTGCTTCTGAACTAAAGTCTGCTTCTGAACTAAAGTCTGCTTCTGAACTAAAGTCTGCTTCTGAACTGAAGTCTGCATCTGAACTAAAGTCTGCTTCTGAACTGAAGTCTGCTTCTGAACTAAAGTCTGCATCTGAACTAAAGTCTGCTTCTGAACTAAAGTCTGCATCTGGTCTTCCTCCAAGCCTCAGCATCCTTCTGTCCATTTATTCACTGTTATCCTTCCTCTGTTCATGTAAAAACCCATCTCAGTTCCAGAGCGTCTAACTAACGTGAACTAACGTCTAACGTGCGTGAACTAACACTAAATAAAGGGAAGAAAAAAACAAACAAACAAAAACAAACAGAGACTGATCATTTTCCTTGTTCTTCTGATGCGGAAAACTCATTACTCTAAAATGATAAAGAATAGCATTTTCCTATGTTTTGTAAATAAAATCTCTGAGACGACAGTTGCACCCTTGAAAAGATGAGAGGTTTTTTTCTCCTTTTGGCAACTTTATTTAACTTTCTGGTTCTTTACAAACAATTGAGGCACAAACGGACGAATAAACAACAGTGAAATATTTACAACCATGCAAATTAGATAACACCAGCACATCCCAGACTAAAACAGGACCAAGTAAAATTGGATTTAAGGCCAGGACTCTGAGAAGATCTTAGTCTTCTGTCTGTGTTATTTGTTCTAGCAGTGATTTATATTATCTTTTATATTTAGGTACTATGGCTCTACAGTGAGGAAATGGCAAAAATAAGTGTTTTTAAAATGAAAAATCTAAATACTTTTGGCTTCAAATCAACTCAGAAATGCAGTGGAATAAAACTAAAAGTATCCCTTGTACTTAAAGGTCCTCTCTTCTGCTAAATCAACTTTTTTTTTTAGCTTTGAATCATGTTATAATGTTGTATGCACCTCAAAAACATTTCTCTCATTCACACGTTTGAGTAATCCTGTATGCTGAGGCGCTGTCCTTCTCCAGAGCTGAAAACGCTCAGTCTCACAGCTCTACGTACGTTTCTAAAGCTCACACACCTTCACCGGACTCGTTCTGATCATTTCAGCCTTAAACCTCCATCACTACGAAGCTGAAATCTATCTGTTAGCATCATGTCGCTAACAGCCGTGCTAAAGAGACATTTTATTTACTGTCCAGCAGCACGTAGATTATTTTAAGTTATAAAACCTGAAATACTAATGCAAAGCTGTTTCAGAAAGACTAAAAAAATCTGAATATTGGACTTTTTATTAAAGTAAATCATATTTTAGGAGGAAAAGCGCCAGTTTTCCGTTGCGTTGTGATGTGCGGTGATGTATTCCGTGGTGTATTCTTGGATGAGGGACCTGCCTGTGTTTCCTCTCTGATTGTTCCTGTAGCGGGGGCCTCTTTAGCCCTGACAGATTTGACACTCAGCTAATGTTTCCTTGCATTATGGTTCCACAGAATGGCTCCCCTTGTCCATTGTGCCGATGTTAAAGCTGAGGCAGATCGGAAAAAACGGAAGACGGGGGAGATTCCGGGGAATTCCAGCAACATTCCTCCAGCGCCGGACTTCACGGCTGTGTTTGTCGAGTCAAGGCTGTCTCTGAGAATGAGTCATACTGCATAAAGTCATACAAATACATCCAATAAACAGCGGAGAGATTAAAAAAAAGTGAACGCTACACATTTTTACTCAAGAACAATCAGGAATTTTCAACAGAATTATTGCGGCAGTAAAAGTATAAAGTTTAGTTTGGTGACTACAAAGCCATTTGAAGGAGATATATTCCGCAAAATTGACTTTTGTTAGCTTTCTACCATGTTGTAATGTTCCCTCATCAAAAGCATACCTGGACTACTGTTTGAGTAATACTGTATTCTCTGGTGCTGAGTGCTGAGGCCTCAGAACGCTCGGTTCCACAAACCCCCGCCCACTCCAGGAAGCACTGACCAATCAACAACAAGCCTTCTACATCCAGTCTGCTCTCATTCATTTATCAACAAAACAAAACAAAAAAACAGTGTACAGCTCTGTTTCCACTGATGCCTCAGATATTTTTTACTTTTGTACTAAAATGACTTTAACAAAAAGTTTAAGGAAAGGAGGTTCCTTTTTTTTTTCTCTTTGATTATGTTCAAAAGACTACAACACTCTGCTGCCCTCTGCTGGTCTCTTCAGCTGTTTCTTCATGGCACCAGTATAGTCGAGTAAAAACGTTTTGTTTTAGTTAATGTTGTTTCAGAGACTGTTAATTAAAAGCGTAATATAGAAGCCAGACTATAACATTAAATGTAGAGTCTGGGGACGGTCCATAGACAGAGCTCAAGCCTAGAGGTGGAATCAGCGGCTGTCATTCAAACTGCTTCCGTAACAGACCAGCGCTCTGCCCAATCACAGCAACGGACAAGGTGAGCTTTGTTAGCTACCAGCGGAGCCAGCTGCTATATCAGACTTTTGCCATAGCCACTCGGCAAAACAACAAATCCATCCTTGGTGATCGAATGATCTGAGAGCTTCTTTCTGCTCTACTTTCAAAGAAAATCCCAAATCTAACTTTTCCAAAACTGATGTCCAGGCCGATTCAAATGCGCCGTTCGTTAGCCACAGCCATCGTAGTTGTTCTGCGCTGCACCGTCGCCCAGCCCTGTCAGTCATCGTGCTAAGCCCCGCCTACTCCACTCTCCACACACCCGCTACACAGACAGAGCGCTGTGATTGGTCCGACGAAGCCCTGGGCGGAGTCAAGATTGGCCCCTATGCTGTGTTACTAGACCAACCCGCTAGGAAAAACATATTTTCTGCCGCTAGGGTGCGTCTAGATTTCTAGGCCAGTAATGTAGCCCATTTAATGTAATTATTAAAATGTTAAATGAAAGTAAAATTACCTGAGTACTTTATAAAAATATACAAACTTAATACAAAAAGAAAAACAATGTAATAATGGCTTTGATTTATACAGTGCATGAGTCCATCATTCCTTCACTCTTCAGTCACACATTCACACATTCACACAGGCGAGGTTGGTGAAGTGTCTTGCCCAAGGCCATGACAGTAGTCTGCGATGCTGGTATCGGGATTCAAACCACCAACCTTCCGGTTTGTGGGCTAATGGCTGTGCCTACTGAGCTACTGCTGCCCCCAACATTTTGTGTTTGGTCGATTATTTCTTTGTTTTCGCAAAATCAAGTCAAGTCAAGTCAAGTCAAGTATTAAATCAAGTGTATTAAATAGTTATCAAAATGTAAATTAAAGTAGTGGTCTGTGTGAAAGTTTTGATGACGTTTAAAAATTGTTGAGATGTTAAAATGAAAATTAAATGTGCAATGTAAATATTTTTTGTTGTTAAAAAGGGGCAGAAAATATAAGATTTTTTTCTTCTCTCTGCTCCTTTTCATTCAAACTTCATGCTGTCATGTAAACATTTCTGCTTTTTTCTCTCTTTTATATAATGAATGAAAAAAAAAAGTCAAAATTTATTTCTATAGCACATTTAAAAACAGACACTACTGCCCCAAAGTGCTGTATAGTGTTAATAAAATAGAATATCAATAAAAAACACGTCAGCTACAAATAAAACAGCTATAGCTAAAACAATAAAAACAAAAATCAAATAAAAACCAATGTTAAAAATATTAAACAGTAAAAAAAAAAAGCTAAATCCTATAACGTTGGAAAGCCTGTTCTCTTTATTTCCATTTTAAAAGCTGCCACATTTGTGAGTAACATGTTTTTGTGTTGATGCGCAGCAGAGCAGCGTCTGTGGGCTGCCAATGAAAAACGTCGCATGATTTACTGCCAAGCATTGTTACGACCAAGAAATAATCCACCAAACACAAATTGCATTACTTTTCGAGCTGAGTTAGGCAACTTTCCCCCTCTGCCTGCTGCCTCCTGAAACCTTTTAAATCAAATCATGTTTCTCATTTTACTTTAAAGACCTGAGCCGCTGCATTGAGTTTCAAACGCTCTTTGTCCACGGCTCTGTCTCTGTGAAGGATCTTATCGTCCAGAGGTGAGAAGGCTGAAGTGAAAATGTGTGAGACGTCTTCAGAAGTGTGTTGACTGTAAACACAGAGGATTCAGGACGGTCCGGCTCAGAGCAGGGGTCAGCGACGGTCCTGTCCCGCTGAAGGATCCGCTTCATTTAACCTGAAAAACCTCTCAGACCTGTTCTCGTAATGGACACTGGGTCATCAGGTCACTTCACTTCAAGAGCCAACTTTGAAGAAAAACTTTTGGTCCAGGTCTCGGAGGGGGATCTGAGGCGTTACCGGGCCGGGGGACCGTCCCGCGGCGAGCTGGGTTTGGACTCTGGCAGGTCTTGTGGTGCATTTCCTCAAAGAAACGTCCAGAGTCTGAGCTACTCTTGGTTTGGAGCAGCAGTGGCTTTCGTTTTCCTGGGTTTTACTGCAGATGTTCCTCCAGATGCAGGGCCAAATGTCGCAGCAACAACAAAAACTTACAACAACGACGTAGAGGACATGCTCACTGTCAAGTTCTGTGTATTTTTTCGTGTATTGTAACTAAAATTTTCAACATCTTTCAACATTTTCTTTGTTTTTGCCTCACACACTGCAAAAAATCAATATCTAGCATTAGTTAAAATTACTTGAATTCAGATTATTAACCTTGATTTGAGTATTTTTTTACTAGATTAGATTTATTTCCTTACTAGGCTAGGTTATTTGACTTGTTTCAAATCATTTCTGTGTTAATTTTAAGCCATTTTTACTTATTTCAAGCAAAATTATATTTATAATTTTGCTTGAAATAAGTAAAAATGTATCAGAGAACCTACCAGCAGAATGTGGTGGTTACGTGGGACGTCAGAGGGACTTTACTGTTGTTAAAATGGAAACAGGACGAAGACAAAAATCCCACAGAGGACTGAACAACAACGAGGACTTCATCAGTTTATTATCCATGCAAAATATTATATTCATAAATGTAAATGGGCAAGGAAAACGCCACGCATACAAGAATTCATAACTGAGATGGACAGATGCATATCACTCATAAACAAAATGGAAAATAAAAAAAGCAATAACATTCTCCAAGAGATATATGGATCTTTTTAAAGGGGACCTGTTGTGCTTTTTTAATATTGCTTTTTGATGGGACAAGATGTTCAATCCAACAGAAAAATGTAAAAAAAAAACAAAAACTCTCTAAGCATTTAAGTATATGATTTGTATGGTTTACCCCTTTGTTGTCTGTCATTATTGCTTTATTGTTATAGCTGCTTGTATTGTTATTTATTTTGGTTATTTATGTGTACCATATTTTCCGCACTATAAGGCGCACCTAAAAGCCTTTAATTTTCTCAAAAACCGACAGTGCGCCTTATAATCCGATGCGCCTTATATATGGATCAATGTTGGTTAATTATGGCTACCGTATTCAGGGGGCGTCGCCGAAGTGACAGGTTTTAAAAGTAAAGCTGGCTCTACATTCTGCTCAACCAGACTTATCCCAAATCATACGTGAGTCCTAAAACTTAAGCAGTTGTCCTTTTGTTGTCCTAGTTGTCCCGAAAATGATATAAGCGCGGAGTCTGAAGCAGTTGTTGTCTGATAAAACATAAGAAGTACCGTTGCTAATTGTGTTAGCTCCAGTATGTAATGGCGAATCTCCACAGGTGATGCGCAGATGCTCAATCTGTCTTTAAAATTATTTTAGCAACTGAATAGAGGAGAATCTAAGCTTTAAAATGAGGTATAACATGTCCATATTCAGCAGTATAAACTATAAAGTAACACCGATATAAGTACTCGTATCGGTACGTACTCAAATGGAAGTACTCGTACTCGTATCGGTTTGAAAAAAGTGGTATCGGTGCATCCCTAGTTTTCAACGAGGGAGTTGTAAGAACGCTGGTTTGTATTCTATTAATAAAGTTTGACTGACTGACTTATCTGACTGTTTTATTGGCATTCCCTTTAGCGCAGTGCCATCTAGTGGATGCGCCTTATAATGCGGTGCGCCCTATATATGAAAACAGTTTTAAAATAGGCCATTAATTGAAGGTGCGCCTTATAGTGCGGAAAATACGGTAAATGTTAAAGTTAATAAAAAAAAACAAAAAAAACAAAACAAAACAACGAGGACTTCAGCAGAACAAACAGGAGACGAAGGAAAGACCTAAACGCCGTTAACCAGAGAGAAGTTATTAATCCACTCTGGTGCCATCTTGGTTATTTCTGATTAGTTTCTGTGTTTGTAAGACGCAGAGCTGCAGATAAACAGCTGTGATAGGTCAGTTCCAAATCGAAACGGTTCTCTGTGACTGAGGAACTGAGCAGAGACCAGAGCTGCTGTTCCCTGGCTCAGTGCAGTACGAGCTGTGTACAGTATTTTCCCATTACCACAGCGGTGTTATTGCCATTGTGCCCACGTCCTCTGTGTCACTTCCTGCTTCAGACGGCGGATTGTTGATGAAACAATAGAGAGAGCAGCTCTGAAGCGGATACTTCAGTCATGCAGAGCTGTTACGGTAGCGGTCTGGGCAGTGAGTGTTTGTGAGTGAAATCCCAGAGCTGTAATGATCCAGGACAGACCTCAGCATCACACAAAGACCTGCAGCTGCGTCCATGAAGGAAAGATGACTCTGAGTGGACGCTAACAGGTCTCCAGAGTCTTCAAGCTGTTAAAGAATAGAACTTAGCCACTGTACAGGAGATTTGTTTTGTCTGGGGTTATTTTAGAGTGTCAGATGCAAATTGTTGGCTTTTTTTGCAGATTTAAAATTCATTAGAGGATAAATTCTGCTTTTATTTACATTTTTAAACTAATCTTGGTCAACTCTTGAGCAGCAGCACATTTTTATAGCATTTAAAAACAATATTTGACTAGAAAAAAAGTTTTTTTATGAAATACTCTATTGGTGCCATTAAAAGAAAGTGAAGAGACCAGCAGAGGGCAGCAGAGTGACGAGTGGTGCCATCTTTTGAACATAATTTGAAGAAGCCACTTCCTTAAATGTTTGGCATGATGGCATTTTACTGAAAAAAATGTAAAATGTCTGTGAGGAATCAGTGGAAACAGCTGTACACTGTTTTGTTTTTTTTTTTGTTTTTTTGATAAATGAATGAGAGCAGACTGGATGTAGAGGGCTTGTTGTGGATTGGTCAGTGCTTCCTGGAGTGGGCGGGGCTTCGTGGGGGAGGCGGGGCCATGCCAGAGTATACAGGGTTACTCAAACAGGCGTGAATGAAACAAAGCACAACTTCAGGTCTGTTTTTGTCATGTCATTATAACACATTAGAAACAGCAATGTCACAATACAGTAACTATACTGATATACTACAATACAACTACATCGATACACATGACCTTGTATTGAATCGTATCGTTTTCTAGGAAGTGTGTATTGATACACGTGAAGTATCGATCGATAATATCAAAAACTATCGAAATTAGAGGTTTGCACATTAAAATAAAACCAGATATGGCTTTTTGAGTGTAATTTTGTGTTTTTAATTAAATAAAATGTTATATTCAACTTTTTTTTGCTCTCTGTCTGCTGGACATAATCAACCCCGGCCACGGTGCTACATTTGAGAGTAAACTTTTATGATTTTTGGTAAAAAGTTGCTGTATCGATTATCGATACACAGGTGTTGAATCGTATCGAATTGTATCGTTCCAAATTAGATAATATTGTTCTTGAATCATATCGAAACACTTCTAATCGATACGTATTGTATCGTGGCAAAAACGTATAATTACATCTCTAATTAGAAAGCTCAGAGAAGTTGATTTTGCAAGATAACAAATGTTTTTGTTGCTAAATCTTTAAATTGATACTGTCCCATAAAAATCTCTGCCCTGAGCTGAATGCATTGTGAATATTTTTGCACATTTCCATCGTCACATTAAAGCCTAGAATACATCTTATAGCATGCATTCTTTTTACAGTACGCTGTTAATGATGATTGAGATTTTTCTGAGTTGAACTTTTAGGTTTAAGGTTTCTGTAGTAGTAGAGAACTTCAGAGCCCCCTGCACCAGTTTTTATCTCGTGTAAAGTATAAACGCCTTCCCCCTTGGCTTTCTTCTGAATGACAGACATTTTTCTCTCGCTGCACGGTTCTGTCCCTGTGGCGTCTATAAAAGGTTTGATTTCCGCTCTTCGTTGTCGTGCATCACCTACAGCTCCTCTGTCCGCGAGCAAACATCCTCCTCCTCCACAAAAATGCACCGTCAAGATCGCACACGCTCCGAGTTCACCTGGGAACAGCAGGAAGAGAGCCAAGGAAACGTGGAATATGCAGGGTTTGTGAAGATATAGGCATGAGACATTATTACACCGCTTATTACAACACTGCATCTGGGAATTGTATTTTTAACTCTTGTGCCCCAATGAGGACAAAAGTGTTTTTTTTTTTTTTGTTTTGTTTTTTTTTTTCACAACTTTGCAGTGGCTCTTCCCCTTTCTGTTAAATTTGTCTCATGTTTGTATTTTATCACTAATGTTGATATTTTAACCACAAATCTAATATTACTTCATTTTTAGACTCTAACTAAATTTGTTACACTGCTCCTGTTCAGAAACAAAAGTGTCCCTGTGAAAGAACAACATAAAAATGTATACATTCATATTTTTTCTACTTTTTTGCATAAATGTTTTAATCAACTAAATTTTTATAATTTATTTTAAAAATAATTTTAGCCCTTTTTATGCCATTTTATGTAATAGAATCTCATTTTTTTTGGTAAAAAACAATAATTAAAATGTTTTCACATATTCTCAATGCAAAGTGGACCACATTGATTTAGATTGATTTGGGATTTTTTGGTAGTAACAAAAAGTCACAACCAGTTTCATCTCTGAGGCCGCTGTAGTTGTAGTTCTGACCCTCTGAGGCTGCTGTAGTTGTAGTTCTGACCCTCTGAGGCTGCTGTAGTTGTAGTTCTGACCCTCTGAGGCCGCTGTAGTTGTAGTTCTGACCCTCTGAGGCTGCTGTAGTTGTAGTTCTGACCCTCTGAGGCTGCTGTAGTTGTAGTTCTGACCCTCTGAGGTTGCTGTAGTTGTAGTTCTGACCCTCTGAGGCTGCTGTAGTTGTAGTTCTGACCCTCTGAGGCTGCTGTAGTTGTAGTTCTGACCCTCTGAGGCCGCTGTAGTTGTAGTTCTGACCCTCTGAAGCCGCTGTAGTTGTAGTTCTGACCCTCTGAGGCTGCTGTAGTTGTAATTCTGACCCTCTGAGGCCGCTGTAGTTGTAGTTCTGACCCTCTGAGGCCGCTGTAGTTGTAGTTCTGACCCTCTGAGGCCGCTGTAGTTGTAGTTCTGATGCTCTGAGGCTGCTGTAGTTTGAGTTCTGACCCTCATTCGTAGTTGCAGGTTCATGTTGCGCCCTCATCTCTTCAGTGACAGTGTGCTTTTGTGCTGGTGGTCTCCTCTCGCTCATCTCTACTCCTATCTCACATCTCATATCTGTATCTGTCTGATAGAGAGAAAAACAAACAGCACTTTCTCTGGAAGTGTGAATGTCCTCACCTCCATCTTATTGACCTATGACTCGCACGCACACAGTGTGGTCCCCTACCAACACTTTGGAAACTCTTTCCTCAGGGTTTACTTGCCTCATCCCCTGCCTCAGCCTGTGTCTTGTTATGAGGAGCACAAGTGGGACACACACACTGCTGTGTAAGACAGATGAACAGATAAAGCTAGCAGCCAAAATATAACTTGCAGAGAGGAAAAGGCTTACATTATTTTCTATTTGTTCCACATAAAATGAATTTGTGGCAGTTACATGGGATTAGAAATTCTCCCACCAGCTGCCATAGTTAGAAGTTTTAGCCCTAGTTTAGTTTTGGTTTAGTCCTGGTTTAGTCCTGGTTTAGTCCTAGTTTAGACCTGGTTTAGACCTGGTTTAGTCCTGGTTTAGTCCTGGTTTAGTCCTAGTTTAGTCCTGGTTTAGTCCTGGTTTAGACCTGGTTTAGTCCTGGTTTAGTCCTGGTTTAGTCCTAGTTTAGTCCTAGTTTAGTCCTGGTTTAGACCTGGTTTAGACCTGGTTTAGTCCTGGTTTAGTCCTGGTTTAGACCTGGTTTAGTCCTGGTTTAGTCCTGGTTTAGACCTGGTTTAGACCTGGTTTAGACCTGGTTTAGTCCTGGTTTAGTCCTGGTTTAGTCCTGGTTTAGTCCTGGTTTAGTCCTGGTTTAGACCTGGTTTAGACCTGGTTTAGTCCTAGTTTAGTCCTGGTTTAGTCCTGGTTTAGTCCTGGTTTAGACCTGGTTTAGTCCTGGTTTAGTCCTGGTTTAGACCTGGTCTTTCTTCTCAGCTTCTCTCCTCTGCCTGGTCGAGTACAGTCAGTCACAGATTGATTTTGCGTAGATTTTATTGTGGAAGCTCCTCCTGACTCAAACCTCTCCATTTATCCAGGCTTGGGACTGGCACAAAGACTCCACTGACTTGTGACTCCTTGTGGTTTTAAAGTTCATCCATTCTTTTATATAATTTCTGAGATGATCCCAGGTCAGAGACATCGGCCCCCAAGCGATCTCTGGGTTTCATACATTTAGTTAGTTATCAGAGCCTGAAGCGTTACAACACACCAGACTGGAACTGGACCTGGGCTTCTTCAGATGAAGTGACCCAAATATTTAGTTTTTCTACAGACACCTAACTTTTGCCCAGACAAATAAACGCCTTGGAAACAAAGTTCTTTGTCCCCTTTGATCCGACAAATTAGCACAACACTCTTTTTTGCATTATATTCCACATCAAACTTCAGTCCATAGTCTGGGGAGGGAGAGTATGGACAAATACAGGCAAACATGAAATGATTAACCAAATGATGACCTATCACACATCTGGTTTTACAGTTATTTACTTGATTGGACAATTCATCCATGTACAAGTTAAACAGGGCTGGCACCAAAGGAGGCATTTAGTTTGATGTCTTTTTGTGTTATTTTTTTAGGTTTCAGATGTTCACCACTCTATTTTCCTTTGTTTCTTGTAAGCCCCTTTTTTATTATTATTCAGTGGCCAACAAATGAACAAACCAATGTATTAAGCCCCATAAAGGAAGTTGTAAAAGGCTGTTTTAGTCTCCTCTGTCCTGTCTCTCCGGTCTTTCCCAGTCCTGATGCGTTCCCAGCTTCAGCTCCAGTCGTTCCTCTTCGCTCCTCTTCGTTCACACAGAGCCTCAGAGTCTGCCCAGCGTTTAATTATCTGTGATGAAGGACCTTTCAGACAGAGGCTTAATGACGGTGTCTGTGAGGAGGGGGCTTGTTTTTTTACGGCCGAGCCCCGCCCTCACCTGATAATCACACTGCTCTGGGTTTACTCTGGGACGGGAACAGAGAGGGAGATGACAGGGACAGACGCATTTAGTCACTACAAAGGCCTGTACTGCTGTGGTTCTTCATGTCTCCTCCTCTGGTCTCTGCTCTTCAATCCTCTGCTCTCACGCTGCAGCACAGACATTTACTTTACCAAGAATAAAAACCAACAGCATGGAACTCACTCCCTAAAAATCTAACTATGGAAGAAAACAAATCAAGATTTAGATTGTTATTTTATTAGGAAAGTAAAGCATGAAGTTAAGGGTTAAATTATAATAAGGTTGTTTTAATATCTATATGAATATTTTAATATTTGGATACTATTACTGTAATTTGTATTTAAAATTATGAAATATGTTTTTTTTTATGTAAACTTACATTTGTGATGAGATGTATACTTTTGTACTAATTTTATGAATTTGTCTTTAATGCACTGCAAAAAATCAATAACTAGCATAAGTTAAAATGACTTGAATTCAGATTATTAACCTTGATTTGAATCTTTTTTTTACTAGATTAGATTTATTTACTAATATGTCTCGATGATTTGACTTGTTTCAAATGATTTCTGTCTTAATTTTAAGTCATTTTTACTTATTTCAAGCAAAATTATCTGCCAATGTGGTAAGAAAATTCCACTTACCCCATTGGCAGATAATTTAGCTTGAAATAAGTAAAAAAAAATAGCTTGAAACAGGGAAAAATACTTTGAAACAAGGCAAATAATCTGGTAATAAGTTACCTATCAATAAATAAATCTAACCTACACTGCAAAAAATCAATATCTAGCATTACTTGAATTCAGATTATTAACTTTGATTTGAGTAATGTTTTATTAAATTAGATTTATTTACTAATATGTCTAGATGATTTGACTTGTTTCAAATTATTTCTGTGTTAATTTTAAGCAATTTTTACTTATTTCAAGCAAAATTATCTGCCAATGGGGTAAGTGGAATTTTCTTACTCCACTGGCAGATAATTTTGCTTGAAATAAGTAAAAATGGCTTAAAATTAAGACAGAAATAATTTGAAACAAGTCAAATAATATAGCCTAGTAAGTAAATAAATCTAATCTAGTAAAAAAAAAAAAAACTCAAATCAAGGTTAATAATCTGAATTCAAGTCATTTTATCCAATGTAGATATTGATTTTTTGCAGTGACCCAGCGCAGAGCAAGGAGCTATCCCATAATGCACTGCATCATCTTCCGAGTGCAGCAGCTTCTCTTATATGGAGTAATTTTAGGTGATTTCTGTACGTTGTCATGTTAAAAATCTCATTAACATCAGTGCTGCAGTGGAGGATAAGGAGCACTTATTGTAGTCCATTTTCTGGGTGTTGTAGTTTTTATTAAACAGCTGTAGGTCCATGTGACTGGAAGATGGTTGGATCTTTTAAACGCAGCTGAAGCTCCCTTCCTCACTGCAGTAGGAGTCTTCACTGAC
This sequence comes from Bostrychus sinensis, assembly GCA_020698575.1. Taxonomy (NCBI): domain Eukaryota; kingdom Metazoa; phylum Chordata; class Actinopteri; order Gobiiformes; family Eleotridae; genus Bostrychus; species Bostrychus sinensis. Next base: position 3,536,901 of record CM036258.1, read on the forward strand.
GCAGATCTCAGAAGTTAAGGAACAGGAGGTAACAGCAGGAGGCAGGAGGTGCACTTTTCTCTTTTTGGACTCAGCTCATGTTCGCGTCGTTGCTCGGTGATAAACCTGATGCAGTTGCTCGGTGATAAACCTGATGCAGTTGCTCGGTGATAAGCCTGATGCAGTTGCTCGGTGATAAGCCTGATGCAGTTGCTCGGTGATAAGCCTGATGCAGTTGCTCGGTGATAAGCCTGATGCAGTTGCTCGGTGATAAGCCTGATGCAGTTGCTCGGTGATAAGCCTGATGCAGTTGCTCGGTGATAAGCCTGATGCAGTTGCTCGGTGATAAGCCTGATGCAGTTGCTCGGTGATAAGCCTGATGCAGTTGCTCGGTGATAAGCCTGATGCAGTTGCTCGGTGATAAACCTGATGCAGTTGCTCGGTGATAAGCCTGATGCAGTTGCTCGGTGATAAACCTGATGCAGTTGCTCGGTGATAAGCCTGATGCAGTTGCTCGGTGATAAGCCTGATGCAGTTGCTCGGTGATAAGCCTGATGCAGTTGCTCGGTGATAAGCCTGATGCAGTTGCTCGGTGATAAGCCTGATGCAGGAAGCAGGGGCAGGTGTAGGCTGCGCGCTCAGAGGCCTAGGCTTTGTAGATTAGCGCTTCACCTGCCGCAGCGTCAGAACTCAGCTCCACCTGCGAACTTCAGAGCTCACCTGTGCTTTCAACTCCGGCCTCGTGTCTCCTGTTTGTCTGCGCACACTCCTGGTTTAGAAACGCACACTGCAGCAAGGACTTTGTCTTCTTGTGTGTGTCCAGGGATAACACACGTTTGGACAAACTAACTTCAGCTTCTACAGCTTCCAAACCTCCTCTCAGTGCAGGTGAGTGCTAGAGGATCATTTTAATGTCACCCCGGTTCTCTCTTCTCTCCATTGGCTCCCAGTCCGCTATCGCATTGATTTTAAAATTTAATTTTTGTTTTTAAAGCTCTTAATGGTCTTGCCCCTCCCTGTTTATCAGAGATTTTAACCTGTTAAGCTCTGAGGCCTTTTTCCCAAAAATTCTATATCTACATTTATTAAGGTTTTACTTAGCATTTACCAGGTGTACAGAGCTAACCTTGGTAGCAAATTAATTGGTGGACTTTGGGGATTACTGTGGAAGAGAAATAATATTAATAAATTATATTGTTTGACCATAAATTGAGGTTGAAATGGATTATTCTAATTTCCGCCTGAAAAAAAAAACATATATTTGCCTCCAAAAAAGCCTTTTCCTTCCTGTAGTGACGCAAATAACAACATAAATTGAAAATTTCACATATCTTGGTCTACTGCAGCAAAATTTGTGCCAAATAAACAAAGTAATGGAAAGATATACATGTTTTATTTTTAAAAAATCCAGGACGGAATCCAACTGTTGAATAGAAATTGAAGTAGACAGTTTTGTTGCCATGAATTGTCCGAACACGAGGATGTCAAACATGTGTGTGTCAGCCGCTGTATCTCCCCGCTGTGGTCCCAACAAGCGGACGCAAGGGGGCGCCGTCAGGCTCTGTTCAGGTTTAAGAGGTTTGAACCCTCCACCGCCCCAGCAGAGCGCTCCGGTCGTCTGCTCAGATGGTTCTGGACGTCCGCAGGTCCCGGGACAAACAGTGGGGCGATCGTTCGTCTGCTGTTGCTGCTCCTAAACTCTTTTGATCTGTGAGTGATCACTGAGCTGTCTCTGTTTAAGTCCAGGTTAAAGACTCACTTGTTTACACTGCTTTTAACACTGAGGCTTCAAGTCTTTGGTTCACTCTGTTACTGTGTGTTGTGTCTTATTGTTTTATGCATTTTATAGTTTTGATTATGTTTTTTTTTTATGTAAAGCACTGTGCTCTTCCTTGTGTTGTTGTAAAGTGCTATAGAAATAAACTTTGATTTGATTTGAAGAAAGAAATTTTAACAATGGCTTACAAGTCACTAATAGGTCATGGTCATCATGGTTCAACTTTCTGACAGCCAAAGACAAATCCAAACTCCTGCATTATCAGTCAGGCCAGGAAAATTACTGGAACCCAACCCACCCAGATCAGTGAGGACCCCTCCCACCTGCTGCACACTCACACTGTTACCCTCAGGCAGGCTACAAGGTCCCATTGGCCCAGAAAAATATTTACAAAAAGTCATTCATCCCCACTGCAATAACCAGAGCCACAAATAAGCTAACTCTTCTTATGCTTTATGTTTGTTTTGAGCGTGCATCTTTTATGAATGTACTGTGTCTTAACTGCACAGAGCCTTATCTAAAGAAGAATTTCTGTCACCTTCTTCTTCTATTCTATTCTATTCTATTCTGTAGTGTCATAGACTTTTTTTGCACTTTTGTAAAACAACTAGAAGAAGTGACGCAGGCAATAAATTGGAGTCGGTCTCAGAGCACTCTGCTGTGACTCACAGTGCTCTGCTCACACTTTGCTCTGGATTTTATGTTAAAATCTAACCATAACTAAACTGCTGAACATAACCTTATGTTATATATATACAGATATATACAGTATATGCCTTTAATAATAATAATAATAATAATAATAATAATAATAATAATAATAATAATGCCAAAACCATATGTCTGAAATAAAGAATGAATTGAAATAAATCTTTTCAGGTTGGTTGCAACACTGAAGTAGTACTCAGTAGTGCTTGGTAGTACTCAGTAGTACTCAGTAGTACTCAGTAGTACTCAGTAGTACTAGGTAGTACTCAGTAGTACGCAGTAGTACTCAGTAGTATTCAGTAGTACTCAGTAGTACTCAGTAGTACGCAGTAGTACTCGGTAGTACTCAGTAGTACTCAGTAGTATTCAGTAGTACTCAGTAGTACTCAGTAGTACTCAGTAGTACTCAGTAGTACTCAGTAGTACTCAGTAGTACTCAGTAGTATTCAGTAGTACTCAGTAGTACTCAGTAGTTCTCAGGAGTACTCAGTAGTACTCAGGAGTACTGTATGTATTATTTAAATGAGGTCTTGATGAGACAGGTACGAGTGAGTGTCCAGGTGTGTCCCTGGGACATGATGCATACTTTGTGGTTTTCCTGCTGAGCTCATCCCAGTTTGGACACATTTCCCATAAACAATAAACCAAAAAAATGAAGAGGAAGCCAAACTCTCTCCCACTCACTGCTCATGTTACATTTACATTAATCCAACCCAACTGAGACACGCCTTGGTTTCTAACTAACTCCTGACTCTGTACTGTTCTGACTATGGCCAGGTGACTCAAAGTTAAACTGGATCCATTCAAAATGTAAGCCTGATTCTGAAAAAGTTGGCACAAAACAATGAGTGAACTGCTTTTTGAGATGTTGTTATGCCATAAATTGAAAATGAGCTTTTATTTTTCACTGGATCGTAAAATATCTCAGTTTGCACCTGATATATTTCTAATTAGTTTTAGTTTTAGTTTAGTTTTTTGGTCAAATTACTTTGTTAATTTTTCTCTTTACATTGCAAGTTTGAACCATAAGCACAGGTACACACACACAAATGAGCAAAAGTATGCATGTACACAAGAAAAACAACGCAAACTTGCATTTTTACAAAAATTATAATAATTTATTGACTACAATATAGTTTTCTGAGATTTACAAACCACTGCATTCTGTTTCATTTATATTTCACACATTGTCCAAACTTCCACTAAAACATGACATCAGATTAAGTTTAGAGCTGAACTCAAACTTCTAGCTCTGAGTTTAGTTTTAGTCTCTGCCGTCTCGTTTTATTTCAGCTCTGTCAAACCTGATGTGAATGCTTTAACACTGTTTATGTTATGTAAGCAGACGTATTCAGTGCTAGAATAAACACTTTTACTACGTTATTAGGAGCTATTAATTAAATTTGTCAAGTAGTGTATAGAAACTAATGGGAGCTTCTAAGTATTTCCCCTCAGACAGAAGAAATAAATTACATACTTGTGTTTAAATCTTCTCACCAGTCCACAGCTGTCTCGCAGACACTGAGCAAGCGTTTCCTCGTCTTATTAGTACGACTTCGTGATTACCACAGACTCAGTTCTTAATCTGAGTCTGACCAGTGTCTGTCTCTGTGGCCTGGAGTCACCTGGACAGGTAAACCTCACCTGTCTGACTCCAGTCACCACCTCACACCCAGACAGGGAGCAGTCAGTCTCTGCTCGGAAAAACACACTGCCTCACTGCCTTTACTGTAGTAGCATGTGTAAAGTAAACAGTAAAGCTAGAGTTGGTAGCAAAGTGTCAGCCATAACATTATGACCACTGACAGCTGAAGTGAATAACACAGATTATCTCTTCTTCATGTCTCTTGTTTGTGTGTGGGATATATGAGGCAACGAGGGAACATTCTGTCCTCAAAGTTGACGAAGCAGGGCACACTGCATGACTCTGGCTTTCTCAGACAAAAGATTGCTAATCATAAGAAAAACTGGCCGTCATGGTTTAAAAACAGTGGTCATGCGTCTCATGGTGAGACACAAACTGAACCGTCTTCTGACCAAAGACGGTCTGTGACAGATATGAAGCAGATATTTCGGAAGATTCATCGCAGAGTGTGTCGGTCTCTCACTGATCCTACGATCTCTGTCAGACGTGTGACCTACGACCTCTGTCAGACGTGTGACCTACGACCTCTGTCAGACGTGTGACCTACGACCTCTGTCAGACGTGTGACCTACGACCTCTGTAAGACGTGTGACCTACGATCTCTGTCAGACGTGTGACCTACGACCTCTGTCAGACGTGTGACCTACGACCTCTGTCAGACGTGTGACCTACGACCTCTGTAAGACGTGTGACCTACGATCTCTGTCAGACGTGTGACCTACGATCTCTGTCAGACGTGTGACCAAACCTACGATCTCTGTCAGACGTGTGACCTACGATCTCTGTCAGATGTGTGACCTACGACCTCTGTCAGACGTGTGACCAAACCTACGATCTCTGTCAGACGTGTGACCTACGATCTCTGTCAGACGTGTGACCTACGATCTCTGTCAGACGTGTGACCAAACCTACGATCTCTGTCAGACGTGTGACCTACGATCTCTGTCAGACGTGTGACCAAACCTACGATCTCTGTCAGACGTGTGACCTACGATCTCTGTCAGATGTGTGACCTACGATCTCTGTCAGACGTGTGACCAAACCTACGATCTCTGTCAGACGTGTGACCTACGATCTCTGTCAGATGTGTGACCTACGATCTCTGTCAGACGTGTGACCAAACCTACGATCTCTGTCAGACGTGTGACCAAACCTACGATCTCTGTCAGACGTGTGACCAAACCTACGATCTCTGTCAGACGTGTGACCTACGATCTCTGTCAGACGTGTGACCTACGATCTCTGTCAGACGTGTGACCAAACCTACGATCTCTGTCAGACGTGTGACCTACGACCTCTGTCAGACGTGTGACCTACGACCTCTGTCAGACGTGTGACCTACGACCTCTGTAAGACGTGTGACCTACGACCTCTGTCAGACGTGTGACCTACGACCTCTGTCAGACGTGTGACCTACGACCTCTGTAAGACGTGTGACCTACGATCTCTGTCAGACGTGTGACCTACGATCTCTGTCAGACGTGTGACCAAACCTACGATCTCTGTCAGACGTGTGACCTACGATCTCTGTCAGATGTGTGACCTACGATCTCTGTCAGACGTGTGACCTACGATCTCTGTCAGACGTGTGACCAAACCTACGATCTCTGTCAGACGTGTGACCTACGATCTCTGTCAGACGTGTGACCAAACCTACGACCTCTGTCAGACGTGTGACCTACGACCTCTGTCAGACGTGTGACCTACGATCTCTGTCAGACGTGTGACCTACGACCTCTGTCAGACATGCGACCTACGATCTCTGTCAGACGTGTGACCAAACCTACGATCTCTGTCAGACGTGTGACCTACGATCTCTGTCAGACGTGTGACCTACGATCTCTGTCAGACGTGTGACCTACGACCTCTGTCAGACGTGTGACCTACGATCTCTGTCAGACGTGTGACCTACGATCTCTGTCAGACGTGTGACCTATGACCTCTGTCAGACGTGTGACCTACGATCTCTGTCAGACGTGTGACCTACAATCTCTGTCAGACGTGTGACCTACGATCTCTGTCAGACGTGTGACCTACGACCTCTGTCAGACGTGTGACCTACGATCTCTGTCAGACGTGTGACCTACGATCTCTGTCAGACGTGTGACCTACGATCTCTGTCAGATGTGTGACCTACGACCTCTGTCAGACGTGTGACCTACGATCTCTGTCAGACGTGTGACCTACGATCTCTGTCAGACGTGTGACCTACGATCTCTGTCAGATGTGTGACCTACGATCTCTGTCAGACATGCGACCTACGATCTCTGTCAGACGTGTGACCAAACCTACGATCTCTGTCAGACGTGTGACCTACGATCTCTGTCAGACGTGTGACCTACGATCTCTGTCAGACGTGTGACCTACGACCTCTGTCAGACGTGTGACCTACGATCTCTGTCAGACGTGTGACCTACGACCTCTGTCAGACGTGTGACCTACGACCTCTGTCAGACGTGTGACCTACGATCTCTGTCAGACGTGTGACCTACGACCTCTGTCAGACATGCGACCTACGATCTCTGTCAGATGTGTGACCTACGATCTCTGTCAGACGTGTGACCTACGATCTCTGTCAGATGTGTGACCTACGATCTCTGTCAGACGTGTGACCTACGACCTCTGTCAGACATGCGACCTACGATCTCTGTCAGACGTGTGACCTACAATCTCTGTCAGACGTGTGACCAAACCTACGATCTCTGTCAGACGTGTGACCTACGACCTCTGTCAGACATGCGACCTACGACCTCTGTCAGACGTGTGACCTACGATCTCTGTCAGACGTGTGACCTACGATCTCTGTCAGACGTGTGACCAAACCTACGATCTCTGTCAGACGTGTGACCTATGACCTCTGTCAGACGTGTGACCTTTTCCTATTTGATGACGCTAGCTTCCGGATCACCGGCCTACGATGAGGTAAACACTCTACATCTAGACTTTTAAATCAGTTGTGACTGACTTTGGTCATAGCCACGCTTCAGTGTTTAAACCATCTCACTGAGTGAACAAGTGGTAGTTTACGATTTGCGCATTCCACGTCATGCGGTGTGACTTCCGATGAATCTTTTAAGATGAAAAAAATCACACAGCATATACCTGACTTTAGAAGCAGGAAGAACGGGCAAGCTTAAGGATTTGAGTGGATTTTAGTTTCTGTGTGTGTGAAACATTGTCCATGTAACCGTGGTATATCCTGTCATGCAGAGGCTGGTCATGCGCTGGTTTGTGATCCTGGTGTAATCTTGTACTGATCCACAGAGACATGCCCTGACACATCTCTCAGTTTCCTCTCAGATAACTGTGTTTGCATTCTTCTCTCTGCACTGTAAGCGTTTCTATGGCACTCACTCAGCGCAGCCCAGTGCTCCAAACACACAGACACAAGTGGGGCATAGAATAATCACAGGTTAATTGCAGGTCTTACACTTGGAGACAAAAACTGACTGGACACTGACAAACATTCACTCTTTCATTCACAATGGGCAATTTAGACTTATAAATATGACAAGACACAAATCCTACAAGACGAGACAACACATGAAACTGGGTTAGTGAGAGTAAAACAAGATTTTGCACTATTGAAATATTTATTTTTACATGAATATAAAATGTTGCCCTGCAGCGAAGCTCGTCCCTATCCAGACTGTACCCCACCTGAGGCCCAAAGCTACTGGGATGGGCTCCAGTCACCTGCGACGCCTAATGGGAACAAGCAGAAGATGGATGAATGAATAAATGAAAAATGTAATTTATTCACCTGGAAATCATAAAATGCAAAACTATTCAGGTGAATTTTTAAAATCAACTTGTAATGACTGGTATTTACTTCTATTATCTGAATTATTTACGGCAGTAAAACAAATATTCTGCCAAATTTTTGCTGCAAACTCAACTGACAGCTTCTCCTTTGTAAACAGTGCAAATAGAACCTGATCCTGAGACCACGAGACCGATTTTTACCTTCACGAGAATCTTGTGACAGTTTGATCTTGCGAGATCTTGTCACCTCCTTAATAAACATAAATATGTAGGTCTTTGGATGGAAGAAGGACTTTAATAACTTCTTCTCTTTGATTAACAGTGTTTAGGTCTTTCCTTCGGTCATCCTGTTGGTTCTGCTGAAGTCCTCGTTGTTGTTCAGTCCTCTGTGGGATTTTAGTCTTCGTCCTGTTTCCATTTTAACAACAGTAAAGTCCCTCTGACGTCCACCACATTCAAACAAACCCAATTTTTCTTCACAAGTCTTTGTACAACTGGCTTCTGCTGCTGTCCCCGCTCACAAATAAGGACAGAGCTGCTCATAATCAGGTGTTTTCTGGCAAAATCTGCAACAATCCACCAGATTTGTTGCAGATTTTAGTTTCTCCCGTTGCTTACTTCGCCTCTCATTATTCCGCCCATAGAAATGAAACTCAGGGGTAACTTTGCATAGAATAAGAAAAGAGTTTGCCGGCCAGATTAGGTTGGAAAAACACCTTCTATTTTAACTTCACATAAAAACCGGATGCATTTGGCAACTCAAATGTGACTCAAATGACCAACCAAGATAAAAAAAAAGTCTTTTAGATGCAGAGTTCTGTCCTAGTGCTCAGTAGACTTGGACTTGTGCGTTCTGTGGCTGATGTTGTTGTGGCCCTGGCCCAGTCCTGGTGCGGCTGCTGCAGACGGCTGCTGCAGACGGCTGCTGCAGACGGCTGCTGCAGACAGGTGTCCACACTGAGATATCGTCTCTGACACACAGAGGACACATGGAGGAGGAGCAGGTGCAGGACTCTCTGTAACACATGGCTCTCACATTCCTCTGACACCAACAACAGCTTCATAATGAGATATTTAAACTACAAATGAAGGAAGGACAGCGCTGACTTTGACCGGGGCCAAACTTCACTCAGAGGCAGAGGAAGGAGAAGACTGCGCTCACAGAGAACTAATGTCTCAAAGTATCACAGATTATAATACAAGAAGTTATCCATAAAAAAATACTCAACAAGAAAATGACAAATAGAACAGCAATATTTGATAACACAGGTCTACAGCAAAATGCTTCTGGAACAAAAGTAGTGAAATTTTTCTTGGATTAGGTCTCTAATAAAGAAAAAGTAAGTGAGAAGTGCAGATTGCTATAGTTTCCAAGAAACAGTATTGGGTCAAAATAGGAAATTTATGCAAAATAAGGCAAAAAGCAGGTAGTTTATCAGAAGGTACAGTGTCTACAAGCAACCAGTTCTATCTGAAAGCTGCACATTCAATACATTCATTTTAATATGCATAAAGTTTGGACATAAAATGTTTTGTTTTTATTTGCAGAAATCTCTCTCTTGGAAGTGGACAAAATGCATGCATGTAGAGAAATTAAATATTTTCAAAATATAAATATTATTTTTAAGTAAAAATGCCTAAATCTATTGTATAAACAGATGAGATTTTGATGTGAAACAATATCATTAAATATCTTGAATACATAGCTAACCAGCACAGTTATCAATGATTTTCAGTTCATCTTTTATCAAAATAAATGAGATTTAGCCACTTTTATCTCAGAAGCAGATCGAGTCCAAAACATTGTAGACCTGTGATATTCAGACGTGTCCAAAGTGCGTCCCAGGGGCCATTTGTGGCACGGGTCAAGATTTCATTTGGCCCTTAGCTTCTATGACAAAATGTACGGCTAATGGCCCACCAACAGTTTCATACAGTGTAAAAAAATAAAAGGTCAGAGCAAGCTTTGACCAATTAGAAACATTAAATCAGGCTGAGCTAAACAAAAAAAAAAAAGAAATTACCTAGGGGATGTCTTTTTATGTTCTAAGATGTTTGAATGAATGAATTTGGTTTTAGATTTTGTAGAGAAATTATAATTGTTATTTAAAAGACAATACTTTATGGGCGTTCCGTTTCTAAACACAGCCCTTGGATTTTGCACATCTTCAAAGCTGGCCCTCTTTGAAAATAGTTTGGACACCTCAGGTTTACTTGAACAGTTCGAAGACCAAATTTAGCATCAAGAAAGTGTCGGACATCACTTTAGAAAAGCTCCAGCTCAGCCTCTAGTTTAGCCTGAGACCTATCATTATCTCTGTCTGGTTAATTATCGTGTAAATGATGAATGTTATTAAAATGTTATGCCACAATTCAAATAGGAGCAGATGGTTGGACAAAGCAAAGTTCTTGTTTTCTAAAATAAAGTTTCTAATGAGTGGAAAATTAAAACTAAATGTGTTTGTCTCTGGTTACATTGGTATTTTGTAGTTTTCCCTCATGAGTCACAATAAATCAATCAACATTTTTTTGTATAGCCCTTTACAACACTTAAGGTGCAGTCAAATTTAAATCACAATAAAACAATAAAATCAGACAAAAAATATATAGATTCACTGATACAACATAATAAAAATAAATAAACACAGCAGAAAAGTGGTGAAATCCAATTTTTAAGCCCAAAGTTTTACCTGGGCCTCAGGATTTCCAAAAGAAGTTGATGTCCGCCTGTGAACAGCAGCAGCGACGTTTACAAAGATCTCCTGTTAAAACGAACGCTGCGCTAACTTTCCCACAGCCGTAACATTCAGCTCTGCTTCTGCAGCCGGAGAGCTGACAGATGTGGACAGATGTGGACAGATGTGGATTCCTGGATTACACTGTTTCTCTGTCTCTGACATTGCTCCACTGTCAGAGTGAATTATGGGTACTGCAGTTCTCTGTAAATACACCGCAATATGGAGATTTATCAGGTTTGAGCCAAGCAAGGTCAGGTTTCCTTTGATTTACTGCAGCCGTACAGAGCCAGGTTTAACAGAGCCAGGTTTAACAGAGCCGGGTTTAACAGAGCCAGGTTTAACAGAGCCGGGTTTAACAGAGCAGGGTTTAACAGAGCCGGGTTTAACAGAGCCGGGTTTGACAGAGCAGGGTTTAACAGAGCAGGGTTTGACAGAGCCGGGTTTAACAGAGCCGGGTTTAACAGAGCAGGGTTTAACAGAGCCGGGTTTAACAGAGCCAGGTTTAACAGAGCCAGGTTTAACAGAGCCGGGTTTAACAGAGCCAGGTTTAACAGAGCCGGGTTTAACAGAGCAGGGTTTAACAGAGCCGGGTTTAACAGAGCCGGGTTTGACAGAGCAGGGTTTAACAGAGCAGGGTTTGACAGAGCCGGGTTTAACAGAGCCGGGTTTAACAGAGCAGGGTTTAACAGAGCCGGGTTTAACAGAGCCAGGTTTAACAGAGCCAGGTTTAACAGAGCCGGGTTTAACAGAGCCAGGTTTAACAGAGCCGGGTTTAACAGAGCAGGGTTTAACAGAGCCAGGTTTAACAGAGCCGGGTTTAACAGAGCAGGGTTTGACAGAGCCGGGTTTGACAGAGCCGGGTTTAACAGAGCTGGGTTTAACAGAGCTGGGTTTAACAGAGCACGGTTTGACAGAGCCGGGTTTAACAGAGCAGGGTTTGACAGAGCCAGGTTTGACAGAGCCGGGTTTAACAGAGCAGGGTTTAACAGAGCAGGGTTTGACAGAGCAGGATTTAACAGAGCAGGGTTTGACAGAGCCGGGTTTGACAGAGCCGGGTTTAACAGAGCAGGGTTTAACAGAGCCGGGTTTAACAGAGCAGGGTTTGACAGAGCCGGGTTTAACAGAGCCGGGTTTAACAGAGCCGGGTTTGACAGAGCTGGGTTTAACAGAGCCGGGTTTAACAGAGCAGGGTTTGACAGAGCCGGGTTTAACAGAGCCGGGTTTGACAGAGCCAGGTTTGACAGAGCCGGGTTTGACAGAGCCGGGTTTAACAGAGCCGGGTTTGACAGAGCCGGGTTTGACAGAGCCGGGTTTAACAGAGCTGGGTTTGACAGAGCCGGGTTTAACAGAGCTGGGTTTAACAGAGTTGGGTTTGACAGAGCCGGGTTTAACAGAGTTGGGTTTGACAGAGCCGGGTTTAACAGAGCTGGGTTTAACAGAGTTGGGTTTAACAGAGCCGGGTTTAACAGAGCTGGGTTTGACAGAGCCGGGTTTGACAGAGCCGGGTTTGACAGAGCCGGGTTTAACAGAGCTGGGTTTAACAGAGTTGGGTTTGACAGAGCCGGGTTTAACAGAGCTGGGTTTAACAGAGCTGGGTTTAACAGAGCTGGGTTTGACAGAGCTGGGTTTAACAGAGCCGGGTTTAACAGAGCCGGGTTTAACAGAGCAGGGTTTAACAGAGCCGGGTTTAACAGAGCAGGGTTTAACAGAGCTGAGTTTAACAGAGCCGGGTTTAACAGAGTTGGGTTTAACAGAGCAGGGTTTAACAGAGTTGGGTTTAACAGAGCAGGGTTTAACAGAGCTGGGTTTAACAGAGTTGGGTTTAACAGAGTTGGGTTTAACAGAGCCGGGTTTAACAGAGTTGGGTTTAACAGAGCAGGGTTTAACAGAGTAACTGAAAAAAGTGCGGCCACAATGAAGCTGACAAAAGCTCATACTTACTGGGCTGGGAATCTCACCGCAAAAAATCTTCATCAGCATTAGGTAAAATGAATTTAATTCAGATTATTAATCTCAATTTGAGTAACTTTTACTAGATTTGATTTATTTACTATTATTAGGCTTGATATTTGACTTGTTTTGTTTCAAGCCAATGGGGTAAGTGGAATTTTCTCACGATTAATAATTTGAATTTAAGTCATTTTAAGTAATGCTGATATAGTTTTTTTTGCAATGTAAAGCATCTCGTGATTTGATTCAGTTTTGATTCAGAGACCCCCGATTCAATTCAAAAGCAATGCATCGATTTATTGATATTGATTTTAATTGTATATTTTATATCTGAGACAAAATTTCAAACACTTTATACTCCAAAAAACAAAACTAGAGAACTAATAATTGATAAGTTGCAGTAGCATTTGCCAGAGATGACTCTTTGAAACCCAGCAGCATAAGATTTGTATTGGACACAGCCGACTTTAATCATTTGTAGTTTTGATTATTAGCTTTAGCACTTTAGCACTAGAATAGCCACTGTTCAGTTTGGATTTTCTGCTTCTGTAGACTCCATGTTGACAGCCGTGTGCACCACTCACTCCTTTGCTGTCGTGATGGACTCACACAGCGCTTCACAAGAGCAGACCAGCCCTGGCTTCTTATACTGAGCTACAAGTCCTCGTCAAATCCATGACTTCTCTCAGTGTCGCTCCTGTGGGCGCTCCATTTCTCTCGCTCGGCTTCCAAAGCAGAAGTCTGCGGGGGACACGCGCCGGTGTCATGAGTACAACATGCCCGAACCAAGGCATCTGCTTCCTTTGAAGTATGTTTAGGAGTGGAAGTTTCTATAGAATCCATCCAATGCACCTGGAGAATGAGGAAGCAGATCTGAATTTACGCAAATACTGTTTATGACTGGCCAAAGCTTGCTGTCACAGGCTGGAGAGCTCATGTAGTATTAGAATCCTTCATAATAAAGCCAAGATGATGTCTTAAAGGGGAAAAAACACACTTTTGTTCATATTTTTAAACCAATAACCAGAAAAAAAACAGGTGAAGAGATTAGCAGAGGGCAGGAGAGTATAGGACAGAAGAAGGCGTTTTGAACATAATTTAAATTTAAAAGCCTTAAACTTCTTGAATGATGCCATTTTCCTCCAAAAGTAAAAATGTCTGTGAGGAATCAGTGGAAACAGAGCTGCACACTGTATTTTTGTATAAATGAATGAAAGCAGACTGGATGTAGAGGGCTTGTTGATTGGTCAGTGCTTCCTGGAGTGGGCGGGGCTTCGTGGGAAAAAGGCGGACGTTCATGCGGTCGAGCGTTTTGAGGCCTCAGAAACGCAGCGCAAAAGATTACAGAATTACTTAACTTGAATAAAACAAAACACAACTTCAGGTCTGTTTTTGATGAGGGGACGACATTATAACATGAGAGAAAGCTCAGGGAAGTTCATTTTGCAGAACACAGCAACAGATGGTTGCAGATTAAACTACCTCTGAATGTAACTGGATAGACATACAACATTTGAAAAACATACAACCAACCAGAAAGACATATTTTAGATAAACACTTATGATTGGCCAGGTAGCATTAGAAAGGGTTCAGACACCCTTTACTATTAAAAAAATAAATGGGTCTGTTATTACACAGAGAAAATGTGTTTACAACTATAATCTGACACTGAACCTCCAAGACAGCATAACACAGCACAATAAGACTGTTTTGATGTGGATGAGTGAAAGACTGTGACCTGCAGATAAAAACAACAACAACAACAACATCGCCATCAGATCAGGGGCCCACAAAAGAGAGGAGACTAAACAAAAGCTGCTCCACTCTGCATCACCTGATACCACCTCAGTCTGAGTTCACCAGGACTGCAACATTTTTATTCAATACTAAATTTCAATCCCTAGTGGGACCTTTAATGTTCCTTTGCATGAATCAAATAAATAACACAACGTCTTTTATTCAGTATCATTGTGTTTTATGGATATAACGTGTGTGTGTCCTGAGTCGGACACTTTCTGCTAAAATTCTATTACTTTTTTATCTTCAACAAGTCATAAAGTCGCTCATTTATTATCTTCATTAATGCAAATTGTATAAAATAAAAGAACATTTTCTTACGTTTATAACGATATATTGGTTGGATAGTTTCCTTTACAGATATTTTATTGTGGCCGTATGAAGTGAGTCGGACACACAGAAGTTCCAATATCGGACACGCTCACCTTTCTGGCTTTTTCAGCCTTATTTGTTGGATTTTTCGGCTCTAATTTAACGCTGGGATATTTACGTTAACAAATTTTCACACCCGGTACCTTGTTTCCGTCTTTCAAAATAAGATTGTGGGCTAAGCTAACGTTAATCAGAAAATAATAAGACGGACAAAGCTAGCTACAAAAACACTAAGATCACTGAAAGAACATCGCCCGAGTGTGACCTGAGCATTCCCTGCACATTTCCCGATCAAAATTATTTTCATATCATGATTATTTTATAAACACTTAGCATAAATACACAAAAATTACCACAGAGGTAGAGCAATATGTGGAGTTTTTGTTTATCTACCGTTAGCCAGTTAACGTCTTTGCGAGCGTCTGTTAGAAGACTGAAAAATAGCAAAAGGTGAGCGACTCAGGACACACATACGTTAGCTCACCATAAAAGTGCTGCCCTCACGACACGTGACTGTGTGAAGCTAGCGAACTAATAAAGAAAACTCTGTACACAAGGCGTACTTTTCTTGCTTTTATGGAAGTCTCTTGTATTGATATATCTTTTAATAACTGAAACATACAGAAAAAATGCGTATTAGAAACTGCACTGGACATTTGATGTGCTAATACAAGTAGCTAGGTTAGCTTATGCACATGTAACAGCAGTCTTGTTAGCGGCAGGTAACAACCTCAAATGTTCAAACGAAATACATCTGTAACCTCAAACTAAGCACTTGTGAACTTAAAAATAATTACAAAGACGAAAGTTCCCAAGGTTCAAAGGTTTAGAGCACATTCAGTGAGCTAATGAGCTGTTTTAGAGCTCACTTTTACGGCGGTGCTAGCTTCATTTTCACCGAGAGGAAAAACGTCAAAGATCCTCTAATGACGCACAGGAGCGCTTACTCTGCGCTGAAACAAAAACGATCCTCACAGGAGAAGATGTCTCACTCTGACAATTTTATCTGTAACTTTTTTTTTAACAGTTTGCAATATTAAATGGACATATTTATTTAGCCATCATGAACTTATTTATAACTTTTAACTAACTTATTAACATTATGAAATTATCAATGTCTTTTAACCCAAAGTATGGGAAAAAGTATCGCTCAGGTACTGGTATCAAAAATCAGGTATCACTGAAGAACTGGTATCAAAAAAATCTGAATGGGACCCAGCCAAATGTATATTTCTGTCATTTAAATTTTCTAAAATCAATTTAAAAAAAAAAGTTGATCACAAAAAATATTTAACAGTTTATTCAAATAGCACTTTATCATAACAATGATCTGTAAAAAATAACTTATAGTGTCCTACAGGCTAAATATTTATTAGAAAATGAATATATGATAATGTTCAGCAGGACTTGGTGGAACTGGGTTATGTGTCAATATTTTAGAGTAATAACTTTAACTAAAACTCAAATCCTTTCTCGTTTTCTTTTTGTCCATTAAGTTTTTTACGTTTATTATTGCTTCCTATGACAGACAATGGCAGTGGTAAAGGCCAAATGATGTTTACAGTGAACAAGTTTGCCAATAGGGGGCGTTTCAGTCCTGACACATGCACAGAGCTCCGTCAGAGAGAAGCAGCTTCAGTGGAACTCAGTGTGACACAGCTCTCAGAGATCACTTTACCCTTCTTTAATCAGCACAGCAGTAATCTCTGACACAGCCTAACATTCATTCTGCTCTGAAAAGAAGTTGCTCTTTCCCAAACCATCGTGAGAAATGTCCTAATTATAGACCTTTACACTAAACCAACCCATATCTTTTAAAGAGTTTAAGCTTACAGGCTTCCTAAAGTCATTCACAGCCAGAAAGCAACAAAACGCTGTAATTTTACTAATAACTAATAGATTTTAATTTGTCTTTCTTATGTGGGAAATGCATCTAAGTTTGACCAAGAACCTCGTTTCCCGTTTTCACAGAAATACTTGTTCTTACAATGGCAAATTAGACGACTTTAAATAAAATAAAGCCACCAATACTAACATAAAAATGTGGATTTTAGTGTTTAGCATTGTTCAGATAACACGTGCTTGGATAGAATTACACTCATAATATACTTTCTGAGAAAGGGTAACCAGATTTCCAGACACAAATTGGGACACAATAAGTTACGCTTCCAAACCCGTACAACTTTCTCTCATGTAATTCAAAATACAAATAATGTTTTAGTGGAAAAAATGCCTCTAGTCCTGTTTTAGACCTACTTTAGTCCTGTTTTAGTCCTGGTTTAGTCCTGGTTTAGCCCCTGTTTTAGTCCTGGTTTAGCCCCTGTTTTAGTCCTGGTTTAGTCCTGTTTTAGTCCTGTTTTAGTCCTGTTTTAGACCTAGTTTAATCCCGGTTTAGACCTGAAACTAGGGCTTAAGTTTTAAATATGATGGCAATTTATTAATGAAAATCCTCACAGGAGTATTTAAATAAATGATTTTAAGTTTCCTATGCTTTTCTTTTGGTTAAAACGAGGATAACTGGGACGTGGTTTGTTAAAAACCCGGGACATATTTGGTGTTTTTACAGAGATATGTGTTGGGACATGGGACCAGGAGCCTAAAACTGTGACTGTCCCGGTTAAATAAGGACGCCTGGTCACCGCTGCGCTGAAATGACTCCATGTATTTCCCATATATCTGTGTTTTTGCGGTTAAAAAGCCTCCACACCTCCTGCCCTGCTCCTGACAGAACCTCCTCGCCTCCTCGCCCTCTGATTGGCCGCCGCCTGCAGCACCGCCCGCCCCCCTCGCCCTGTGATTGGCCCGCTCCTGCGTCCGTCTGCCCCCGGTGCCGTCTCCGCCGCTGAGTCCCGGGGCTGGAGCTGTGAGCCGCTCAGTGCGTCGAGCTGCGGACTGAGCGGGGACGCGGTGAGAAAACTCTGTGCGTCCGTGCGCTACGCTGGACCAAACTGCTGTGGAGCGCTTTTTACGCACCTCTCTCTGTACCGGAGCCGTGGACGCGCTTTGAATCCTGGGATAGCTGCTGTTTCACGATGCTTTGAGACTTTATTTGTGTGTTTTTTTGTTTTGTTTTTTACCCTCATGGTTCGTAAGGACAGTGACTTTTGCAGCATCAGACATGTGGAATTACTTTGGGAGTAACTTTATTTTAGCGACTCTTGTTCTGCTCCTCTCGCTGCGCGCTCAGGTGAGTCAACTTTACGCATCTCTCATTCTTGAAAACCACTTAGCTTCAGAAGAAAATAAGTGTTCAGTTAGCTCGCCGCCACGTTTGAAATACAGAAAGTGAACATTTAGACTTCCTATCAGGATTATAGTATTAATTAAAACAGTTTCTATAGACTCCAGTGGGTATCTATCCCAAAAAACAACAAAATTATCAAAAATCAAAGCAAAATATGAAGGTTTACGTTAAAAAAAACTTGCTCAATGTACGTGCAATTCATTTCTAATCTAAAAATATTATCAGTTTTAATATTGTAAAAGTCTGTGGAGGCTGAATGCGCGCAGCTGTCTCCCTGCTTAACAAGCTTCACACAGAAAATGCTGCAGACATTTTTCTGGCTCAACAAATATAAATTAAGAGTATAAGTATTTTTTTTGTAATAAATTTTGTGAAAAGTGGTTTTAAATGTATCTTAGAGCTGTGGTTCTCAAAGTTTCACACCAAGTACCAGCTCAGACAAAAAAGTCTTTCCAAGAACTGTCTTCACTGAGACTAAATCTGGACTAAACTAGGACTAAACCGATCATAAACCCAGCCCAGGATTGAACCAGGAGTAAAGTAGGACTAATGCAGACCGAGACAAATTCTTAACTAGGACTTAACCAAGTCTAAACCAGGATTAAACCAGAGCTGAACAAGGGACTACACCAAGTCTAAAACAGGACTAGCCCCAACTAAAGTAGGACTAAAAATTGATTAAATGGACTAAACCAGGACTAAACAAATTTTAAACCAAGACTAAACCAGGACAAAACCAAACCAGGACTAAACCAGGACTAAACCAGGACTAAACCAGGACTAAACTACAACTAAACAAATTATAGCCAGGATTGAACCAGAATGAAACCAGATCTGAACCAGGGGACTACACCAGGTCTAAAACTGGACTAGCCCCAACTTAAACAGGACTAAAACAGGATTAAAACTGGCTTTAAATTAAATGAATTCAGGACTTAGACTGCCCAGGACTCCAGAAGAAGCCCGAGTACCAAAACCATCAAAGACTCTCATCCAAAATATACAGAAAAAGCAGATTTTATGGACTAGGACTTAGTTAGAAGTGCACAGTGAAGACAATCTGACGCAAGTAACAGAGCTGGCCAGTTAAAAACGTGAGTACATGAATATCCATAAAGTCCAGTGGTACGCGAGCCCTGTCCCGGTGCAGTCGTCCCAGTGAGGAGCAGCGTCCAGAGAAGAGAGCCTCACATGCCACAGCCTGGATTCCACTTTTAATTGACTTTTGCAGCTCAGTCAGATGAGACGGAGGCGGCCCGCGGCGCTAATGGACCCGTGCCGTTTACATTTAACAACAGCTGCTGCAGTTACAGAGAGGAGACAGAGGCGGACGTCTGACTCTGACCCCGTCCTGGCCTGGGACTGCCACTTACTCCAGGACCAGGACCAGGACCAGGACCAGGACTTGGAATATTTGTATCTGAAGGAGCTGGTGGACACACAGTAACATTAATATTCACACAAGGCTTAGTCTTAGTTGGTTTAGGTCTGGTTTTGCTCTGATTTTGCCCTGGTTTAGACCAGTTTTAGTGTTTTTTTAGTCCCGGGTTAGTCCTGTTTTAGTTCAGGTTCAGTCCTGTTTTAGTCCAGGTTCAGTCCTGTTTTAGTCCAGGTTCAGTCCTGTTTTAGTCCTGGCTTAGTCCAGGATTAGTCCTGTTTTTGTCCTGTTTTAGCCTTGGTTTAGTCTTTGTTTGGTCCTAGTTTAGTCCTGTTTTAATCCTAGTTTAGTCTTGGTTTAGTCCAGGTTCAGTCCTGTTTTAGTCCAGGATTAGTCCTGTTTTTGTCCTGTTTTAGCCTTGGTTTAGTCTTTGTTTGGTCCTAGTTTAGTCCTGTTTTAATCCTAGTTTAGTCTTGGTTTAGTCCAGGTTCAGTCCTGTTTTAGTCCAGGTTTAGTCCTGTTTTTGTCCTGTTTTAGCCTTGGTTTAGACCTGGTTTAGTTCTACAATGTACACATTTGGATTTATTACACATTTACACTGCAAAAATACTGCACATCAGAAAGAAAGTAGGCTGTACATAAGCTGCGCTACACAGATAATGTTAATAACTTCAAGGATACATGGTGGCAGAGTTGTTAGCACTCCTGCCTCAAAACAAGAGTCAGAAGATATTAGCAAAATAAATACACTACACTAGATCGCTGTCTGTGGCCTGGTCTGGAGGTTTGGTCTGCAGCAGTGTGGAGCAGAGTGGAGTCTGCACATTCTCCCCGTGCTCCTCTGGGTTCTCCCCCTGCTCCTCTGGGTTCTCCCCGTGCTCCTCTGGGTTCTCCCTGTGCTCCTCTGGGTTCTCCCCGTGCTCCTCTGGGTTCTCCCCGTGCTCCTCTGGGTTCTCCCTGTGCTCCTCTGGGTTCTCCCCGTGCTCCTCTGGGTTCTCCCCGTGCTCCTCTGGGTTCTCCCCCTGCTCCTCTGGGTTCTCCCCGTGCTCCTCTGGGTTCTCCCCCTGCTCCTCTGGGTTCTCCCCGTGCTCCTCTGGGTTCTCCCTGTGCTCCTCTGGGTTCTCCCCGTGCTCCTCTGGGTTCTCCCCGTGCTCCTCTGGGTTCTCCCCGTGCTCCTCTGGGTTCTCCCCGTGCTCCTCTGGGTTCTCCCCGTGCTCCTCTGGGTTCTCCCCGTGCTCCTCTGGTGTTGGTCCTGTCTGTGACTTTCTCAGCCTGTCACAGTCTTTGTATCCACTTCATAAAGAACCCTGCAACCTTTTATTAGCAGAGTTATTATATGTTAACATTGTTTTTTGCATCTTGTGTGAGCTAAACTCTGCTCAAAAACACATTTTTATAAACTAAATAAATATCTAAACTGCTGAGATGCTATTAGCCGTCGCATGGCTCTGTGACTCTGTGATCCCTTTAAGGACAGTGGGGACAGAGACGTGTCCAGGATGTACTGTCCTCACCTCATGTCCACAGAAATTAGACACCAGGCAAAAGACAGCACTTGTTTCCATCTGTGCCACATTATTTCACTGTTGTTGTGGTATTCCCAGTGGTCCTGAAGTGTAACCTCTGATCCACTGACTGTGCTTAAATGTTTTCTTATAGCAGAGACTTCACAATCATTACTAGGGACATCATTTTTCTAATCAGACCTGGTTTAGTCCGGGTTTAGGCCTGGTTTTACCCCTGGACTAGTCCTGGTTAAGACCTACTTTAGTAGGTTTAGACCTGCTCTAGTCGTGGTTTTGTTCTTGTTTTGGTCTAGTTTTACCCTGGTTTAGTCGTGGATCAGTTTAGACTTAGTTTTGTCCTGCTTCAGTCCTGGCTTAGTCCTGCTTTTAGCCTTAAATTAGTCCTGGTTTAGACCTGATTTAGTCCTGGTTTAGTCTTGGTTTAATGCTGTTTTAGTCCTGGTTTAGTCATGGGTTAGACCTAGTTTAGTCCTGCTTTTTTCTTAGTTTATTCCTTGTTTTGCCCTGGTTTAGTCCTGCTTTTCGTCTTAATTTAGTCCTGGTTTAGACCTGGTTTAGTCTTGCTTTTGTCTTAGTTTATTCCTTGTTTTGCCCTGGTTTTGCCCTGGTTTAGTCCTGGTTTAGTCCTGCTTTTTGTCTTAATTTAGTCCTGGTTTAGACCTGGTTTAGTCCTGGTTTAGTCTTGGTTTAATGCTGTTTTAGTCCTGGTTTAGTCATGGTTTAGACCTAGTTTAGTCCTGCTTTTTTCTTAGTTTATTCCTTGTTTTGCCCTGGTTTAGTCCTGCTTTTCGTCTTAATTTAGTCCTGGTTTAGACCTGGTTTAGTCTTGGTTTAGTCTTGGTTTAATGCTGTTTTAGTCCTGGTTTAGTCATGGTTTAGACCTAGTTTAGTCCTGCTTTTGTCTTAGTTTATTCCTTGTTTTGCCCTGGTTTTGCCCTGGTTTAGTCCTGCTTTTCGTCTTCATTTAGTCCTGGTTTAGACCTGGTTTAGACCTGGTTTAGTCTTGGTTTAGTCCTTTTTTTTCCCTGGTTTAGACCTGGTTTAGACCTGGTTTAGTCTTGGTTTAATGCTGTTTTAGTCCTGGTTTAGTCATGGTTTAGACCTAGTTTAGTCCTGCTTTTGTTTTAGTTTAGTCCTTGTTTTGCCCTGGTTTAGACCTGGTTTAGACCTGGTTTAGTCTTGGTTTAGTCCTTTTTTTCCCCTGGTTTAGACCTGGTTTAGACCTGGTTTTGTCCTGGTTTAGACCTAGTTTAGTCCTGCTTTTTTCTTAGTTTATTCCTTGTTTTGCCCTGGTTTAGTCCTGCTTTTCGTCTTAATTTAGTCCTGGTTTAGACCTGGTTTAGTCTTGGTTTAGTCTTGGTTTAATGCTGTTTTAGTCCTGGTTTAGTCATGGTTTAGACCTAGTTTAGTCCTGCTTTTGTCTTAGTTTATTCCTTGTTTTGCCCTGGTTTTGCCCTGGTTTAGTCCTGCTTTTCGTCTTCATTTAGTCCTGGTTTAGACCTGGTTTAGACCTGGTTTAGTCTTGGTTTAGTCCTTTTTTTTCCCTGGTTTAGACCTGGTTTAGACCTGGTTTAGTCTTGGTTTAGTCCTTTTTTTTCCCTGGTTTAGACCTGGTTTAGACCTGGTTTTGTCCTGGTTTAGATAACGGTACTTGGTGAAAAAACCTCTGATCTTTGCTGATTTTATTCGCTGCCCTGACTCCAGCAGCTTCCCAGCCTGGACCCTAACCCGCTGTCCTCTGTCCCCAGGTCTCGGAGTCCACAGGTTACTTCGAGCTGCAGCTGCTGTCGCTGGACAACCCCGCGGGACAGCTGCTGAGCGGAGACTGCTGCGACGCGGAGAGGAGCGCGTCCGAGGGGCAGTGCGGCCCGGACGAGTGCGACACCTACTTCAGGGTCTGCCTAAAGGAATACCAGAGCGAGGTCACCAAAACCTGGGCGTGCACCTACGGCTCGGACACCACCCAGGTTATCGGCGGGAATACTTTCACATTCAGGGGAGCGGGACGGCAGAGCGCTGACGCCGGCAAAGTCATTATACCGTTTCAGTTTGCGTGGCCGGTAAGTCAGGTTTTTGCTGAATTAGCTCAAGCTTTGGGAGACATTTTGTTGATTTCTTCATCTCGTTTCTATAAAATATATTCATGAGTATTGATGCAGGTGTGTGTGAAGTAATGCTCAGAGGTTTTTAATATTTGTCAAGGCTTGTTCTGAGCTTTTCAATCTCTCTGTCATTCATTTCCATTGGATTCAGTCATGGAATAATAACAGTGTTTTGGACGTCTGCTGGAATGGCTTTGCATAACTTTATCAGAAAACTATGTTTGCATATTTTGTCTGTGGAATTGTGAGGTCTGTAGGTCCTATACCTTGGAGAGATCTTGTGTCCAGTGGCTTAGAGCTGGACATTCAGCCGGTCACTTTGTTAGTTACAGCTCAGTGCTTAGTCCTGAGATGTGTTCAAGACAAACCTGCGGACCAAGCATCAGAAAGGAGAAGAAAGGAGATCATTCTTAGATCCCTTGTCGTTGCCAGAGTTGGCAGAGTCTCTAGCGCTTCCACATCATAATAATGCAAGTGTGACTTTAAATGTTGGCGATCTATTGATTAGAAAGCAGGGCTGCACGATATGGAGGAAACATGCGATATTCGATAACTATGTTGAAAATTGCGATAACGATATTATTGCGATATTTGAAAATAGAGCCTACTTTTCAAACATAGTAAGTTAAATTCACTACATGTCACAAAAATGTAAGTTCCTGTATTTACAAGTCAAAACAGCCACAAAATCAAAACTTAACACAGACTAAACCAGGAATAAAACAAGGCTAAGCTGTGACTAAATTAATTAAATTACCACTAAAACTGGACTTTTTAAACATTTTTATTTAGTCACAACACATGTTCTTTTAAGGCTCTGGTGGAAAATGATTCTTCAGTGTAAATCTCTGTCAGATGGAAGACCACAGCGTTATTGTGATATATTTAGATTCTTGCGATACCGATATTGCAATATAACGATAATTTTGCGATATATTGTGCAGCTCTATTAGAAAGTACCAGTTCTGAAATCCAAAGCAGCTGGGATATGAATGAATGAATGGACAAATGAAGGAATGAATGAGCCTAGTTTCTGTGTTTTACTGTGATTTTCCTTGGTGTGTCTTGCCTCATGCCCAAAGTCACTGGGATTCATTCTTAAAACCCAGAGGATAAGTGATAGTATTTAAAAACTAGTCTTGGTAGCATTTTTTCAAGTTGACTATAGGTTTAGAGACTTGGTTGCCCTTTAACCGAGAAGTTTAGCGGTTTGAATCCCGCTCTTGTCCTTGAGCAAAACACTTCACCTGCCTCACCTGTATGAATGTGTTAGTATTGGTCAGAAAGGGCCAAATTTGAAGATGTGCAAATGTTCAAGGGCCAACAGTCCATCCCAGTGTTTTCTAATAACATCTGTGAACAGATAAAATGCAGCAAGGCAGAGAGTTGCAGATGAGACGCACAAATGTTCAGAGAAAGCTGCAGAAACATTGAATGAAGCTGCTGGTGGGCTACAAGAAATACATTTTGTCATAGAAGCTGAGGGCCATAGGAAATCTCAAACTGTGCCACAAATGCAATATACTAAAAATGTAATCCACTAAATCAGACGTGTCCAAAGTGCGGCCCGGGGGCCATTTGTGGCACGGTCTGAGATTTCATATGGCCCTTAGCTTCTATGACAAAATGCATTACTTATGGCCCTCCAGCACTTTCGTAGTGTTTCTGTCGCTTTGTCTGTATATTTATACATCTCATCTAATACTCTCTGCGTTGTATTTTCAAATTAGTGTCGAAAAATAATTGCAGTTGCAGTTTTTATGTTCAGAGATGTTATTTTTTTGTGAATTAGATTAGACTGAACTTTAAAATCTCACAGTAGAGAAATTCACTTGTTTAGGTGGCTCTTACACAGAATAAAGTGCAGAAAGCAAGAAAATAAAGTGAGCATGCATAATTATTTGGCTTTTGAAAACAAAATCCTTATCAAACAATGCACATTTTATTTATTCTGTACATGCGTTCAGTTTTTAGAAAGCATCAGGAGAGACTGTTGGCCCTTGAAGATTTGCTCTAGATCTGGCCCTCATTGGAAAAAGTTTGGATGCCCCAGCACTAAATAAACACTTAATTTGGACAACCTTACAAAACTACTGCAAAATATATATTCTTTTAATTCCATTACATATGAACCTTCACTTATTTTGAGCCTGTAATTTCAAAATTAAAGCGCCCCATCTGATTTTGCGTTGACGTGAACAGAAGCCTATTATTGTGCGTCTGACAGCTCTCCTCCTCTAGTGTTTTGTGGCATTTATTTTGTCAGTTTTTGGAGTTTCTCTTGGGACCAGGGCTGACAGGAGACATTTTCCCACTGAGTTATGGATTACCTTTTACTCCTGGTTCAGTGATGGCTGTCCCCTCGGGCCCTACCTCCACCGATCCACCGCTGTGCTGTGTCTAACAATAACAGCAGAAGGTTTCCTCTGTGGCTCCTGCAGACTGACAGATAAACTCCGCTCTGATTGTTTCTCTGTTTGTAGAAGCCTGTAATCTGCTTGTTGTACATGAAGCTTGGAGCTGAGCCAAGAACACATTCATTTTAAATGCATGATAGCAGAGGAACTGAGTAGACAAATACTGTTATTATAGGAGCTTTTGTGGGAACTTTGTAAAACATTTTGGTTGTGCATTACAGCACTGAAGACTTCTGCATTGAAATGAGTGAATGTGGCCAGTTCAGACTTGATTTTAGAATATATAATGGCATGACTGATGTGTCTTCATCATAAAGCAGTGCTGGTTTTAGGCATCGACTTTAAAGGTCCCATTTTGTCGTCATTTTGGTACACAGTGTGACAGAACATTTGTTTACTGTAGAAGAGATTCACATAATTACATTAAAAAAACAAGATATTTTTTACAATCTACTGTGCGCTTTTTAGAAGTTTTTGCATATGGCTTTAAGCGTACTCTGCTCTGATTGGTCAAATGGATCCCTGTTGTTGTATTCTGGACTATAGGTAGGATTAAAACCAGGACTTATCCAGGATTAAACCAAGACCAAGCTAAAACTAAAGCTAGGACATCCAAAATAAAAGACTAAACCTATCAGGACCAATCTCGGACTTAATCAGTACTAAAATGTATCGCCACACAGACATTCAGCAGGTTTATAGCAGGGAGTAAGTTTGATAAATGTAAACATTATAGAA
This sequence comes from Bostrychus sinensis, assembly GCA_020698575.1. NCBI lineage: Eukaryota > Metazoa > Chordata > Actinopteri > Gobiiformes > Eleotridae > Bostrychus > Bostrychus sinensis. The sequence goes on from CM036258.1 coordinate 3,563,038, forward strand.
CATTATGGTACACTAAACACAAACCACTGTTGTCTTCTCACAAACAACAAACAATTACAGGTCCTGTATTCTGATTAATCACATTTTCTGAGCTTTTAATCACATTATAATGTGGTCTCCTCCTCAAAAACAGAGCTGCAGTAGTATTCTGTTTGAGTAACCCTGTATGCTGAGGTGCTGCCCTTTTCCAGAGCTGAAAACGCCCGGTCTCACAGCTCTACGTAGACACGTGAAACCAGGAAGTGCTCCTGTGCATTTCTAAAGCCCAGACACCGTCACCGGACTCGTTTCACTTCTTAAATTGCCGTCACTACAAAGCAGTCAGCTCATTTATCTATTTGTTAGCATCATGTTGCTAATAGCCATGTTAAAAATTGTGTTCTCTGTCCAGTCCCTGCGCCGTTGCCAGCAGGGGGCGACAGACACCTAAGTAACAGCTCCCCAACAGAAGAGGTTTTCTTTATTTTAAGTTATGAAACATGAAATACAAATGCTAAGGGGCCCAACACTATTGCAAAAAGCTTGATAAGTGTAATATAGGACTTTTAGGGTCTTGAGAAGTTGAAGGCTGCTCAGCGAAAATTCAGCATTTCCCATAAAACCTACAAAGATAGACTTCTGCTGGTCGGTAAAGTATCACTGGAAGCTGCCCTAACACACTTTCCCAACTTTCTTATCTGTTTTTGGTTCATTTTATGTTGGCAAATTAGACTTTATCAGGCCGTCAAGGTCTTTATATGCATTTCAAATAATAAACGCAAGATAAAACCAAGCAAAACTAACTTTATAACCCAACCGGGACTAGATCAGGACCAAAGCCAGGCTAAAGAAAACACAATTAGGACTAAGGTTGGACTAAACCTTAGGTGACTCAGCAGACTTTTATCTTAACACACTCGATACCACTCACTTTATTTTGAAAAGACCGATATTAGCCCTTTAAATCTGAAGTGTTGACCTCCTCGCTGTCTGATAAGTGACCAGAGACTGCCCTGTCACATGTCTGCTGTGGCGTCTGAAGGAGACACCAAGGGCTGTTGATTAAGAAGTGGCAGGTAACTCATTATCAAATCTAAACAGGGCCTCGGCCAATCAGGCGCGGCCTGGGAGCGTGGGAAAGTGGATCAACCAATCAGACGGAGAGATGGAGCGTGGGAAACCCAGACGGTGTTTGGCATCAGAGGTGTTTGGAAAGAGCTCCAGGAGTCGTGTTAATGCAGCCATGAATCAGAGGTTTAATCATCAGAGAGGATCAGAGGTGACCCAACAAAGCAAAGGCACAGCAAGGAGACTCATGACCAGACTTGGACTTGAGTCATTATTTTGATTTCTTGGACTTGGACTTTTTTAAAACTGATTTGTAATTCCACTCGGACCTAGACTAGTTTCATCACACAGAACAGGACTTGTGACTCGATAGACTTTGAAACTGATGACTCCAACGACTTGTGGTTCTTTTTGCACTTGTGACTTTAACTCTGACTTGGACTGGGACGTGAACTCGGACTTGGACTCGCCATTGGACTTGAACTTGAACTCTGACTCGTCTCATCTACTTGACTCACCTTTTGACCTGATGACCTGGGCTTGTGGACCAGCGACTTGAGATTCCACTTGGACTTAGACATGAACTCAGACTTGGACTCTAACTCTGACTCGTCTCGTCCTACAAACTGGTCTTATTCCACTTGTTATTCCAATTATTCCACTTCCATTTGGCAACTTGTGATTCCAAGTTCGGACTTGTTACAAAGAGCATGACTTGGATCTTTGAAACTCATGACTCGGACTTGGATTTGTGGACCAGCAACTTCGATTCCACTCGGACTTTGACTCATCTCTTCTTACAGACGAGGACTTAAACTTGGACTCAGACTTTTTAGAACTGAGGACTTGGACTTGTGGACCGACAACTTGTGGTTCCACTCGGACTTGTTTCATCACACAGAGCCGGACTTGTGACTCGACTCAGACTTTAGAACTGATGACTTGGACTCGTGGACAGTGTTGTGATGCACTCAATCTAGGACTCAGCTCTAGTCTCACAGATCAGGACTTGTGACTTATGACTTGAACACTGACATGGACTTGAACTCGGACCTGGACCTGTGGACCGGCGACTTGTGATTCCACTTGGAACTGTGACTTGAGCACTGACTTGGACTCGGACTCAGACTCTTCTCATCTCACAGACCTGGATTTGTGGCTCGACTCAGCCTTTTGAAACTGATGACTCAGACTTGGACTTGTGGACCAACGACGACCACTTGGACTTGTGACTTGAACTTAGACTCGGACATGAACTCGGATTTGGACTCCTACTGCGACTCAGTCTCATCCCACAAACTGATCCTATCCCACTTGACCCAGCTTAGACTTTTGAACTGAGGACTCGGTCTTGGACTTGTGGACCAGTGGCTTGTGAACACTGACTCGAACTTGAACTCGGACTCTGACTCTTCTCATCTCGGAAGAGCAAAGTTCAAAGTATCACCTCAGACTTTTAAACTGTCTGCAAGTTCTCACGTTGGAGACTCAACTCGGACTTGGACTCACTGCTCAAAACAAAATCTTACTAAAGACTAACAAGGTCTAAACCAGAACTAAACCAGGTCTACACTTAGAACCGAAACTCACTAAATGATAATTTTTTGGTGAACATTTTTTATTGGGTCCCAACATAAATTGCTTTAAGGCTCTGGACTCTTTTGAGCGTGTTTTTTTCATTCATTCCTCATTTGGAGCTCGACCTGGACCTGGTCTTTTTTTGTGACTCAGACTCAGACTCAGTGCAGGACTTGGACTCTGAAACCGGTGACCCGACTCCAACACTGGCTGTAGTACTACGTGGGGCCGCCTCAGCGTATCCCGTTTCACTCGACCCTCGTATCGGTGTCAGATCTCTCAGGCCTCGGTCACTGCGGGACGGGAACAGTGGACCGTTACTGGATCATTGTTAGCTTTTGTGTGTGTTTGTGTGTGTTTGTGTGTGTTTGTGTGTGTGTAGGGTCAGAGTTTTCCACTATCGTCCCTCGTGTGTGTGTGTGTGGACAAAGACAGAGCGGTATCGATGTCCAGTGTCTCCTGTGAGGTGGACTTCAGGGACAAACGGCACACTTCGGGGCTCTATTGTCGCCAGGCTTTTAGCGGAGGATCAGGTGGTGAACGGTGAGCGGTCACTGGTCTGGGGTCAGGTGACTAATGAACGCTCGGGACCCTCCCTCTGTCCAGTTGGTCAGGCTTTATATTTTAGGATGGGTCCAAAGTGCAACCCTAAACCTGTTAATTAAAACCCTCTGGCTTGGTGGTCATCAGTCTTACACATGACAGTGAAGTGTTAGGCATGGTGTCTCCTAATCTTTATCATAAATGTGACTGGTGTGCTCATATTTTCCCTAAAATGTAACATAAAAAGAAGTTACTTACTGTGCATTGACATATTAAGAGATGGGTTTGTCTATGACGCAGATTTTTTTAATTCACAGCAGCCAATGGTCAATAAGTAGAGTCGATTTTCTTAATTTAATGTAAGAAATGAATATAATAAAGCCATTTGTTTTAGTAATGCTTATTAAAACGCATACAAATGTGTTAGAATTAGACAACCAATAAGGCAACCTCAATCAAACTCTGTGCAGGTAGAGTTTGGGGAGAGCTATAACATGCATTTGGATTTTTAGTTCTATGAGGTTCTGTTCCAGAGAAACAAGCTAAATCTTTTTTATTGCCATTTTGAGCGTTTCAGGCTGAGATAACGTGATTTTGGATGTTTCCTATGATGCCCTGACATGTGCCTGACCAAAAATCAGCATAAAAGTGCAAGAATCAATCGTCCAGAAAAAACAAAACAACAAAAGTAAATACATCAGTTAAAATGTGAATAATACATTTTGGGGGGTATTAGTTTTTATTTAAAAACAAATGTTACTGCTTAAAATTTGAAGTTGCTATTGAGTCCACCGTCTTTATTTTGAAGTTGCTGGAACTGGAGCCTACGACAGAAACTATGGGCCTTTGATAAAATCTGGCGTTTGCGATTTGATTTTGATTAATTGTTCAGCCCTAGTACATGGTACATGCTTTACCAGCTAAGTACGGCCTTCTTTAACCTACCCCTGGAGTCCAACAAGTATTTTCTGTAGCGCTGACAGTCGACTCATTACTCAGTGAGGTCTCTAAACTAAAATTATGTTTTACCCCATGTGTTGGCTGTGGATAAGTCTAAAATACAGTATGTTGGAAGCAAGCACGGCAATTTTAATGATTATTATGCTTTAAATAACTGCCCATCTTTGACGAAAAGCCCTTGATCCAGCCCCAGTCTGTTCCCGGAGGCTTCCCTGATGAGTCTTTTGTTGGAGGCGGTGTCCTGTTGCCTCTGGTGCTGCTGTTGTGGTTTCCCCTGTTTTATCTGGGCCACTGCTCTCTCTCTCTCTCTCGCTAAATGAATAAATGAATGAATGAGTGAACAGTGGACTGGTGGATGGGTCTGCTGGACAGTGCAGGAGTGTGTCCCGCGGCTGTTGGGGTCCTCTCTGCACTGACACGCTTTCCCTCAAAGGAAGGGTTTGAGGAGGAGGAGGCGGCGGGGGAGGAAACGAGGAGGCATCCGTCCGTGTGCCAAAATAGAAACTACAAGCACTACTACAATGATTTCTTATTTTGGCACAGTTTGTAACGTCAGGAATAGCATCAGCAACTACTTCAACAGATGCTTTTCTGTTTTCTTTACCCAGTCTCTTTTTTTCCTCTGCATTACACCGCTGTAAGCCTTGTTCAGTATTGCGCTGACATTTTCCTGTTACATCACATAAAAGTTCAGTAACAAAGTCAGTTTTTAAAAGACATAACTAACTCAGAGATGTCAGTGAGTTCACACACGCTTAGTTCAGATGTCAGAAACCAGGAGACACCACAAACAGACTGTGCTCTAAGTAAAAGCTTGGTTTTATCTGTCTCTGCAAAAACATGGATAGATTCATTTTCTTCACCACTGCACACTGCAATAACCTGCATAGTAAGATATTAGATTTGATTTGGATTCAGAGGACCACGATTCGATTAAAAAAACGATGCATCAATGATTTAACACTATTTTGGTTCATGTCAACTGAATGAAATATGAATTAACTATAAATTATTTACTCAACATTATTTTTAATTGTATATTCTGTATTGGAAACGTAATTTAAAACACTTTTTTCAACTCTGAAAACAACTGTTACTACTACTACTACTACTACTACTACTACTACTACTACTACTACTGAGGGTAATGTATCAGCAGTGGTTATTACACTGAATAATAGGCTCAGTAATGACCATCACTGAATGTGGTGTTTCTGCGGACATTTGTAGCTGCTGATATTTAACGTATCTAATACAGATCAAATCAGGGCTCAAAATTAACTTTTTACATGGTAGTACTGGTGCTCCTAACTTTGGGAGGTTAGGAGCACCACCAAAAATTTAAGAGCAACGAACAGAATGTGCGAAAACACTGGTATGAAAATATACTGTATATTTAACTCTTTATATTCATTGATAATAACTGCTATTTTTATGATAATAACTTCAATTCTACTAAATGTTTTAGTGTCATTTATCACAGACTGTGCACTACAGGCTGCAAAATAAGAGCAAGTCTATAATTTACAAAGTGAATGCATGCGTCTATAGTCTTTGTAAAAGATCGCACAATGGCGATTTGTTGCAGTTGCACAGGTGCTGCCAAATCAATTTTAAGGGACTAACATGGTCGCAGTTTCTAGCCCTGGATGGAATGCAGATATTATACTTTGAGACCGCAGCGTTCATGTGCGCAACAACAGTGCAGACCATTCTCATCAAAACAACGTCGAGTTCAGCATCGTAAAATCCTCTTTGTGTTTTGTTCATTCGCCAAATCATCGCACTTTCATTCGACACACCTCGTAACCACTGCGGCTTCTGTCCAAGTTTTGTCTTTGTGATTATTTGCAACCCGGTAGCATAATTTATAAACTGTCCTTATAAAATTCAGATTTTTAGCTTTTCTAAATCAAATCAGAGTTTTTTAAAATCCAAGAATGGCGCATTTTTTCATGCATGTGTAGAGATGCTGTACATAGCAGGACCATATTTTCCCTGTTTTATTCATTTGCCATTAGGGCTGCACAATTAATCGAATTGAAATCACAATTTTAATTGTCGAAAAGGCTGCAATTATTTAAGTGATTTAATATCCACTGCAGAGAACAAAATATCCTGTCTCCACAGGGTCCTGATATGTATAAAATAGGGCTGCACGATATGGAGAAAACATGCGATATTCAATAACTATGTTGAAAAATGCGATAACAATATTATTGTGATATTGGAAAATAGAGCCTACTTTTTGAACATAGTAAGTTAAATTTGCTACATTTCACAAAAATGTAAGTTCATGTATTTACAAGTCAAAACAGCCACAAAATCAAAACTTAACACAGACTAAACCAGGAATAAAACAAGGCTAAACTGTGACTAAATTAATTAAATTACCACGAAAACTGGACTTTTTAAACATTTTTATTTAGTCACAACACATGTTCTTTTAAGGCTCTGGTGGAAAATGATTCTTCAGTGTAAATCTCTGTCAGATGGAAGACCACAGCGTTATTGTGATATATTTAGATTCTTGCGATACTGATATTGCATTTGCTGATATCGCGATAACGATAATTTTGTGATATATTGTGCAGCCCTAGTATAAAACATTCTACAGACCTGATCTGAAGCCATGTGATTCTTTGGATTAGTTCTATTGTAATGCAGTTTTCTCTCAAGTGTCAGTGCTTTATCAAATGCTTAAAATATAAACTGTGAGCTGTGAAATGATTTTGAAAAATATATTGCAGAATCGCAGACGTGTGAGTGAATTGTTGTGGAGTGAGTTGTCAGTGTGTGTCTGTAAGTGTTAACCCTGTGATTGAGCTCGTACTCTGGCACAGAAGCACGTTGTCCTCGGTGATGCGTACAGTAGATGTTAGTGACAGTGATCAGGGGACATGAGTTTTCTGCTCCGCTCGGATTTCTCTTTCTCACGGCCGGAGTGAGAGTCTGAGGTATTTTTAGTCCTGTCCTGCCCTTACCTCTCTCTCTCCACCGCCGTCCCGTCCACTGCAGGGTTTACTCTGTGGTCACTCCTTTACACACGAGCTTCATTCACTTCAGAGCTCAGGTTTAAGTTCAACATTTATCTGAGGAATATGATATAGAGCAGTGTTGTTTTTCAAAGATGTGCTCATTAATGTAATCTATAAATATATCAATAGTTTAGGTACAGTTGTTAGTTTTGTTGTCCTTTTACTGGTGCACGTCGCTGTTGGTGAAGTGGTTAGTCCCCAATCTAGAGCCACAAACCCCAGACAGTCAGGAAGAGCATCTGGATTAAAATCTATGGTATGGCTTAGCCTTGTTTTATTTCTGGTTTAGTCTGTGTTAAGTTTTGATTTTGTCAGTTTTGACTTGTAAATACAGGAACTTACATTTTTGTGAAATGTAGTGAATTTAACTTACTATGTTCAAAAAGTAGGCTCTATTTTCAAATATCACAATATTGTTATCGCAATTTTTAACATAGTTATCGAATATCGCATGTTTTCTCCATATCGTGCAGCCCTATCCTAAATTGTTCTATTGCTTTTCTGTTGGAGTGGTCCTTCCAATATTAACATCATGTAGCTTCAACCATTGAGAGGAACACAGCAGCTCTACTATTGTTGTCAGAATAACAGGAACAACAAATAACATAATACGTTTAGGGCCATATTTACTAAGACGGGTGCTAAACTGCGAGTGCAGTGAGAAAATATGCGGCCGTTATTAATGTTCGTGTTGCGCATGAATTACTAAGACAAACTGCGTGGCGGTGCCAGGTGCAAACAGAGGGGGCGGAACTATTTAAACGGAATCATTGCGTGTATTGTTTTGCGTCATGGAAGGTGCAGAAGTGGAACGCAAACGGAAGCAAAAATTTAATTAAGAATAGCTGAAAGTGCTGGTGAATAATTTTTTCATCCGTCGTGGCAAATAGATCTGCAAACTCTAACCCTACGTATTTGTTTATTTCTTCTCCTTCGTCTCACACGAATCACAGCAGCCATCTGTGCAAAAGATTAGCACGTCCTTCTACAACGTGCTAAATTTATACGCTATTTTTGCACGCAAAGTCATGGTGAGCCTTGATAAATAATATTGCGGGCGGTAAATGAATGAATTTGCATTTTCTCCGCACTCTGGGAAGAACGCCTCAGTTTACAGATTCATTAGGTCATAGGAGCAAAATCTGCATTGCGTTCGCTCTGCTCCTGTAAGACACGCAAATCTCAACTGCGTCTGGGTTTGCTCCAATTTTAGCGCATCTTATTCATTTAGCGTGCAGCTAACCTTTTATAAATCTGGCCCTTAATGTGTTGCCTTCTGTCCAGTCGAAACCTATTGAAATTATCTTGGGTTGGCATTCTTGACCACAATCTAACAACTCGGGATCACACACTCAGTATCAACATCAGTTAGAACGTGCACGAGCTCGGGTTGGGCTTATAATAACAAGTAATGTTCAGGTCTGGGTCGGGTTTGGACAGAACATGAACAGGCTCCGGGCCCCGATCTAAGCTCTACCTTAAAGGGCCATTCTATTTTCTCTTTACCACAGCAGTAAAAGTGTATCAGTGATTAGTTTAATGCCATAAAAGTTCAGAAACATTGCATTTGAAAGTAATCATAAATACTACTGGCGGGAGACCCCTGAGTTTGTATAATAATAATATTTGTCAATGTACGCTCAGACTTTACCCACAAATTATACTTTTAAAATCGAAGTACTAATAAGTAGAGCTGCAAGATATGGAGAAAACATGCGATATTTGATAACTACATATGTTGAAAACTGCGATAACAATATTATTGCGATATTTGAAAATAGAGTCTACTTTTTGAACATAGTAAGTTAAATTCACTACATTTCATAAAAATGTAAGTTCCTGTATTTACAAGTCAAAACAGCCACAAAATCAAAACTTAACACAGACTAAACCAGGAATAAAACAAGGCTAAGCTGTGACTAAATTAATTAAATTACCACTAAAACTGGACTTTTTAAACATTTTTATTTAGTCACAACACATGTTCTTTTAAGGCTCTGGTGGAAAATGATTCTTCAGTGTAAATCTCTGTCAGATGGAAGACCACAGCGTTATTGTGATATATTTAGATTCTTGCGATACGGATAATGCGTTTGCTGATATTGCGATAATTTTGTGATATATTGTGCAGCCCTAATCATAACTGTGCTTCTTCTTAAGCCGTGCTCAGTTTGTCCTCCCTACATATACAGGTTGCTCATGTAAGGTTTTACTTACTGACTCAACTCTTATTTTGAAAAGTAATATAGCTGTATTATTGTTGGAGTGGTCGTCTCCTGGAAGTGTCAGTGCACACGAACATTATTCTGAATCCTCTCAGTGTCATGTTCAAACGGTTTAAATAAAGTCGTCCTTGAGCCACATTCTCTGTGATTATCACTGGACCGGGCCCCTCTTCAGTCAGCTGTGGGCTCTGAACACTGCACTGAGGACAGGGACTGGTACTGGGAACATGCTTAGAAGGAAATATCAAATTATATATCAAATTATTATTATTATTATTATTAAAAATACTTATATCCACTGTACTGCTAGTGCTGAGAGTAGGGTTGCACAATATATCGCAAAATTATCGTTATCGCAATATCAGTATCGCAAGAATCTAAATATATCACAATAACGCTGTGGTCTTCCCTCTGACAGAGATTTACACTGAAGAATCATTTTCCACCAGAGCCTTAAAAGAACATGTGTTGTGACTAAATAAAAATGTTTAAAAAGTCCAGTTTTAGTGGTAATTTAATTAATTTAGTCACAGCTTAGCCTTGTTTTATTCCTGGTTTAGTCTGTGTTAAGTTTTAATTTTGTCACTCTTTTGACTTGTAAATACAGGAACTTACATTTTTGTGAAATGTAGTGAATTTAACTTACTATTTTCAAAAAGTAGGCTCTATTTTCAAATATCGCAATAATATTGTTATTGCAATTTTCAACATAGTTATCAAATATCGCATGTTTTCTCCATATTAAATAATGTAAATAGTGAGTCTGCAGAAGCTTAGTGGCTTAGTTTACTGCGACACCTTGTTCTTGTTTGTTTATGAAAAGCCATATGCTTTGATTTAATAACATGATTTTTGGTAAATTACGTTTTCATTAAGTTTTTATTCATATTTTTAAACCTGGTCTCTAGAACAGCAGCACGTTTTACAGCCTTTAAAAACATTACGTGACTAAAAGAAAACGTTTTTAATTACTTTACTACTGCTATAAAGAAACAGGTGGAAGAGAGCAGCAGGGGGCAGCAGAGTGCAGCTCTGTTACGCTCCTTTGAACATAAACAGAGAAAAAGAGCTTTTTATTTCCTTAAACTTTTTGTATGATGCCATTTTACTGCAGACTGGACTTAGAGGGGTTGTGCTCAGCGTTTCCTGGAGTGGGCAGAGCTTCATGGGAGAGTTGGAAGTTCGTTTTGAAACCTCAGAGTTGCTATGTCAGAGAATACAGGATTACTCAAACAGTTGTGAATGAAACGAAACACAACCCCAGGTGCGTTTTTGATGCAGGAACATTATAACAAAGCTAAATTACGTGCTATCTAACCAATAATGTGCATTGCTGTTGCTTTGTTAATGCAAATGGGCTCTTACTTGGATGAAGTTAGAGCTTTTATTCACATTTTTGCATCTTTTAGTTTCTGCTTCATCTTTGTTTCATGTTTTTTGTGTAATTTTTTTCCTTTTTATGGCTTTATGTCATCACTTTAGTGCTGCAGTCGTCCATCTTGGAAAGCCCTGTGCAAACCATTTCTGTTACTTTCTACAAATAGAGTTTTTTGCCGTCCTCTGTCAGCTCAGTTTCCCACGATGCATCTGTCCTGCATCACACGGCCCTGCTCTTTTTGCAAAAGCATGTCAAATCTCTTTCACCGGACACTAACTGATTAACGACGCTGTGTCTAGAAATAGTCTTAATGTTTCTCAGAGTCCACCTTTTAGCACAAGCTTTGTATATTTGAAGATAAAATCCAGCCACAAACAAGGGGTCACAAGCCGGCGCAGTCTTTGTGCCGCACTGCACCTCATTGGTCTGGAGCTGTTGCCTGATTGTTCCGTTAGTTTGATTGTTCAGTGAGATTCAAAGGCTATGATCACACCTGCGTTTGCTTTCTTTGGCCCAAAACTCAGTGGGAAGAAACAGGAATGTTTTCAGCTCTTCACTGTTTTGGAAAAGCCCATTTTTCATAAGTCTTTGTTAGCTGTTTTGACAAAATGTGGAAAAATCTTAAAAAATACAAGCTCTTTTCTAAAAGAGTTAATTTCTTAGACCAGTCATGTCCACTTCTCTAAATTGGGGAGAGCTTCATGCAAGGATTTATTTCTATGATTGGTAATATCTTCTTTAATGGTCTCCTGTTCTGCTAAATCCACATTTTTGAGCTGTTAACCATCTCATAATGTCGTCTCCTCCTCAAAAACATACATGGAGTAGTATTCTGTTTGAGTAATCCTGTATGCTGGGGCGCTGCCCTTCTCCAGAGCTGAAAACGCTGGGTCTCACAGCTCTACATAGACTTACGAAACCAGGAAGTGCTCCTGCGCGTTTAAAAAAGCCCAGACACCGTCACCGGACTCGTTCTGATCATTTCAGCCTTAAACCTCCGTCAGCTCAGAAATCTATCTGTTAGCATCATGTTGCTCATAGCTCATGCTAATTAGCCATTTTATGCTGTGTCCAGTCCCCACCTTTGCCAGCAGGGGCGAAAGACAAGTTATAAAATGTGAAATAATAATGCAAAGTGGCCAAAACTATATCAAAAAGCCTGAAAAAAGCACTGACTGATTACTTGTTTGTTATTCCATTTGCATTCGCACATAGTTGAATTTTTACTCATTTGTTATTATTATTTGGTTTATTTGATAGGGACGGATACAAAAAACATACTTTTTTTAAGCTAATTTGCAGCATTTGTCTCTAGGTGGGCTTTCATGCACAGTAAAGATTAAAACGCTTCAGTCTCGTGCAGTAGAGGATTACTGTTCTCCAGGATTGTGGGCGGGGCCTGGCTGATTGACAGACAGTAGCTCTCAGCTCATTGGCTCGGTTCCATGTGTCAGCGTTTTTTTAAGGCATCCGAGCTGAAGTCTGGGCTGTGTCTTTTCATGTCTCAGAAAATGAGAGTCATTTACTGTAAATGAAGCAGAACAAGCTCTTCCCTGTGGAAACACTCACTGCAGAGTCAGGCTCCTTTTGTGCTGCGTTGGCTGAGAGTCGTGTTAGAAAGTTACTTGTCACGTCAGTGCGCTTTCCGCTCATGAAGTGTGAAAGTTCATGCTTTTGTTCTCATTTATTCAGAAGTTTGTCTGGAGGGAAATCCGCCATCGTGATTAAAAGAGCCACTTCCTGATTTCATTTTCTTCATTGCGTCTGAACCTCACAGCCCTCCCCAAACATCAGTACTTGGCTTTCCTTTCATTAAAATAAATAAAACCTGTTCTCCATCGCCAATCACTCGTTAGATGTTTGACTGTGTAGTTTTAGAATCAGAATTTATGTTTCGATTTCCTTCTATTTTGTCTATTTATGTCTTTCAGGATTTGTTATTGGGGAAGCAGTTGTAGTCAGTATCGCTTCCCGCTCGACCCAGTGCATGTACTGTCGTTGTGTCCATGGGCAAGACAAGTGGTGGACAGTGCTGATGATTTAGTGCATTTTCCACCGTCATCGATTCACTGCAGACTCACAAAATGTTCAAATGCTAAATGAAAGTTAAGTGCTCTCAGTTGCGCAGTCTGCTGTTGCTTTTAAGTTGTTTGATTTGAAACCCAGATGTACCGCCCGGACCAGAGTCTGGTTCCTCAGCCACAGAGAGCTGTTTCCCCTCAGTCATTTTGGAACTGGCCTATCACAGCCGTTTATCCTGCAGCGTGTCTTACAAATACAAAAGCTTATCTTTTATCAATGGGGCCAGAGTGAATTTAACAACTTCTCCTCTCTGATAACACAGGTCTACAAGTTTTTGGACTCGATCTGCTTCTGAGATAAAAGTGGCTAAATCTCATTTATTTTGATAAAAGATGAACTGAAAATCAATTGATAACTGTGCTGGTTCGCTAATGTATTCAAGATATTTAATGATATTGTTTCACATCAAAATCACATCTGTTTATACAATAGATTTATGCGTTTTTGCTTAAAAATAATATTTATATTTTGAAAATATTTAATTTCTCTACATGCATGCATTTTGTCCACTTCCAAGAGAGAGATTTCTGCAAATAAAAACAAAACATTTTATGTCCAAACTCTAGCCATATTAAAATGAATGTATTGAATGTGCAGCTTTCAGATAGAACTGGTTGCTTGTAGACACTGTACCTTCTGATAAACTACCGTTTTTGCCTTATTTTGCATAAATTTCCTATTTTGACCCAATACTGTTTCTTGGAAACTATAGCAATCTGCACTTCTCACTTACTTTTTCTTTATTAGTGACCTAATCCAAGAAAAATGTCACTACATTTGTTCCAGAAGCATTTTGCTGTAGAGCAGTGTTAACGGTGTTTAGGTCTTTCCTTCGTCTCCTGTTGGTTCTGCTGAAGTCCTCGTTGTTGTTCAGTCCTCTCCTGTTTCCATTTTAACAACAGTAAAGTCCCTCTGACGTCCCACGTAACCACCACATTCAAACAAACCCACTTTTTCTTTCACAAGTCTTTGTACAACTGGCTTCTGCTGCTCATAATCTGTGATTGTTCTGCCCAGAGAAATGAAACTCAAACCAAGATGTACCAAACGAACTTCTTTGTATAGAATAAGAAACAAGCAAAACAGCGACAAAATCAAAACTTAACACAGACTAAACCAGGAATAAAACAAGGCTAAGCTGTGACTAAATTAATTAAATTACCACTAAAACTGGACTTTTTAAACATTTTTATTTAGTCACAACACATGTTCTTTTAAGGCTCAGGTGGAAAATGATTCTTCAGTGTAAATCTCTGTCAGATGGAAGACCACAGCGTTATTGCGATATATTTAGATTTTTGCGATACTGATATTGCGATAACGATAATTTTGCGATATATTGTGCAGCCCTATAGTAATCTCTGGCTCCAAAGATGCACCTAAATTCACTTGTTTAGTCCACTTTTCTCAACTTTACACTGATACCAAAATATCTGCTTGAGTCTGTGATATTGCTGGTAATGTTTTGTTTTTTGTTTTTTTCTTCAGTAAAAGCCTCCTGGGCCTTTCCCACGGCGTTAATATCACTCTGGTGTTGGCTCTGTGGAAACGGGGCCTGCCTGCTCCTCTTTGTCTCTGTGCATTTCACCAGAACAATGACTTTATTTCAGGCCTTTGTGTCGGAGATAGAGTTCAGGAGACGAGCGAGGGGCGGGGCCTGGGAGATAGGAGATGTGCGAGGGGCGGGGCCCGGTTAAACACACCGTTAAACTCTGAGATTTTAGAAAGGTGACACCAGACTGCACACTCTCTGACACCCGTTTGTCTAAAGGCAGTGAAAGTCAGGCAAAAGTCAGGTGAAGCTATTTTATTTTTTTTTCTATACACTTCTGAAACATCTCGCTTGTTTCGCAATAAGAACGACCACATTCTTATGGAGATAAAGCTTTAAAATGGCTTTGAAAGTTGTTCGTGCAGAATTGTGCTATGGCATCTTTTAGTAATGTTTAAAATCTAATAATTCAGTGAAAGTTTGTGGCTTGATGGCAAACCTTGGCCAATGACATCCTGTAAAAACAGGGACACTGCCATTGGCCGTTGGTGGGGGTGTAACGATACAGTTACTGTATCAGTGTATCGATTTTTTTATTCCTATGATACAACGATATCGATATGCATCAACTTGTATCGAATCGTTTTATAGGTGGTGTATATCGACAAACATGGAAATCGATTGATAATATCATAAATATCAATATTAGAAATCTGCATGTTTAAATAAAACCAGATATGTCTTTTTGAATGTCATTTTTGTGTTTTTAAAGAAATAAAATGTTATATCCAACTGTGCTTTGCTCTCTGTCTGCTGGACAGAATCAACCCCGGCCACAATGCTAGATTTACAGTAAACTTATATGATTTTTGGCTGTATCGATTGAATTGATATAAAGGTGTTCGTAATCACGTAATCGTGTCGAATCGTATTCTTCTAAATTAGGCAACATTGTTCTTGAATCGTATTGAAACCATGCTAATCGATACGTATCGAATCATTGCAAAAACATATTGTTACGCCTCTAGCCGTTGGTGTCCATGCCTTGTCAACAGTGACTGTTTACTGCTTAGTGATGGAAAATGTGCTTACAGAGAATAAGCAATGATAAATGTTTTATTTGTTAATCATTGTATCATTAAATGCGTCTCTAACTCTCAGACCTAAGGTCAGCTTTAACTTCAGTTTGATGTAATTTTAGTATTTGGTGGTGTGGAATTGAAAAGCTGTGGGTGTGTTTTAAAGTCTTGCTCCTGTGTTTTATGCACAATTCCAAACGCTGTCACTTGTCTCCCGATGACAATTCTAGCACAGTGTTTCCCAACCAGGGGTACTGGGACCCCTAGGGGTACGCGAGTATATTGCAGGGGGAACGTGGAGTTATCTGATCATTTATAGAACCTTTTCAGAAAATAGTTGGCTGTCAAAGACTGAAATGAACCTAATTCTGGACTAACCCAGGACTAAGCTGAAGGATACAACAGGGATTATAGCAGAAAAATAACAAAGAAGGAGAAAACAAGGGCTAAACTTGAACTAAACCAGCTCTAAACCTGAAATAAACTAGGTCTAAACCAGGTCAAACCAGGGCTAAACCAGGACTAGGCCCGGTCCAGGGGTACACAAGACCAAAAAGACCACTGATCTAGCACACAGTCACTAATTTGCACTTTTTAATTTTGCCTTTTAATTACTGCATGCATTTTAATATACTGTATACTGTACTATTTACTACCATACTAGTTTAGTAAATAATAAACTGTATGGGGCTATGGAAATTTAAACAATGTCCTCTACTCTTAAATCCCAGTGTTTTGTGCCTTAGAACATTTCAAATCCCTCTCGTCCCCAGTTTATTAAACACTGTCTTGTTCCACTTTGACGTTTTTTTTTTTGTTTTTTTCCCCCAGTTTGTCCTCAGGCTGCAGATAAAGTGTGTTAACTATTGTTCAGATCGTCTTCAATAGAGACAAAGGCCTGCCTCTTGTTTCTGCAGCAGGAGTTTCCAGATCACTGATAAAAGATGGTGGTTTAGATACGAGACGAGACTGTAAACCATGAACAGCCGGAGATACGGCAGCGGATTCTGTTACAGCGCATTTGATTTGGAGGAAAACGGTTTTAAAAAACTCAGATTGTATCGCTTGACGTATTCTGGATTTTCTGTTGGAAGATGTTTGTAGCTCGATGGAGAAACAGTGTTAAATCATCATTGTGTCTAACAAATAAAAGTGAACTTGTGTTTTTGGGAATGATCAGATGAGATGATGGTAAAACTTGGGTGAGAGTTTAACAACTAGAGCCCGACCGATATGGATTTTTTGAGGTTGATGCCGATACCAATATTAAGTAACAAAAAAATATCGACATCCGATACATCAGCCGATACATTATACATTAGGAAAAAGTATTTTAAAGCATTTTTCTTTCTCCTCTTGTTTACATGAATATGGCGCGTACATCCCAGGCCACTTTATTAGACTAAACTTATTTTTAAAATGTTGTAGAAAGCAGCTTATTGTTTTTTATGCTGATTGTTATTTAGGTTGTAGTGGGCATTATGTATTATATTTATTTATGTATGTATTAATTTATTTAGCTTTAACTAAATTTGTTTAACTTAAATTTCATTTAAATTTGCCGAGCGAGTAGAGCATGGGGAGAACTACAAAATGCATTTTGAAATTTTGTTCTATGAGGTTTTGTGGCAAAGAAATGAGTAAAATATTTTTATTGCCTTTTTGAGCTTTTCAGGCCATGAGAAGGTGATTTGGGGAGTGTCCAGAGTAAAAACCAAACTGCTGGGAAACGCTCTGAGTTGGCGCCAGCACCCTCTGCTGGACAAATAGCAGGAGGCCATCATTTGCAAGTAAACAGGTCTTATTCCAGCACACAGTAATCGGGGTTTATCGGCTGATAATATCGGCCGGCTCTAATAACAACACATGCAAACAAACTAATATTAGTGTAATGCAAAGACCAAGAACAGTTTCTGAGTATTGGAGCTTGTATGAAGGACAGCGAAGAGATCAGCAGAGTGGTGCAGTTTTTTTAACACAAACAGAGGAAAAAAGCTTTGTATTACCTTAAGCATTTGGTGTGATGCCATTTGACTCCAAAATGAAAACAAATGTCTGTGAGGAATCAGTTGAAACAGAGCTGTACACTGCTTTTTGGATAAATGAATGAAAGCAGACTTCCTGGAGTGGGCGGGGCTTCGTGGGAGAGGCGGAGGTCTGTGCAACCGAGCCTTCTGAGTTCTCAGAAACACAGCGCTAGAGAATACAGGATTACTCACACAGGCGTGAATGAAACAAAACACAACTCCAAGTCTGTTTTTGATGAAGGGACAACGTTGTAACATGGGAGAAAGAGAGGAGAAGTTCGTTTTGCAGAATAAATGTTATGTTTTGGAAAATTTCTAGTTCATATTTTATCACAACAAAAACACTCGCTTGCCACTGAAATGCTCCGAATGTTTTGAACAAGTTTTGGCTCAGCTGTCTTTTTGCTTTTTACTCTCTTGGTATCTCTTTTTTGAATGTTGATGATTGTAAAGTTGTGAGGTTTTTCAGTGACTTTAGAGTCATATCATAGCGACAGTGGCTTGGAAGAACAGAGCTAAAGATGTCCCTGTTCTCTTTGTTCTGAGCCAGGATGGATACGATTAGTTCATGAGTCCATCAGAGGGACAGCTCTGGAGAAAAAGTTTCCAGACTGAGATGTTTGGACGTGTACAGAGGAGGGACTGAGAATATATGTTAGAAGGATGCTGAGGCCTAGATGAAGTTAGCTCGTGTGAGAGAAGAGGATGGTGGCAGAGGATTTACTGTAGACACCTCTGAAGGGAGCAGAAGACGCTAATGACACGTTGCTAACAGTTTATGACATGTTCAGAGGCCTGACAATATGTAATAGCCTATAATCTTTCTCTCAAATATGACCTCACGCTGTAAGAATGTGACATAACTGTGCGTCGTAAACAGACGGAGGAATGCGCGCAGAAAATATCGATCTATTTCTGACCCAGAACCAATGGATTTGAGCCGTTTCCGCAGAACCAGCTCTGGATTCCCAGTGTCACCAGCAGCAGACAGAAATAGACCTGCACGCTTTGGTTTGTGGGAAAAGTGAAGTGGGTCAGCCTAAAGAGATACGTCCTGATTAGATTAGCTCTGATTGGACGTGCTGTGTGTGTGTGTGTGTGGTGTGTGTGTGTGTCAGACAGGAAGGGAGTCTTTGTGTTAATGAAGTGATAAATGAACTTCTGCGTTTGAGTCTGGAGGCTGGAGGTAGAAACCTGTTTTATTCACGGTTTAAAGTCGGCGCAGGTGTGACAGACAGGTGTGTTCTCTCCTCATCAGCGCCACGACACTCGATAATTGGACCAACAACAGCTCTGTGGCTCTGTGCGTTTTGATTAGAGGTGATTCCTCGTGGATACAGGCCACAATTCAGAAGTTAAAGTCAAAGTATGCAAGGCTATTATCAAGCTTGTTCTGCTTTTATTCATATTTTTAAACCAATCTTGGTCTTCTCTAGTGCAGCAGCACGTTTTACAGCCTTTAAAAACATTATGTGACTGAAGAAAAAGCTTTTAGGGCTGCACAATATATCGCAAAATTATCGTTATCGCAATATCAGCAAAAGCAATATCAGTATCGAAGAATCTAAATATATCACAATAACGCTGTGGTCTTCATCTGACAGAGATTTACACTGAAGAATCATTTTCCACCAGAGCCTTAAAAGAACATGTGTTGTGACTAAATAAAAAAGTCCAGTTTTAGTGGTAATTTAATTAATTTAGGCTCTATTTTCAAATATCAGAATATCGTTATCGCAATTTTCAACATAGTTATCAAATATCGCATGTTTTCTCCATATCGTGCAGCCCTAAAGACTTTACTACTGCCATAAAGAAACAGGTGAAGAGACCAGAGTGCAGCTCTGAACAGAAACTGTGGGATAAAAAAGATTTTTGCTTCCTTAAACTTTCTGTATGATGCCATTTTACTCCAAAATGAAAAATGAAAAAACAAAATAAAAATAAATAAATAAACCAAAGCTGTACACCATTTTTTGGATAAATGAATGAGAGCAGACTGGATGCAGAGGGCTTGTGATTGGTCAGTGCTTCCTGGAGTGGGCGGGGCTTCGTTCAGAGGCCCCAGAAACTAGGGCTGAATGATTTTGGAAAAATATCTAATTGAGATTTTTCGGATATTGTGATTTGATTTGCAATATATATTTGTTAAAATCAGGATTCAGTTTACATTTTACATTTTAAGCATGTGATTTCTGACAGAACACAGTGATATTAATTTAAGGAATCACGTTTCAGGTCTGAGGTCTAAACTAGAGGTGGAGCAGGTGTAATATGTGTTATAGTAAGATTCTGTGGAGACATGATATTTTGTTTTCTGCAGAGATATGAAATATTTGTATTCACATCCTGTAATGACGAGGTGAGTAAACCACTATTGGTGTGTTTCGTGTGCCTGTAAAGTGTAGGAACTTGCAACATTAGACAACAGGAGACAGAAAAAAAAAGGAAACGCAGAAAAAAGGCGGTCCTGTACGCTTTTGCTTTAGCTGCTTTACTCTGAAATGTAGGGGGCGCTCCAGAGAGGGAAATGAGGCAAAAACAGAGTTAAAAACGAGCCAAGTTTCTGACGATGTGATGAAGGAAACCTCTTTAACGGTGGGTCACCTCAGGTTGTTGTGGTAGAAATCTGACTCCTGCCGTTAATCTGCAGCAGTTAGAGGATTAGTGTTTTCATCAGGCTTCACCTGTTCAATGAATAAATTAGAGCTTCGTCAAGAAGCCGCCTCCAGCCCCTGTTCACTTCGCCGTACGACTTCCTCACAGCCTCCTCAGGTCTTTTACATGGTTTTCATTTAAAAATAGTCTCACTTAAAACGTCTCATAGCTTAAGGCAGCCATTCCCAAAGTCAGGAGCATCCTCCTTAAATTTACCAAAATCCCCCAACAATACAACTTCCCTCCATCCCAAATTTTATTTTCATGTTTTTCTCCATATATTTCTATAAAAACATTACAAAAGACACTGACTATTGGCTAAAAAGTGTTTTAAAGTTATATTTTTAAACAAATACACTGTAAAAAATAAATAAATGAATAAAATGCTGCAAAAACTCAATAACTCAAGTTTTCCACACTTTCACTTAATTTGATGTTCATACATCTAAAAACTTTTCTAATTTTTAAGTTTTTCTCTCTATCATTATTTTTTTACTCATCTGTTCAAGTGTTCAGGAAAAGTTATTCTTTTGTTAAATGTAGTATATTTAGTTTTTATTATTATCAATAATACTTTTCCGAACAGTGGAGTCAGTTGCTGTAAGATGAGCTGGAAAAAATAAAGTTTTTAGACGTATGAACGTTAAATTTGGTGAGTAAAAAAATATTAGTTGTTGAAAACTTGAGATTTTGACTCAAAAATCTTGAGGGATTCGGTTGCCTTGAGTTTTTGCAGCATTGTTCTTTACAGTGCATTTCAAACTCTATTTTTTTTATGTACTTTTATGTACCCCCGGACACCACTTTGGGAACCGTTGGCTTAAGGTTTGCAGGTGTTTATGTGTTTACTGCTCATCTCCTTTACATTATTTAGTGTTGCCTGTCAGTTACTCATTATATACAGATTATTATATACTGTTGATTATATACAGATTATTATATACTGTTGATTATATACAGATTATTATATACTGGTGATTATATACAGATTATTATATACTGGTGATTATATACAGATTATTATATACTGGTGTTTATATACAGATTATTATATACTGGTGATTATATACAGATTATTATATACTGGTGATTATATACAGATTATTATATACTGGTGATTATATACAGATTATTATATACTGGTGATTATGTACAGATTATTATATACTGGTGTTTATATACAGATTATTATATACTGGTGTTTATATACAGATTATTATATACTGGTGTTTATATACAGATTATTATATACTGGTGATTATATACAGATTATTATATACTGGTGATTATATACAGATTATTATATACTGGTGATTATATACAGATTATTATATACTGGTGATTATATACAGATTATTATATACTGGTGTTTATATACAGATTATTATATACTGGTGATTATATACAGATTATTATATACTGGTGATTATATACAGATTATTATATACTGGTGATTATATACAGATTATTATATACTGGTGATTATATACAGATTATTATATACTGGTGATTATATACAGGTGATTATATACAGATTATTATATACTGGTGATTATATACAGATTATTATATACTGGTGATTATATACAGATTATTATATACTGGTGATTATATACAGTTTGTCCAGGCCCAAAGGAGCTGGGACTGACTCCAGCTTCTTCTGGGACAGTGGCACAGGAGATAAAGAGGTTTGACCTGCAGGGATGTAAGAGTAAATCAGTTAAAGATTGATGCAAAAGAGAGACATTTTGAATTGGTGGAAATAAAACTCATTAAAAAAGGCGTATAAACCACCAAAGTATAACCATACACGAGCTTGTTTTGTTGTTAGACGTCATTACCTGATTGTTTTCCTTAAATGTATATGAAATTTTAGTTTATAGGACTCATAAAATCACTAACCTGACTTTCCCACAGCGTAAAAAAAGCTGCACAAGAGCTTCATTACTCGGAGCGGTTCAGGAGTACGCTCTCTCCCTCCCTCTTTCACACACGGAGCTGCTGTTCACATGGGCCCCTGGAATAATTTAACATTGGGCCCTAGAATCGCAAACTAGGGCAGCACAATATATCGCAAAATTATCACAATATCAGCAAACGCAATATCAGTATCGCAAGAATCTAAATATATCGCAATAACGCTCTGACAGAGATTTACACTGAAGAATCATTTTCCACCAGAGCCTTAAAAGAACATGTGCTGTGACTAAATAAAAATGTTTAAAAAGTCCAGTTTTAGTGGTAATTTAATTAATTTAGTCACAGTTTAGCCTTGTTTTATTCCTGGTTTAGTCAAGTTTTTTTGACTTGTAAATACAGGAACTTACATTTTTGTCAAACGTAGTGAATTTAACTTACTATGTTTGAAAAGTAGGCTCTATTTTCAAATATCGCAATAATATCGTTATCGAATATCGCATGTTTTATCCATATCGCAAACTAACTTACTGTTGGGCCCTTGGAATCATCGTAACCTTTACCAAAAGCCCAGGACGGACAGAAAGTTCAGGTTTTCTTTAGGCTGCACCTGTTCGCTCCGTTTATCATCGTTCAGAAAGTAGCTTGTTGTTAGCACTGAGCTAAAGGAAAGCTAAGTGGCTAACAACAGCCTCGCTCTGTGTCTTTACTGTGGATGGGACTTTTCTCACTGATCCGGTCTGGCTTTGGGACTCGCCATCAGCCTAAAAGGACAAGCCGCGACCCAAAATAAAAGAGATGTCAGAATATCACAGTACACCAACACAAAAAGAACACATTTAACAACAAGAGGCGATGCTACAGAGGGAGCTATTCCCTTCTACTTTCTGTTAGATGCAATTTAATTTAAAATCAAAATACATTAAATAAGAAAGTGCAATTTAAAAAGATTTAAATACACAAAATTTACTTTTCTTCTGACGACCTGAAAGATTTGATGTTTTGAGGAGAATTAAGCAGCGCTCACTTCAACCTTAGGTGTAACAGTGGCATAACCTTTTTTATTAATCTTTTTTTCTTTTTTTTTTTTTGCAAAGGCCCGCGACCCACTGAAAATGGTTCCACGACCCACCTTTGGTCCCGACCCACCAGTTGAGAACCACTGTTTTACAGGACTAATATTAGGCTCATTATATGACTTAAAGTGTGCACTGCAAAAAATCAATATCTAGCATTAGTTAAAATGACTTAAATTCAGATTATTAACCTTGATTTGAGTTTTTTTTTTTTTTACTAGATTAGATTTATTTACTTACTAGGCTAGGTTATTTGACTTGTTTCAAATCATTTCTGTGTTAATTTTAAGCCATTTTTACTAAGCAAAATTATCTGCCAATGGCGTAAGAAAATTCCACTTACCCCATTGGCAGATAATTTAGCTTGAAATAAGTAAAAATGGCTTAAAATTAAGACAGAAATAATTTGAAACAAGTCAAATCATCTAGACATATTAGGAAATAAATCTAATTTAATAAAACATTACTCAAATCAAGGTTAATAATCTGAATTCAAGTCATTTTAACTAATGCTAGATATTGATTTTGTGCAGTGTATTTTTTTAATACTAGGTGACTGCAACATTGGGGGAGTATGATGAATGGAGAACGGTATCTCGCTTCCATGTACACTCAATTGCATGATGAAAGTGACAATAAAAGTACTAAACTGAACTGAACTGAACTGATTTAAAGGCAAGCTCATTGGGAAAAGTGAAGAAAAGGAGCAAAAACAAAGAAAAAAAGAAGATTATTATACTGAGGACAGCGAAGGTGAGGTCAGAATTTTGTAACAACGTGCATAAAAATAAGGCTTAGACCATCCATAACGGCTAAATATGGCCTTAAAATGAAATGCTCCGACACTAAATGAAAGAGCCGAATGTTTAAAAACTGCCCATCACTAAAGTAAAGCATAAGAACTGACTGGAGGCTGATATTTCTCTGGGTGCCTGCTGTAGTTCTGTCTTCACACAGTGCAGTGGTGTGAACCTGTCTTCCTCAGTCCTGTCACTCTCTTCCCAGGTGTTGCCTTGTGCATTTTCTCACCGAATCCTTTCTAAATCTGGACTCATTTGAATAAACAGCTCTGAACTTGCAGCCTGTGTGAACGCAGCCTACAGCAAACTCCAGCGACTTGTAACGACACGGTCCGGGGGTGACTCACTAAAACCGCCGTTTGAACTTCATTTTTTTGTTTTTTTTTTGCTCCTGCTGCTCCTTTTAACTGTGTGCGTCCACCTCTGTCATACAAGGCCAGTGTCTGTAATACAGGCCAGGTGTTGTCTGTAATCTGCCTCCGGTCGTCCCCCGGCTCTGGGAGGCTGTGAGGGGCCGGCGTTGAAGTCAGCGTGGGGTCATGGGAACTCGCAGCTGCTCAGTTTGTTTGCTGAAGATGAAGAAAAAAGAGGAAAATACTTGTGCACCTGAAACAATTCAAACAGAGGCTTCAGAAAGAGTCGACCTGCTGAGGGGTCAGACGAAAACCTGAAGTGAAGGAATGTTAGGGATTGGAACCAAGCGATAAGTTGATAAATATAACTGTCTGCAAATGAACAAATAAAAAAAAACAAAAAAACGAGGGGGTCCTATGATATAAAAGTGACACAGACACATAAAAATACAAATATTACATACAATCACAATCACAAACACAAAACATCCACATTAGGGCTGCACAATATATCTCAAAATTATCGTTATCGTAATATCAGCAAACGCAATGTCCGTATCGCAAGAATCTAAATATATCACAATAACGCTGTGGTCTTCCATCTGACAGAGATTTACACTGAAGAATCATTTTCCACCAGAGCCTTAAAAGAACATGTGTTGTGACTAAATAAAAATGTTTAAAAAGTCCAGTTTTAGTGGTAATTTAATTAATTTAGTCACAGCTTAGCCTTGTTTTATTCCTGGTTTAGTCTGTGTTAAGTTTTGATTTTGTGGCTGTTTTGACTTGTAAATACAGGAACTTACATTTTTGTGAAATGTAGTGAATTTAACTTACTATGTTCGAAAAGTAGGCTCTATTTTCAAATATCGCAATAATATTGTTATTGCAATTTTCAACATAGTTATCGAATATGGCATGTTTTCGTGCAGCCCTACCGTCCACATCCTGCTCAACGTGTCCCATCCATTCCCCAAATTAATTCTCTCCTCTCAGTGGTGCAGTACAACAGAAAGTACAATTATACATCTAGAACAGTAAACATGTAGGTGTAACGATACGTTTTTGCAACGATACGATACATATCGATTAGAAGTGTTTTGATGCGATTCAAAAACGATATTGGCTAATTTGGAATGATACGATTCGATATGATTTAACATCTTCATATCGATAATCGATACAGCAACTTTTGCCAAAAATCATAAAAGTTTACTCTCAAATGTAGCACCGCGGCCGGGGTTGGTTATGTCCAGCAGACAGAGAGTGAAGAAAAGTTGAATATAACATTTTATTTCATTAAAAACACAAAATGTATCTTATATATCTGGTTTTATTTTAACATACAAATTTCTAATTTCGATATTTCTGATATTATTGATCGATACTTCATGTGTATCGATATTCACTTCCTAGTCGATACAAGGTCATGTGTATCGATGTAGTTGTATTGTAGGAAAAAATATCGATACATCGATACTGTTACTGTATCGTTACAGCCCTAAATACATGTATACATTATGTTATTATTAAAGCAGCACAGACATTTGTATAATACAGTTAATCAGACAGGATCAGTAATCAGTAGCGCATGCATGCAGAGGTTAAATATGTTTGCAGGGATGAATTAAACAGATGGATGTTAATAATCTTAAGTCCATAGGCAGGTTGTTCCAGTTAAATGGAGTTTTGTATCTAAAAGCTTTCTTCCAAACCTTTTTACATCCCAAGTCGTCTGAAGAGCGATTCACTTCAGGTTTTTTTTTAAAAGAAATGTAGGCAGTGTCCTTAAAGACAGATGATGTTATTGCAGTTTTGGCACGTGCATAATACTGTAAGTAATGCAAAAATATGAGTTATGCTACTGTTGGTGGATATAAGCCTTACTGGCGTGGGATAAGCATTTACCCCTGAACCTCTGTAAATAAAGAAATTAACTCCTGATGTGAGTGTTTCTGGGAGGACATTCACACGGGATAATAAGCAATATCTATAATTTACTTAATATTACTGACTTTATTCCAAATATGACGGATTCACAATGACAAATTACACAGATTTATAATAAAAATTACCTCGATGTTGTTTTCCTGTTCTGACAAAAAACGCTCCTTACCGCGTGCTACGACTCTTTCGAGATTTTGTTTTACTTATGAACAGCATGTGCCTCTTTCTTAATCCATTCACTGCATAAACACAGCTCTCTTGATCTAACGTTAGCAGAATTTGTGTCTAAACTTTCCAAAACATTTTGCTCCAGTTGCCTATTTTGAAATGACAGCATGACATTCACTGTAGTTTGTCTTCTCTTTTTTACTTTTTAATTAGAGAAAAATACTAATGGGATTGGATTAGGACCTATAGAGACATGTTTTTATTAATAATGCTTAGATAAAATGTAAAATGGAGCGTTAAAAGACATTTTGGAAATAACGAGCCAACAAAAACAGCCTGAATCAAAGACATGGGGATTTGTACTGAGCTAGTATTATCAGACTTCATTTTCAGGGCAATTTTGACTTTACAAATCACAGACAAGACAGATTTGCACGGGATTAGAATCATAAATGACCTCTGCAATTATTACAAATTACTGGATGTCTCTAGGTGATACTAATTCCATGCGAATAGGGCTTTAGTGTGAAACGGTATTCTCTGTGAGAGGAAATTATGTTTTGCATTTTGTTTTGCTCGAGGTTCAGGGTTTGCTTCAGTCCAGTGATACATTTTTTCATATGTTTAACCCAGATTCTTTAGATGTGAGGCAGGGTTTGCTCTCAGGTAATCACAGGGCGAACGCACACAAACAAACACTTCCCAAGAGCAATTTGTCGTCCAGGGTAAGACACAAAACACTGACACCCATTCAAAATAATACTCACATTTTCATAGTAACTTGTAGGGCTGCACGATATGGAGAAAACATGCGATATTTGATAACTATGTTGAAAATTGTGATAACGATATTATTGCGATATTTGAAAATAGAGCCTACTTTTTGAACATAGTAAGTTAAATTCACTACAAGTCATAAAAATGTAAGTTCCTGTATTTACAAGTCAAAACAGCGACAAAATCAAAACTTAACACAGACTAAACCAGGAATAAAACAAGGCTAAGCTGTGACTAAATTAATTAAATTACCACTAAAACTGGACTTTTTAAACATTTTTATTTAGTCACAACACATGTTCTTTTAAGGCTCTGGTGGAAAATGATTCTTCAGTGTAAATCTCTGTCAGAGCGTTATTGCGATACATTTAGATTCTTGCGATACGGATATTGCGTTTGCTGATATTGCGATAATTTTGCGATATATTGTGCAGCCCTAACAGCAACGTTTTCTTTTAGTCACATAATGTTTTTTAAAGGCTGTAAAAGACCTAGATTGTAATGGGTGCAGTAAATAAGTCCAGTGTAAACAAGTGTGTGCTGAATGTGTGTGTGTCTGTGTAAATGTTTCGTAGCGGGGCAGCAGCGGCACTCTTTAACCCGCGCCTCAGGTAATGACTGACAGCACTGTGAGAACCAGAGCTGTTCCCACAACTTTACCGCACACTCTCGTCTGACTCAGGTGTCGCGGTGGACCTGTCCCATTGTGTTCCTCAATAAAACTGTGAACAACTACGTGACAAAGGCAGAAGTCATAGCACGGTTCAGTTTGACGAGTCAGCAAAGTGAACCCAGTCATAGTTGCCGAGGCGTCTTCAGTCAGTTCCACTCACCAAAGTTACAAATTAGTAGGGCTGCACAATATATCGCAAAATTATCGTCATCGCAATATCAGCAAACGCAATATCCGTATCGCAAGAATCTAAATATATCGCAATAACGCTCTGACAGAGATTTACACTGAAGAATCATTTTCCACCAGAGCCTTAAAGGAACATGTGTTGTGACTAAATAAAAATGTTTAAAAAGTCCAGTTTTAGTGGTAATTTAATTAATTTAGTCACAGCTTAGCCTTGTTTTATTCCTGGTTTAGTCTGTGTTAAGTTTTGATTTTGTGGCTGTTTTGACTTGTAAATACAGGAACTTACATTTTTGTGAAATGTAGTGAATTTAACTTACTATGTTTGAAAAGTAGGCTCTATTTTCATTATTTGCAATAATATCATTATCGCAATTTTCAACATAGTTATCGGGTATCGCATGTTTTCTCCATATCGTGCAGCCCTACTTATTAGTACTTAAATTTTAAAAGTATAATTTGTGGGTAAACTCTGAATGTACATTGACAAATATTATTATTATTTTAACTCAGGGGTCTCCAGCCAGTAGCTCAGGAGCTAACAGTAGCTCTTAACCACTTTCCAAGTAGCTCCACAAGGGATTTATGAATCCTACATAAGCTTCATTAGTCAAATTTAGATTTATCACTTGGCAAACCAACTTGAGTATCCAATCAAATTCATAGATTCACGATGTTTTTGTAATTTTAATGGAAAATGAGACCTGTGGACGCCAACATTTTGTAAATGTTCAGGTAAATGTTAACAAAATCCATTTCTTTGTATTGAAAGTGTCAGTCCTGCCTGGTTAGTAGCTCACCTGAGGCCGTGAGTAGGCTCCAGTCCCCGCGACGCTAACAGGGAATAAGCAGAAGAAGATGAATGAATGAATGTTACAAAGCTTTCTGCCATTTTTGTAAAAGTAGCTCTCGGGGGGGGGAAAGTACTGTACCTGTAATAACTACTGTCTGGCATACTGACTTTTATCACTTTTACCATGTAGCCTTTAGCTTGTGTAATGCTAATTGCTCCCACAAATAAAACATCTAAATATTGTGCCACTTGCAAATGTTGTTTACCCAAACACTGACATTACCAAGGTCGGCCCTTCCTATAAGCTAAGTAAGCTACTCTATAAGGCCCCACAGGCGTTACAGGCCTTTGTATTTTTATTCAGCTTGTTATTTCTTGTCATTTTTGAGTTAATAAAACTGGGGATCAATGACATTAGGCTTTTTACTGACTGTTTACATGGGGCCACTGTGGTTGAGTCAAGTTCCTGGTGCTGGAAAAAAATGCCATTGTAGGAAATAAAAGGTGTACTGTGCTAATTTTTACTTGGTGTAAGAACTGATTGAAAGACGCGGCCCCCAATCCTATCTTGCTTTGAGCCCCCAAATGTTTAGGACCGGCACTGGACATTACACACATGTTAAGGTAGACTTTATTGTCCCTGTAGGGAGATCTGAGCCAGGAGCTGGAGGATTTTTGTGCATGTTTTAGGGTGAAACCAGAGCACAGATTTGAACCAGAGACCTTCTTGCTGTGAGGTGACAGTGCTAACCACTTTGCCATCGTGCTGCTTTGCGTAAACCATGTTTTTCCTGTCTGCAATACCTGCTCCTTGTCACTAGTGCTGTAGTCAAGACCGTACTAGACCAGTCTGAGTCCAGAGTGAACCGAGACCAAGACAAGGCCGAGACTTTTAAGGACTGAAACCGAGTCAAGACCGAGACCAAGGCAGATCGAGACCAAAGCCTGGGAAATAACACTAAATAAATGGGGAAAGTAAAAAGAAATTGGATCTAATGCATGTTTTTTTGTGATGCAGAAAACTAATTACTCCAGAATTATGAAGAACAGCATTTTCTTGCTGGCTGGTTGCGAGAGGAAGGGCATCCGGCGTAAAAACATGCAGCAAAACAGTTAACATTGCATCAAGTGAATTTGCTCAGTTGCAGTCCGCCTTTCTTCCATCTCCCAAAGGCTTATGTTATCTACAAACTCTGAAAATGTCTGATGTTTTCCTGCTAGCGTGCGCTTGTTGTTTTGGCATGACCTCTGCTGACCTCTGACCTCTGACCTGTGTCTTACAGAGAGCGTTCACTGTGATCGTCGAGGCCTGGGACAAAGACAACGGCACGCACAGCAACTCAGGTAAGACAAGCTATTAGGACACACTACGTAATAAATAATGTGTTACAGTCTCTGCCTTTCACAAAGCTTTCACACAACTCATGAGAGGTCACTTTCTGCATATATTTTAATTTTTTTGTAAATTAGTAAAGAATCATTGACACTTTTAACATTTTTTAATCTCTAAATGAGTAAAAGTATGTGTGACCTTAAAGGCAAAGTGGCTTGTTATAGTAGTAATAGTAGTACAGTAGCAGCAGTGATAGTAGTTGTAGTTGTAGTACTAATAGTAGCAGTAATAATGGTAGAAGCAGTAACTGACTAAACCAGGACTAAACCAGGTCTAAACCGATATTACGATATTATTGCGATATTTGAAAATAGAGCCTACTTTTGGAACATATTAAGTTAAATTCACTACGTTTCACTAAAATGTAAGTTCCTGTATTTACAAGTCAAAACAGCCACAAAATCAAAACTTAACACATATAATAATATTTGTCAATGTACACTCAGTTTACCCACAAATTACACTTTTAAAACTGAAGTACTAATAAGTAGGGCTGCACGATATGGAGAAAACATGCGATACTCGATAACTATGTTGAAAATTGCGATAATGATATTATTGCAAATAATGAAAATAGAGCCTACTTTTGGAACATAGTAAGTTAAATTCACTACATTTCACAAAAATGTAAGTTCCTGTATTTACAAGTCAAAACAGCCACAAAATCAAAACTTACCACAGACTAAACCAGGAATAAAACAAGGCTAAGCTGTGACTAAATTAATTAAATTACCACTAAAACTGGACTTTTTAAACATTTTTATTTAGTCACAACACATGTTCTTTTAAGGTGGAAAATGATTCTTCAGTGTAAATCTCTGTCAGATGGAAGACCACAGCGTTATTGTGATATATTTAGATTCTTGCGATACGGATATTGCGTTTCCTGATATTGTGATAACGATAATTTTGCGATATATCGTGCAGCCCTAGGGGACACTGTCACTTAACAGTAACAATGTAAAATTGAGGCATAAAGGCTAAAAATCCCTGAATCCAGTTTACCAGACGCATCTCCTCACAGTGGGTAAATAGAAAGGAAGGGCATCCGGCGTAAAACCTTAGGCCAAATCACTATGCAGATCCCTGTACAAGCTGAACCTAGAGTGAAATTAAATCCTGAATAATTCGCCCTCGTGCCGTCTCGTCTCTGGAGCGCTCTCCTGTCCCACACCTCGGTCGGGGGGACAGCTGAGGTTTATGTTCCCCCCTGGGTCGGGCTGACTCTGCCTGGCGTTGACGTCCAGGGTGGCGTGTTTTTTTGGCCGTCTGTGGACCCCAGCCCGGTCTTTTTTCTCACGCCTTCGCTCTCCTGAGTCTGTCGTTATGTTGTAACCTTAACCTGCCGCGCTGATCGTAACAGATACTAAAAATACTGCGGTGATTACAGACGGGACATAGTTCGTGAGGGACCTGGCTGCGATCAGAGGGGTATCGCTGCAGGAATGCGTTTATTAAACCGAATCCTCAGATGGGACCTCCACCCTGAGTCTTATAAATTCCACCTTTACTTTTATGAGCAAATACAGAACATAATCTACAGCACTGGGTCTTAAACAGATCCCTTGATCATACATAATGTTGGGATCTGTAGTTTTTTCAGAACATAAAGTGGTGACAGTGCAGATTTAGAATTTCACTTTGATTTTTTAACACTGTATAAGCAGCTACTGTAGCCCTGCAGGGACATGTCTTGTTTTTTATAAACTTATTCAGTAGAAATTTATGTTGAGTTATAGGCACTTAGTTAGGTTTAAATCACGGCTAAACCAAGACTTAACTAAAACCAAACCAAACCAGGACTAAACAAAAAACCCAGAATAAAACCAGGATTAAACTAGGTCTGAAGCAGAACTAAACTAGGTCTAAATGAGAACTAAACTAGGTCTAAACCAGGACTAAACTAGGTCTAAACCAGGACTAAACTAGGTCTAAACCAGAACTAAACTAGGTCTAAACCAGGACTAAACTAGGTCTAAACCAGGACTAAACTAGGTCTAAATGAGAACTAAACTAGGTCTAAACCAGGACTAAACTAGGTCTAAACCAGGACTAAACTAGGTCTAAACCAGAACTAAACTAGGTCTAAACGAGAACTAAACTAGGTCTAAACCAGAACTAAACTAGGTCTAAACCAGGACTAAACTAGGTCTAAACCAGAACTAAACCAGGACTAAACCAGGACTAGACCAGAACTAAACCAGAATTAAACCAGGACTGACCCTAAACTAAACAAGGTAACCCAGAATAAAACCAGGATTACACTAGGTCTAAACCAGGACTAAACTAGATCTAAACCAGGATTAAACCACAATTAAACTGAGATTTGACCTGCAAAAGACTCTTGAGTACCGGTTCCAGATGGCTAGTCCTTATAAAGACCTGGTTTAGTCCTGGTTTAGACCTGGTTTAGTCCTGGTTTAGTCTTGGTTTAGACCTGGTTTAGTCCTGGTTTAGACCTTGTTTAGTCCTGGTTTAGACCTGGTCTTGATTTTGTCCCGTGTCAGTCCTTGCTTAGTCCAGATTGAGGCTCATAAACGTCGTACTTTCAAAGCCACGTATTTCCTGAGGTGGTATTTCGTGTGAAAAGTTTGGGAATCCATATTTATCAGGCTTGGGACTGGCACAAAGATTAAACCTTGGCTTGTGACCAGTGGCCTTGTAGCTGGAAAAGTACTTAGGATAGTTTGTAATAAGGGTGCTCCGATCGATCGGCCGCCGATCGGTGATCGGTAAAATGGGCCGATCAGAAGGGCCGATCAAATTACAACAAACACGGGAGGCTCTCACATTTCCTGTCCTGCAGCTCTGGTTTGATTAAACAGCAGTAGCATTATTCTAGCAGTGTTTTTAAGTTAGCCCTGGTTATAACTAACACAAACCTGCCCTGGAGGCGCTGCTTTGTGCCCCGCTGTGTCCCCGCCTGCTTTAGGAGCGCACGGGACAGAACCGAGGCGCAGCAGTGCGTGTATTTGCAAACACCAACGTAAATAGAGCTACAGCTAACCCGCTAACAGTTACGTTAAAAGGATTAAGAAAGTTCGGAGTCTGCCTGTGTCTTGTTGCGCGGAGAAAACTGTGCGTTTTGTGGCTTAAACTGCGCCAAATGGCTGCTAATGGAGAGAGAAAGTAAAAAGGCAGCCCATGTGTCCCCCGTGAGTCTGAGAGGAGCAGCTTTCATCGTTGTCTTCTCTGCTCTCTTTGTACGTTTTCTTCGTTCAGACGTTGTCAGACCTGGCAGCAGGAGCTCTCTGCTCTTTAGTCCACTGTGTTTCAACCTGGTTTGGCTGCGCGTTACGCGGACGCAGGCGCAGCACCCGCGGACTCGCACTAAAGGCACCGATTAAGAAGAACAGCTGACTTTTACATCAGCGGAGCATTCAAACAAAGCCACAGACACTGGGCACACATTAAAGGCCGATAATGCAACAAAACCTCTTCTAAAACAAAAATAAGTAGAATTTTGTTGTACTTTTACATTTACAAAGGCTACAGTGTTTTTCAAATGGAACTAATAATAGCCTGCATACAATACATTACTACATTGAAGACCACGTGATCGGTATCGGCCATGATCGGTATCGGCCGATCACAACAAAGGCTGATTGGGGATCGGCCTCAAAAATCCTGATCAGAGCACCCTTAGTTTGTAATGTAGGATTTAGAGAACACACAAATGTTTTATTTTTAAAGTCAAAAGTACTGAAATGTATGGATTTAATAAAGTTTAAAACGCACAACAGTAAGACAAATGAGTACAGCCATATGTGGAGTAAATTTGTGTCTTGAAGAAACGTTTAAACAATCCAAAAACATATTTCAATTTAGAATGATGTATAAAAAATCATTATTAGAGAAATAACTGAGTGAGGAAGTTAAGTTAAGACTTTTTATTGATATTGTTACAGTGTGGTTTGTTTGAAAACTGACTCTGTGTGGGCAGTTTTAGTAGATTTTGTTTGTACATATTGCTGATTATGATCATGGAGAACATAAAAATTGTATAAAAGGGGTAGAAATAAATAAACTTAGCTTCATTCTGCTCCTTTTGAACATTAAATATTTTTTTTTCTCTTTAAAATCTGTGTATCTTAAACTACTGACTAATTTTGGGTGATTTTTTTGTTAATGTATATTTATTTATATTCAATAAATTCCTTCTTTCATTCAAAAGTGATGTAAACAAAGAAATGCTAACGTCCAGGCTAACAGGTTTCCGTCCTTTAGAAGAACAGTCGAAACCAATTTAAGCTCCACACAACATGATACTATTGATTCAGTTTGGTATTGACAACCTCCCGTGAGCGTGCGTACGTCCCAGTTTCGGTTCCTGTGGGATTTCCATGTTTTTTGGGAGAAAGTGCGTGACGTCAGCGACATGCACGAGCCTGTCCGTCCGAACGCACCGATGTGGAAAAACAGAAGTAACGCTGCATCATAATAAGGGCTCGGGCTGGTTCTCAGAGCACGGGCCAGGTGTGTGTGCGGGAGTCTCGCTTTGGGACGTCCCGTTTGACTCTTGTTTTGCCCCAGAGCCTATTCCCGGTCTTTTGATGGTCTGCCAAAGCAAGTCCGGATCGGTATTCTCAGCTGCTCCACAATCAAACATACCTGCTCCTGATTAAAGCCTGTAAAGTATAACAGACGCAGAATTCCTCACATTTTTCTGCTTGGTGTGGCACAGAGGGTTGGACAAAGTTCGGGAAGATGATTTTAGAGGATCTGCCAATTTTAGGAACTGACATTATTTATCCCGGAGCATATTCCACTCTGACCTTTTGGATTCCCTGTTAGTGCAGTGGGTGGTTCCCTGCCTTTGGTTCTGGAGGTCTGACACGGAGCCAAAAACTCCACTTACAGTATCAGGCCAGTTCCAAGCCCGGATAAATGGTGAGGGTTGCTTGGACCAATGGTGTAGTTAAGGTGGACTGTATGTGGCCTTAAGGAAATTTATTCTCTGCATTGGACGTCAGTGGTTCCCAACCTTTTTTGGTCTTGTGTACCCCCAGGATGTGCTTTAGTCCTGGTTTGGACACAGCTTAGTCCTGGTTTAGACCTGGTTTAGTCCTGATTTAGACCTGGTTTGTTCCTAGTTTTGTTCTGGTTTAGTTCTAGTTTTAGACCTGGTTTAGTCCTGGTTTAGACCTGGTTTGTTCCTAGTTTTGTTCTGGTTTAGTTCTAGTTTTAGACCTGGTTTAGTCCTGGTTTAGACCTGGTTTAGTTCTTGTTATAGCATAGAACCTCATGGAACAAAAAAATCTCAAAGCATTTTCTTTCTCAACGTCCAATTCTAACATATTTGTGTTTTAATAAACTGCATTACTAAAACAAATTGCTATATTAAATGAATTTCTTTCATAAAATTTGAAAAAAATCGGCCCTACATATCGGTCCAACAAATTGGCAGTGTTTATTGGCCATTGCCTGATCTGAACTTAAAAAATTCTCAGCTGGTGGGTCGTGACCCATCAGTGGGTCGCAGAAGTGTTTTCAGTGGGTCGCGGGCCTTTGCCAGGGCAACAAAAGAAAGTTCAATTTTCAAAAATAAATCATCAATTTACACTCCCTAACAGTAGGTGGCAGTGTGGGACATATAGAATAAAATAATACAAAAGAAACAACCAAAATTCCATATAACGTTACTGGAACACCTGAGGAGGACGAGAGCACTGCTTACCTTTCCTCACCATTTTCTTATTTTCCTGAAATATTTCCTTATTTTCTTCAGTATCTTCTATTTTTCTTGAAATATCGCTTAATTTTCCTCAATATCTTTTTAATTTTCCTGAAATATTTTCTAATTTTCCTCAGTATCTTCTAATTTTCCTGAAATATCTCCTTATTTTCTTCAGTATCTTCTATTTTTCTTGAAATATCGCTTAATTTTCCTCAATATTTTTTTTAATTTTCCTGAAATATTTCCTAATTTTCCTCAGTATCTTCTAATTTTCCGGAAATATCTATACATTCTTTTCAGTATTTCTTTTATTTGAGTGGCAGCTTGTCATTATAGAGTGAAGGTGGGTCCTGCTCTAGTCCTTATGTCTCCTGTAGAGTCCGACCCAGCTCCGTACCTTCGTAAATCTGCAGGACTGGGAAAGAAATGACTTTTCCACTCCCCAATCAGCTACTGTACACACTAATGACAGCAGATCTTTAAACACTTTTATCAGGCTAATTTATGATCATAACTTTCCCAAAACCTCTAATTTAACTCTAGACACCCACTCATCCTCATGTTTGGACCTATTCTTCAGTGAAGTCGGGTCATTTTTACAGCAGGGGGTGTGTCTCTGCTGTGATTTGTACCGTACTCCAGTGCCATAAAAGATCGCTCGTGGCTCTAACAAATATAAATCAACATTTCAGAGTGAAACTCCGCGATGATGTCATGTTGTTAGCGAAAGACTCGACACGTTTAAACAAATCCACAGATACAGAACAGAAGCGGTGCTGCTGGTCATTTTAGCGCTTTATCTAACTGTACAACTATTTCCAGCCTCATGGATTTTTTATAGAAGGAAAAGTACTGATAAATGGTTGTAAAATGTGTACAACACCTGGTGAAGCTTCATCTCCAAAGCAAAGCAAAGCCATGACAACCAAACTTTAACTTCATTACTCAAACTGTTTGGATCAAGCTTAGTCCAGGGGTGAAGTATTTTTAAAGCATGGCTCAAGTCGTGCAAGAAGGAAAGTTAAAACTCTGCGCATGAGCTTAAACCAAAGTGATCCATTTATTTGTCTGACGGAGATCGTAGGTGCAGTGTGGCGAATCTTCCAAAATATCGAACACTGCCTGATATCTGTCGCAGCTTGTCTTTGGTTATCTGTGATCTATGTCCCTGTCTCACTGTAAGACCTCTATTTTTGAGCAACAATGGATGATTTTTACCCAACGTGGAATCTTGTCTTGAATCTTGAGCCGGACAAAATTGTGCAGCGTATACGCGGCTTTAAATAGTTGTAATGTAAGCCTTAACGCTCCATCCTGCTGCCTATAAAACATGTTCCAAGTGCCTTAAATATCATTCATCTGCTTCTCGACCCCCACGTTTTATAAACCTTTACTTGTTGTCGAAAAGGCTCCTGGTGTTTTTAAGGAGAATCAGCAAGAAAGAAAGGAAAGGAAAGGTGGATAAGACAGTGGTGAGACCAGCTGTGTTGTATGGTTTAGGATCTGGCTTCGGGACCCACCATCACTCTATAATGACAAGCTGTGACCCAAATAAAAGAAATATTGAAAAAATTTATAGATATTTCCGGAAAATTAGAAGATACTGAGGAAAATTAGGAAATATTTCAGGAAAATTAAAAAGATATTGAGGAAAATTAAGAGATATTTCAAGAAAAATAGAAGATACTGAGGAAAATTAGGAAATATTTCAGGAAAATTAAAAAAGATATTGAGGAGAATGACGAGATATTTCAAGAAAAATAGAAGCTACTGAAAAAAATAAGGAGATATTCCAGGAAAATTAAAAAGATAGAGGAAAATTAAGAGGTATTTCAAGAAAAATAGAAGATACTGAAGAAAATAAGGAGATATTTCATTAAAGTTAGAAGATGTTGAGGAAAGGTAAGCAGTGCTCTCGTCCGCTTTAGGTGTACCAGTAACGTTATATGGATTTTTTGCTCTGGTTGAGTTTGTTTTGTATTATTTTATTCTGTATGTCCCACACTGCCACCTACTGTTAGGGAGTGTAAATTGATGATTCATTTATTCATTTTCTTCCGCTTATTCCCGTTCGGGGTCGTGTGTGACTGGAGCCTATCCCAGTAACTTTGGGCCGTAGGCGGGGTACACCCTGGCAAAGGCCCGCGACCCACTGAAAACAGTTCTGCGACTCACTTTTGGCTCACGACCCACCAGTTGAGAACCACTGGTTTAGAGACAATGGCACTGAGGAACAGACAGGAGGCAGAGCTGGAGGTAACAAAGCTGAAAATGCCATAGAAGATAGATTTGGTAAACTGCGGCTGGGCAAGGGTATCAAAGAAATCCTCTCCGACACTCAGCTCATGTTAAAGACAGAAGCTGCTCCGCCACAAGCCGCAGAGGTCAAGGTTAGATCTGAAGTGCGTCTGTCTTCGCTCTGATAAGTGTCTGTGTGCGAGATATGAAGTTTATATCTGTCCTTTCATCTCTGCTCGTCTCTTCTCTCCGCTCTCCCCGGTAACAGCGGCCCTCGGAGCGGCTGCCCACGTCTGATTGGTCTATATTTTTACTCTAATTGCTGGAGATGGAGAGTGTTTTTAGGAGGTGGGTGTGGGACAGTGGGAATCTGTGGCACTGTGTTAACTTCACTCCGAGGCTCTCTCAACCAGGACACAGAGAAAAAAACAGGATTAGAGGATAGATTTATTGGAGAAATGGTTAGGTTTTTGCTGCCATTGGAAAGTAATAAATAATTTTGCACCTTTTGGTAAACAGAGTTGCAGTAGGTGTCCCAAATTCTGTAGCCTAACTCTGACATTGAATGCAAAATTAGGGAGCATTGTGTTGTTTTTACTTGGTGCTGTTAGTGTTGCATGCTTTTGCTTGTGCATGCAATCATGCCAGACCTGGGCCCACCTCGAAACATCGTTGCCAAACCTCAAGAAGTGTGCAGAGCATGATTGGGAACAGTCACAGTCAGGGCTTCTGAAACGATACCTGGTTTTCGATACATAAAAATCATATCAAATCGAAACATAAAACACAATATTGAATAGAGGTTGGCTGGAATGGGTTTTATATGGCCGATACTGTTTTTTAAAAATTCAGAGCAACTGGACAATAAAAACACAATATTTTTTGGACCGATATACCTTTTTTTTCCCTTAATTTTATTAAAGAAATGAATGTAAAATAGCCATATGTGTATTAAAACAGGAACAGAGGCCTCTAACAAACCATTAAGTCCATCTCAGTCAGACTCTCTGCATGTAGAGCTTGGGGAGAGCTGCAAAATGCATTTTTGGATTTTTGTAATGAGCAAAATCTTTTTAATTGAGCTTTTCAGGCAGAGATAAAGCGATTTTGGTTGTTTCCTATGAACTGCAGAGTAAGAGCTCAAACTAAGACAACACATGGTTGCCCAGACATGTGCCTGACCAAAAACTGTCTCTAAAGTTTAAGAATTGTCCAGTTGTTGATTGACTAAAAAAGGCATAAGGCTCCAACAAACTGGGATAGGCTCCATCACTAATATTCATCAGTATTCAAAGCTCTGAAGTGTTTTTGTGAATGTATTCTATGGAAAACCTCGCTGTGGGACATCGCAGACTTGTCTTTCCTTCCTCCTGGTCTCGTTCGGGCCACGCTTCTCTCTGTAGCAGTGCATTATGGGTCGTGAAAGGTTGTTTCCGATGTGCTCCTTCCTCCTCGCTGTCGGTCTGGGATTATTTCCTCTTTGGGCCACGGTGGCGTCGAGCTGCACTTCCTCAGAGGGGCCCGGGGTCAGACACTTCCTCTGTGTTCGCGCCACTTTTAATTCTTCTTCTACTGTTTTCGTCATGTTTTTGGGAAGTTTTTTGACTAAAATGCCAGCTCTGATCCCAAACTGGGATCAGGAAGAGCCTCTGTAAAGTCATTCACAAATCTAGTTGTGTTGTCTCTGAAGTGACAGACCCCAGTACAGACTTCAGTTTCTATTTTTAAGACTGTTATTTTGGCGGACATCTTGTTTTTATCATTTGACTGCAGCACGCATTCCCTTGGCTTTTCTGTTAATACATTCCATCAATGAACTTTTCACCTTAGCCTGAAGTAGAACGTTGTATTTAAAGTTTGGTGTCTAGATTCCGACTTCCTTCATTCATATTTAAGTGAACCTAGTTTGCCGACAGTGTGTCTGAGAATGGAGTAAGAAAAGTCCAATATTATGCATTTTTCAGGCTTTTTAAAATAATTTTGGACACCTTTACATTAGTATTTCATGTTTTTAAACCTAAAATAATTTATATGTATGTATAAAAAAAGTTTATTTTGGGAAGCTGTTACTGTGACTTGGCTGATGGGGACTGGACAGAGCATAAAATGACTATTTAGCACGGCTATGAGCAACAAGAGGCTAACAGATGGATACTCCAGGTCTGTTTTTGAGCCAGTAACAACATTATAACATGGTTAAAAGCTCAAAAAAAGTCCAAAAGTAGTTTTTAGGAGTCAAATAGTTTACTTCCCTGTCTTTGGTGCAGGAGGTCAGGGGTTCGATTCCCTAATGTGCAGCCAAAAACTACAGCCACACTGATAATGGAGTGCAAAAGTGTCCACCTCGCTCTGGTGCCGGAAGTAAATTTCCCATTCATTTTTCCCATAGACTTTTTGAAAAATATATTTAGAGTTTAAAAGCTCGACGGAGCTTAATCAGCTCTGTGGTAACTCATGACCATAACACAATTAATTTCTATCAAAAAGATGATCTAAAACTTAAAAATTCAGCAAAATGCGCTTGTAACTTTGTCTTTTTACAAGTTTCAAATATGTGTTTATAGTGAAATTATTGGTTTTATGGTCATGAGTTACCACGGAGCTGATTCGCCTTCCCCGAGCCGTTGAACTCTTAATATACATATTTTTTGAAAAGTCAATGGGAAAAATGAATGGGAATTTTACTTCTGGGACCAGGGGTGGGCGGGCACTGTTGAGCTCTGTTTGCTGTGGTGACCCCTGAAAGAAAGGAGCAGGAGTTTGTTGTAAAAGGTGGTCTGCAATTTATTTTTCTGTTAAAATACTTCTTTGTTTTTTAAAATTGTACAGGGCATTTGTCTCTGGCACTGCTCTTACCCCAACTTCCCAAGCTGAATATTATGCTGACACTGAAATAGAAAGTAGTCGTATAGCGTTTGGTCATATGTATTTCTAATTCTGACTTCTATGTTTTCTGTGTTTCCAGATGAGGAGCTGCTGATTGAGCGCAGTGTGTACAAAGGCATGTTAAACCCCGGAGAGGAGAGGCAGCCGGTGCAGTTTAAAAGCGTCACCTTCAGCCTGACCTTTGAGTACAGCCTCAGAGTGCGCTGCGACGAACACTACTACGGCTCCAAGTGCAACAAGGTCTGTCGGCCCCGAGACGACTACTTCGGACACTACACCTGTGACCAGAACGGCAATCCCGAGTGCAGGGAGGGCTGGACCGGGGACAACTGCAAAACTGGTGAGAGGCCAGAAACTCTTTATACTGCTTACAAATACTGAATACCGTATTTTCCGGACTATAAGTCGCACTTTTTTCCATCGTCTGGCTAGGGGTGCGACGTATACTCAGGTGTGACTTATATATTAAAATATTTCAGGTGTTGGTTAGAGGGCGCTCTAGGCTTGTGTACCAGCATCTGCTGCACCTGTACCACTGACAATTTAAAATGTAAACATTACCAACAACAACTTAGGCTATAAAGACAACTGAGAAAGAGCGGAATAACTGGAAATGGAACTGATGCTGAGTCTGACGACAGCCACGCAGAGGAGGAAGCGGCGCTTCGTCTACCTCCGGAGTTGGCGGAGTTGTTCTGAAGCGACACTGAGGATGAAGAATTTAAAGGATTTAGCGATTAGGAGTGAGATGGTGAGTTTGGTGAACTTGTTATATTATGTTCTTTATGCTATAGTTATGTGAATAACTGTTAATATATTACGTTAACATACGAGACACCTATTCAGTTCGTTGTTTATGCTTCATGTAGCTGAATAACCATCAATGTGTTACGTTAGCAAACCGCACACCTATTCAGCCTGTTGTTCTCTATTCTATTATTACTATAACTTGCCTTTCAACATGAAATGTCTGTTCTTGGTGTGGGATTTTGTAAAATAAATTTCCCCCAAAAAATGTGACTTATAGTCCAGTGCGACTTATATATGTTTTTTTCGTTTTCATTATGCATTTTTTGGCTAGTGCGACTTATACTCCGGAGCCACTTATAGTCCAGAAAATACGGTAATACCAACAGACTAGATCAGTACAGTTTGAGCTGCTACGGCATTTATTATTAGCTTGTACTCAATCTGTGTTTCCTAAACAATAAAAACATCCTGACTGCCACAGGTGTAAACAGAATCATAAATAGTATGCTGACTTGCAAAACATACATTTTATTTTAGGTATGTCCCGATCCTGGATGCCAATCAAAGAATTTTTAAATGATGAGATTGGATCAGATTAAGTCACATGATCAGGATGTTCTTGTGTTTTACATCTGCCACAAACCAAAACACAAACCACTGCAATGAGACTTAACATGTCGCAGTTGGGCTGAGTGAAAAAAACAAATTAATTTGATTAATTTGTGTTTTTTATTTTAGACGATGTCAAAAACAGGCTTTATCGTATAATTAGCTTTAGTGGAAATAGCGTCCTCTAAGAGCTGTAGCTAATCACAGAGTTGTGGCTAATGCTACTGCTAGCACCGAGAACAGCTTAAAAACTGGCTCTGGAGACTCTGCAAACGCTAAAAACACTAATAATGGCAGAGGAAGACATTTTACCTCTGTACTGCCTTTATTTAAATGTGGCAGCAGTTTGACATAGACCAACAGAGTAGCGCTAACTTTACCTGTCTTTGTTTATGTATGCTAGTTAGCCACATGCTCTGCTTCACATGGTGTGTA
This sequence comes from Bostrychus sinensis, assembly GCA_020698575.1. NCBI lineage: Eukaryota > Metazoa > Chordata > Actinopteri > Gobiiformes > Eleotridae > Bostrychus > Bostrychus sinensis. Next base: position 3,605,823 of record CM036258.1, read on the forward strand.
TAAATTATAATAGACCTGGTCTTTAGAAGCAGAGAGGGCTTAAACTAAAAGGCATTTATATCTTCACTGATGCCACTGTGAGTGTAATGTACACTGCTGCAGTTTTGTTCAGACATTTAGCATAAAAACAAAAAACATACGTAGTGTGCTAGGTTATTACAAAAAGCAAAAAAAAAAAATTAAAAAGTTGCTCAGGACATCCCTGTTTCATTTGTGTTTTGCTCTTGCTGTAATCTGTGTTATGAGAAAGTCTCAGCGCAGTCAGGAGACTCGCTGGAGCAGGAGCAAGAAATGTGTGTGAAAGGTCGTTCTGTATGAGGTACATAGAAATTTTTTTTGATTCAAACTTGAGACCTTAGCTATATCTACATTGTTGTTACCGTATTTTCCGGACTATAAGTCGCTCCGGAGTATAAGTCACACTCGCCAAAAAATGCATAATGAAGAAGAAAAAAACGTATATAAGTCGCACTAGACTATAAGTTGCATTTTTCTGGGAAATTTATTTTACAAAATCTGACACCAAGAACAGACATTTCATGTTGAAAGGCAAGTTATAGTAATAATAGAATAGAGAACAACAGGCTGAATAGGTGTGCGCTATGCTAACGTAACACATTGATGGTTATTCAGCTACATGAAGCATAAACAACGAACTGAATAGGTGTCTCGTATGTTAACGTAATATATTAACAGTTATTCACATAACTATAGCATAAAGAACATAATATAACAAGTTCACTAAACTCACCATCTCACTCCTAATCCTTTAAATTCTTCATCCTCGGTGTCGCTTCTGAACAACTCCGCCAACTCCGGAGGTAGACGAAGCGCCGCTTCCTCCTCTGCGTGGCTGTCGTCAGACTCAGCATCAGTTCCATTTCCAATTATTCCGCTCTTTCTCAGTTGTCTTTATAGCCTAAGTTGTTGTTGGTAATGTTTACATTTTAAATTGTCAGTGGTACAGGTGCAGCAGATGCTGGTACACAAGCCTAGAGCGCCCTCTAACCAACACCTGAAATATTTTAATATATAAGTCACACCTGAGTATACGTCACACCCCTAGACAGACGATGGAAAAAAGTGCGGTTTATAGTCCAGAAAATACGGTATACACAATGTGACATTACTCTAAGGCCCCAGCTTATCAGGAGATAATGGATAAAATGTGAAATAATATTAGACGCTAACGACCTAAAGAATGTAAAGTGAATACAAGTTGTTTAGGCTGTGGGCTGGTTTGGCTTCTGCTCAAAGAAGAACTGACAACAAACCTAACCTGAGCTGAGTGTGCTGGCAGCCTCTGGTCGTAGTCCATTAATCTGTCAGTGAGGTCTTAGTTGAGTAAAATGTTATTGGTCAATCAGTTGCATGAACTCTTATAATAAAACTGTTCTAATTTATTACTTGATAACTTTTATTTTTCATTTTATTTAAGACAGTATACATGATTTTAGATAGCAGTATATTTTACAGCCATCTTTTCTAAATGTGTTATCTTCTAAGTCAGCCTTTCCCAAAGTCAAGACTGTTGCGGGCCCCTTAAATTTCTAAAAATCCCACGCAGACCCCCAACGATAAAACTTCCCTCTATTTACAAAACAATGTCATGTTTTTCTCCAAATATTTTTATAAAAACAACAAAAACAGACTATTGGCTGAAATTTGTTTTAAAGTAATATTTTAAAACAAGTATATAATTGTAATACATTTCAAAATAGATTTTTTCTATGTACTTAATGTTTTTAGATAATTTTTTCATTGCCTGATTGTATTTTTATATTTTTGAATGTTTTATTTGTTGTTATGGACCAAAACCGTGTCTGAAATAAAGAATGAATTGAAACTGAAATTGAATTGAAATATAGACAACCTCTGGAGGTCCTCTTACAGTACCTTCACGGACCCCCACGGGGCCCCGGACCCCACTTTGGGAACCACTGTTCTAATTAATGTGACGTCACTTTTTTGTAGCGACTCTGGTAAGTTTCCCACACATCCTTTGGTCGTTTTCAGTCGATTAATCACTGGTTTGGAAGTCAGACTGTGTTACTGACTGTCTCTCTTATGTCTGGAGATTTGTGCGGACAAAAGTATTACAAATGTGTTTTCAAAAATATGAGAACCCCAGATTCTCCGCAGCTCCATTGTTACGTGTGTTATTTTGTTGTGAGAATGTGAAGAATGTGTGGAATCTGGTTGAAGATACAGCAACAACAATATTATCTCATGTGACTCTTTCCTTCCTCGCAGCCATCTGTAAACCAGGCTGCTCTGATCTCCACGGGACCTGCAACGCACCCGGAGAGTGCAAGTAAGTCCTCATCCCCTCACTCACTCACCCACACATCACCACAGCTCCAAATCTCACCCCCATCTCTGCCCCCGCTGCCATTGTTCTGCTTCCTGCTTCTCCAAATCAGCAGGCCGTGTTATTTTCGCCGTGTTTCCTTCTTGTCATCCCCCCCTCATGCAAACACGAGAACCGTAGAGTGCGCCGAGAGCTGCCCTCATGTCGTCTTCCGCCTCTCTGCCTTGTTTTGGCTGGAGCCGAAGCGTTCTGGAAGTGGGACGGGGGGTTTAGAGTACCTCCATGGGGCCGGACTGTTTCTCTGTTATCTCGCTGCCGGTGCATTTGTTCAGGGTGGTCCCCCTCAAAACAACATCATACTTTATCATTGACAGCTGCACTTTTGCCAGAAGCTTATCAGGAGATGTCTAATGGATAAAACGTGAAATAATAACAAACGGTGAAAACCAAAACGATGTTATGAGAAGTTGTTCAGGCGGTGGGCTGGTCGAAGAAAAACTGACAACAAATCTTACCCAGATTTACCAAAGGTTTGCTGCTCGCTAAACGAATAAAACGTGCTAAAAGTGGAGCAAACCAGGTGCAGCTGAGGTTAGCGTCTCTCACAGAAGCTAAATGAACACAGCTTTTGCTCTGGTGACTTAAAGGAACAGTCCACAGTTTTTTTTCCAGACTAAACTATGTTCTTCCCTGATCTTAGCTGAGTTGATGCGTACCTCTCTGGTCTTTGTGCGTGCCCTGTGTGGGCCTGGGGAGTGATGCTAATTTGTTAGCATTTAGCTTTGCCAAGCTTATCTCTATGGGTCCAGACGTGGCTCAAGTTAGAAGCAACCAAGCTCTTCCATGTTTTCCCGATTTAAATACGGTTACGTGAGTAGTTACATGACCCAAAGTACAGTTACACAAAAATGAAAAATGGCAATTTTCTAAGCGGTTAAAAAGGGGTACTATAATGTAAGGCGTAATAACACTTTAGGAGCACTTCGGCGTCAGGCGCAGTGATCTTCAATCCTAAAAAATTCTCTCCAGTGATTGGTTCTGTTGATGGAAGTGAGAGGGGGAAGGGGAGAGAAAAAAAAAAAGAAAAACTGACAACAAAACTTACCCAGATTTACCAAAGGTTTGCTGCTCGCTAAACGAATAAGACGTGCTAAAAGTGGAGCAAACCAGGTGCAGCTGAGGTTAGCAGTCTCTCACAGAAGCTAAATGAAAGCAGCTTTTGCTCTGGTGACTTAATGAATCTCTAAAACGAGGCGTTTTTACAAGAGTGCGCAAAATTCAAGGCGGAGAAAGTGCAAATGAAGTTGTTTAGCAGCTGCTGTGTGATTTATCATAAATACAGACGCTAGAACTGTGCTTAAATTTGTTGGAGGAGCAGGTGCAGATGTTGATGACTGCTGTTATTTTTCCGCAGATGTGGCGTTGAAAATAAGAAAATGCAATCTCATTTACAAAAATACAATAATGTGTTTATTTGAAGTTGGAAGAAACAAAGAGACACATGAGTGATTGATTCCTAATCCTATCCATCCTCGCTGTAAACAAAGAGAACAGAAACATCTTCAGCTCTGCTCCTGTCTGTTCCTCCGAGCCTCTGTCTCTAACTCGTACCACATCGCTGCTCTCACCACTGCCTTGTTCACCTTTCCTTTCATTCTTGCTGAAACCTGACACTTTTCTCCACCCAGGGATTGATATACCATTATTCTTCCACAAATATCCTGTAAACCGTGTGAGCTGCTGCACTGTAAACAGTTACGTCTCCCTCTGTGTCCCGCTGTGGGAGAAGCCTCAGTCACATGTCCGGGACATATTCCTGCTTCTCTCTTCATCCTCGGGCTTTTTCCAAACTGTAAAATGACAGCTTTGTTTTTATGAGCTCTTCAATCTGAATCAAAGACATATAAATTTACATCCAGCACCTTTACCCCAGTGCCATCGTCCTGATTTAGTTTCACTTAAGAGACAGTTTTGTTCTTGTTCTCTTTGCTCTTTCGTGGGGCTTAATTTGTGTAGTGTAGACCAGTGGTTCTCAACTGGTGGGTCGCAGAACTGTTTTCAGTGGGTCATGGGCCTTTGTCAGGGCAAAAAAAGAAAGTTCAAAAAATAAATCATCAAGTTACACTCCCTAACAGTAGGTGGCAGTGTGGGACATATAGAATGAAATAAAAGAAACTCAACCAGAGTAAAAATTCCATATAACATTACTGGTACACCTAATGCTTACCTCAACATCTTCTAATTTTCTGAAATATCTCCTTATTTTCTTCAGTATCTTTTATTTTTCTTGAAATATCTCTTAATTTTCCTCAATATCTTTTTAATTTTCCTGAAATATTTCCTAATTTTCCTCAGTATCTTTTAATTTTCTGGAAATATCTATTAATTTTTTTCAATATTTCTTTTATTTGGGTGAGTGATGGTGGGTCCTGAAGCCAGATCAGCTGAGAACCACTGTGTAGACCACAACTTTGTTCTGGTTTAGACCTGGTTTAGTTATTTTTTAGTTCTTTATTTGTTCAGGTTTAGACTTGGTTTAATCCCGGTTAAGTCCCTGCTTTAAACTGCTAAGATCTTGCGTGTTTACCTCTATTTTTATACCTAGGTTTGTCAAGTGCATTAAAGACGGTACATGGAAAGCAAACTATTTTTTGAGCTGGTACTTCATGTGAAAAGTTTGTAACTGTAACCAGAAAACTTCAGTACTGATGAGGAAAAGTGGCAGGAGCAGTGGACAGTGAGGAGTTAAAGACAGAGGAGGCCAGAGACAGGAAAAGTGTGGCACAGCAAAACTAAAATTGTTGAGTTTGAGCGTTTTGATATACGACCCACGCCTGGTCATGTGATCATGGGCCCAGTGTAAACAACAGAGTCAGTGGAGTTTGTTGGGAGACTCTCATTGATAAAAAAGAACTAAACCCTGGTGCACCATGAGACTAAAGACACTTTTAAATTAAGCTTATGATGATGTCCATTATAGGCCTGGATCTGCAAACTCCTGGGGCAGCTGTGTGTCCTATTTAGGTTCGGTTTCTTTTCATAGATGCATTTTTATTCTATATAAAGTATTGTCTTTGTGTTTCCTTGGAATGCAGTGGAATATTATGTTTTAGCAATGCTCACATCAGCTTCCTCTTACCGAAATACATCAAAACTGATGTAGGTGTTATATGGTTTTTATTGATTTATGAGCTGTACATTCAAACCTGACACAGATATTATTGTTCTGATGTTTTGTTTACTGCATGTGTCAGGTGGATTTACTCTAATGCACAGAACAAATGAATGAATGTGTTATTTGTTGTATTGTAAGGAGGTATACAGGTTAGTACAGCTGTAAACCGTTTACTTTTGGAAGAGGGGGCAGGAGTGCACAAGTTCACACTACGTCCAGCTCCTTCCGAGAGCTGAAGTCTCGTTCTTGAGGCGTTGTTGAGGTATTAACACTTCTTTGCTCAAATAAAAAATACCAGGTGCCTCAAGTAAAGTAAAAAGTAATTTTGAACTTGGAGGACAGAAACAGTGCCACATACCTTGCCTGGGAATTCCAGCGGATGAGTCTGGTCGCCATTGAATCAATTAAATTTCTAGAGCGGCGCAAACTTGAGTAAACTGACAGCGGAGTAAGCCAATCGGAAAATGGCAGACGTTAACAAAGCGACAAGAAAGTGAGCAACGTCTTCTAGTGCTGTAAGCTGCTGTGGTGTTAATGACTCGATATGTTTTTGGTCATTTAAAACAGAATTTACCGCTGAATGAAACAAACTCTCGGCTCCTCGGTCGCCATCTTGATTGTTGTTGTTGAGGAGACGAGAGACGCTGCTCGCGAAGAACACGTGACTTAAATAAACGAATCAAAATGCACGGCACGGTTGGAATTTGAATCCAACCACGGCGGACGGTAGGGCTGCACGATACGGAGAAAACATGCGATATTCGATAACTATGTTGAAAATTGCGATAACAATATTCTGATATTTGAAAACAGAGCCTACTTTTTGAACATAGTAAGTTAAATTCACTACATTTCACAAAAATGTAAGTTCCTGTATTTACAAGTCAAAACAGCCACAAAATCAAAACTTAACACAGAATAAACCAGGAATAAAACAAGGCTAAGCTGTGACTAAATTATTAAATTACCACTAAAACGGGACTTTTTAAACATTTTTATTTAGTCACAACACATGTTCTTTTAAGGCTCTGGTGGAAAATGATTCTTCAGTGTAAATCTCTGTCAGATGGAAGACCACAGCGTTATTGTGATATATTTAGATTCTTGCGATACGGATATTGCGTTTGCTGATATTGCGATAATTTTGCGATATATTGTGCAGCCCTAGTGGACGGTGTGGTGACCAGACTGATATTTCTCTGATATTTCTCTGATTTTCCAGGCAACCACATACCAAATTCTTTGTCTTGAGAAGTTAACTTGAATGAATGAACATTAAAAACAACAGTTAGACTTCAGTGCTGCTCCTGCTCCGCGCGTCTGTCAGAACTGGAGTTGCTCTGCTGCTCTTGGTGTGTTAGAGTTGTGTCAGAGTTGTGTCAGAGTTGTGTCAGAGTTGTGTCAGAGTTGTGTCAGAGTTGTGTTAGCGGTGACGGTGTGTGGACAGCCAGTCTGGAGGGAAATGTCTGAGCAGCCACAGCCCACAAACTGCTCCTGTCCCACCAGCCCGGGGGCCACAGGGCACGCTCTTCCCAAAATATCACTCCTCTGTGGCTACGGCAGCTAACCATGACCCCGCCTTCTGCCCCGGGGACGGACCACACCCAGAGATGGGACACTGGGCCTTGGGATGAGCTCTGAAGGACTCTGTAGAGGTTCTGCATTCTAGTTGGAGTTTGCTTTGGAATTACTCTTTTATGCCATAACAGAAAATTACACAGTTTTTCCAAAAACATGCTTTAGATTTAAAAAAGCTGCATGGGTTTTGTAAACTCTATGTACAACATGAACTATCTGTATTTACTTTAACATCCATGTGTGTTTTTATCTGTGCTATTTCTCTGTTTAACCAGACATAAACTAGGGCTGCACAATATATCAAAAAATTATTGTTATCGCAGTATCAGCAAACGCAATATCAGTATCGCAAGAATCTAAATATATCGCAATAACGCTGTGGTCTTCCATCTGACAGAGATTTACACTGAAGAATCATTTTCCACCAGAGCCTTAAAAGAACATGTGTTGTGACTAAATAAAAATGGTAACACTTTATTTTAAGGTCCACCTATTAACCATTAACTAAGTGCTAATTAGCATTCTAGTTTGTGGTTAATTAGCCCATAATTGGTAATTATAAAGCACTTATTAATCCCTTATTCTGTGTGACCAAATTCTACAACTAATTAACAAATAACTAACATTTTCCCCTTAATAAACTCGTAACTACTGCTCATTAGTAGGAAGAAGGGAATTGTTGGACATGAATTATGATCTTAATAAGATTTTTGTTGTACTATTCCCTAATAATGCCCCAATACTCCATAAAGCTTATTAAGATCGTAATTGATGTCCAACAACTTCCTTACTTCCTACTAATGAGCAGTAATTATGAGTTTATTAAGAAGAAAATGTTAGTTAGTTGCTAATTAGTTGTAGAGTATGGTCACACAGAATTAAGGGACTAATAGGTGCTTTATAGTTACCAATTAACAGCTAATTTACCACTAATTACCAACAAACTAGTATGCTAATTAGCACTTAGTTAAAGGTTAATACCTTAAAATAAAGTGTTACCATAAAAATGTTTAAAAAGTCCGGTTTTGGTGGTAATTTTCATTAATTTAGTCACAGCTTAGCCTTGTTTTATTCCTGGTTTTAGTCTGTGTTAAGTTCTGACTTGTGAATACAGAGACTTACATTTTTGTTTAGAGTGAATTTAACTTGCTAGGCCAGAAAAGTAGACCTTTTTTTAAAATACTGCAATATTATTAGTGCAATACTCAACATAGTTATCAAATATCGCATGATTTTATACGTATCATGCAGCCCTAGCACAAACATTGCTGGAGTACATTCACTGTACTATCGGCAGCCATTCATTCATTGTTCAAAACCTTTATTCGAGAATGCATGCACGAGTTTGGCCAAAGCTTCTCTTACTGTTCATAAAAGATGTCTTAAGTTCTATTTTTCTGCATTAGAATAGGCTTAGGTCTTATTCTAGTGGCTTGTGTAGAAACCGGCAGCGTTCGTGACTGTCTCCTGTGTCTGAGGAGTCGTCTGTCGGCTCCTTTTAAAGCTCCGTGTAGTTGTAACTGAATCACTGGTGGGGCGGGGGCTGGGTGTTAGGGGGGGTGAGTGGGTCCGGGGGGAGTCTGTTCCTAAAATATCCGCGATGGTAGAAGTGACAGCACAGGTGGAGGTTAGCGCTGGCCTTGGACAAACACAGACCTCCATAAACCAACAGATGAACTAACCCTTCACTGGACTGACCCCTGCAACACGACTGGGACACACATTTCTCAGCACAAGCAGTGGCGTTCCTCAAAAGCCTTTGCAAAATGTGTAAATAAAATACATTAAACCCAGTATCTTCAAGCAGGATCTGTACTTTTAAAAGGCAGCTAACTTAGACTTTGTTTTATGGCCACAGTTGGGATTTAAAATGATCAGTGTAAGCATGAGTTTCTAAGTGCTTTAAGGATTTTAAAGTGTTTATTTGAACCAGTTTTTTAAAGCAGGAAAGTCTGGTTCCTCAGCTACAGAGAGCCGTTTCCCCTCGGTCGATTTGGACCCGGCCTATCACAGATTTATTTAAAATTTACTTATACAGAGTGACTTTAATAACTTCTCTGAGCTGATTAACGATGTTTAGGTCTTTCCTTCAGTCACCTGTTGGTTCTGCTGAAGTCCTCGTTGTTGTTCAGTCCTCTGTGGGATTTTTGTCTTCGTCCTGTTTCCATTTTAACAACAGTAAAGTCCCTCTGACGTCCCACGTAACCACCACATTCAAACAAACCCACCTTTCCCACAAGTCTTTGTACAGCTGGCTTCTGCTGCTGTCCCCGTTCATAAATAAGGACAGAGCTGCTCAGATTCACAGGATTCTGGTGTTTTATGTGTTTTATTACGTCCTTTGTTTCTCTGATTGGTTACTCCACCCGCGATTGTTCCGCCCATTGAAATGAAACTCAAGAGAAGGGACCAGACTAACAGGCCAGGCTACTTTGAATGACAAATGTATTTTAATGTGTTGCAAAGTCTAACAGTATGTTTTTTTATCTGACCTTGCAAGCAATTTGGAAATATGTTTGGTTAATAACTTGAACGATTTGTCTATGAATGGATGGATCTCCACTTTGAGGCCTTCAGTTCATGCACTCCTGGTCCAGTGTCGGTCTGTGACCCCTCAGAGCTGGTGTTGGCCTGTAGTTCTTGTGCTCTAGGATTTCGAGACAGTGCGTGTTACAGATGACGGTCTCTGAGCAGTGAGTCTGGAGCGAGGAATGTCCCTGGTGCTTTGTGTCTAAGATTAGAGCCTCCACAAACATGTCATCTGTCCCGATGAAGACGTCCGCTTAGACAACGTCCACTCTGACCTGCGCTGCATTCCCTCTGTCCTGTTCTCAAGGGAAACATTTCTTCCATTTAAGACTGTGTACTGATGGATGCCCTGTACCTCAGCGGTCATACAGAGAGAGCTGCTGCATCTGGGTAGCAAACAACCATACCTTTGTGGTACTGACCAAAAACCTTCTCTTTCGGTAACAAGTTTCGATGTCTGGTTGAGGGACAATGCTACACAAAGCTACACAGCAGCTGCATCACTTTAAGCTGAGTTTTCAACTTAAACATCGGTCATAACAGAGACAGGACACCAGAGGGCAGACCTGTTGATCCTCACAAGGTCTACCAGTCATTATGCCTTCGTGTTCTAGTGACATTTTTCACTTGCAAGTTCCTCGTGTTCAGACTGAGTTTGGAAAACAGGCCTTTAGCTTTTCCACTCCTTCCGCTTGGAATACTCTCCAAACTGAATTAAAAATGTCAGAACTTGTCTCATTTAAAGGAACAGTCCACAGTTTTTCCAGGATCTTGGACGAGTTGATGCGTACCTCTCTGGTCTTTGTGCCCTGTGTGCCCTTTGTGGGCCTGGGGAGCGGCGCTATTTTGATAGCATTTAGCTTATCCCTATGGGTCCAAACACAGCTCAAGTTAGAAGCAACCAAGCTCTTCCACGTTTTCCCGATTTAAATACGGTTACGTGAGTAGTTACATGACCCAAGTACTGTTACACAAAAATGAAAAATGGCAATTTTCATTTTCTAAGTAGATAAAAATGGGTACTATCATGAAAGGCGTAATAACACTTTAGGAGCACTTTGGCGTCGGTGCAGTGATATCTTCACTCCTAAAAAAATTCTCTCCAGTGATTGGTTCTGTTGACGGAAGTGAGAGGGGGAGAGAATTTTTTTGGAGTGAAGATATCACTGCGCTGATGCCAAAGTGCTCCTAAAGTGTTATTACACCTTACATTATAGTACCCATTTTTGTCCGCTTAGAAAATCGCCAATTTTAATTTTTGTGTAACTGTACTTGGGTCATGTAACTACTCACGTAACTGTAATAAATCGGGAAAACGTGGAAGCGCTTGGTTGCTTCTAACTTGAGCTGTGTTTGGACCCATAGGGATAAGCTAAATGCTAACAAATTAGCATCACTCCCCAGGCCCACAAAGGGCACACAGGGCACAGCACAAAGACCAGAGAGGTACGCATCAACTCAGCTAAGATCAGGGAAGAACATAGTTTAGTCTGGAAAAACAGTGGACTGTTCCTTTAAAACATTTTGTTCCTTTTTATGTAATAGGCAACAAGCGTCTATAAATCTGTTTTTAATTTCCCACTGTGAATAAGTGCACCTTGTAATCCAAACTACTTGCACCTTATAATTTTTAACTGTTTACTACTACTTTCAAATATTGCACTTAAATGCCATACTGTTTATAACTACTGCACTTTACATTTGATCGTTTATTTCTGCTCTTGAGCACGAGATCTTGAGCTCAGTGGGTTTTTAAATACACTGAAACTACTCGAGGCAGAAGTGAAAGTAAAGATAACGCCAGTGTTCCCGTTTACTGTGCCTCTGACTCTGTCCACACTTCGCCTACAATCTGAAGCGACACACAGTGCAGAGTCTGTCTCAGCCGCTCTACTAATGAACGACCTGAACACCAGCTTGTTTTGTCCGAACAGAAAAAGTTGGCGCTCTCTGCTTCTAACTATTGCTAACTGCAAATAATGAAAGGTCTTTTGAAGTACAGACATCACTATTTTTGAAAAACAATACTTTTTTTTAACCACTTTTAACACAAATTTAACTTATTTCTTATCAACTATGAACTAATGTATTAACTTAATCACGTGACTAATTCATCTTATGAACAGTGTGTGACTTTGATAAGCGATACGTACATCCAATGTGTCAAGAATTAGCAAGTTAGAAGGATGTTTTGTTGTTTTTCTCCTTCTCCTTGAAAATGGACGGCCTACTTTTATCATATCAGTTACTGTAAGATTACCTGACATTACCTAACCATGTGACCTCACCTGTCCGGTCCGTTCTGTGTGTGTTGCAGATGTAACTACGGCTGGCAGGGCCCTCTGTGTGACCAGTGCCTGCCTTACCCCGGCTGCGTTCACGGGACCTGCTCCGAGCCCTGGAAGTGTGACTGTGAGAAGAACTGGGGAGGGCTGCTCTGTGACAAAGGTCAGTGCGTCTGTCCGTTAGCGGTGTTGAACTGTGAGGTTTACAAAGAAAAGTGGCTTTGTACAAGATTATCCTTTTAATGATTAAATGCAGCAACACCATCCTAGCTCAATGCAAATGTTGGATTTCAAAATTTGCAAATAATCTATTAACACTGGGATAGTTTTCTTAGAGCATAACTTACATTATAATTTTACTCATCCAGTACACTTGCTTTGCTTCAGAACTTATGTCGTCTCCTCCTCAAAAACAGAGCTGCAGTAGTATTCAGTTCTGTATGCTGAGGCGCTGCCCTTCTCCAGAGCTGAAAACGCTCAGTCTCACAGCTCTACGTAGCCACGTGAAACCAGGAAGTGCTCCTAAAGCCCAGACACCGTCACCGGACTCGTTCTGATCATTTCAGCCTTAAACCTCCGTCACTACAAAGCTCAAAAATCTATCTGTTAGCATCATGTTGCTAATAACTGTGCTAATGAGCCATTTTATGCTTTGTCCAGTCCCCAGCGTTGCCAGCAGGGGGCGACAGACCTGTGTGTCTCTGCAAAGTCACAGTAACAGCTTCCAACTGATGAGGTTTTCCACACATACATTATTTTAAGTTATAAAACTTAAAATACCAATGCAAAGGAGTCCAACACTGTTTCAAAAAGACTGAAAAAAGCATAATTGGGGACCTTTAATCAAACTAAACTACAGTTCACTTTGAGGCGGACCGAGACCAACTGGAGTTTACTTGTTTGGTCCAAAACAGAAACCTGACATTCTGACAACAATAGTTTTGCTAATATACATCAAACAGGCAGTACCTCGATTTAAAAAGGAAAAGGACCCTTATTTTTCAGTAATTGTTGTGACCCAAGCAATTTTGCATTTTATATAGGGGTGTAACGATAAGTTTTTGCAACGATACGATACATATCGATTAGAAGTGTTTCGAGACGATTCAAGAACGATATTGGCTAATTTTGAACGATACGATTCAATACGATTCAACACCTTCGTATCGATAATCGATACAGCAACTTTTTGCCAAAAATCATAAAAGTTTACTCTCAAATGTAGCACTGCGGCCGGGGTTGAATATGTCCAGCAGACAGAGAGTGAAGAAAAGTTGAATGTAACATTTTATTTAATTAAAAACACAAAATGTATCTCCAAAAAGCCATATCTGGTTTTATTTTAACATACACATTTTTAATTTTGATATTTCTGATATTATTGATCGATACTTCATGTGTATCAATATTCACTTCCTAGAAAACGATACGATTCGATACAAGGTCATGTGTATCGATGTAGTTGTATCATAGGAAAAAAATCATGTATCGTTACACCCCTAATTTTTTAGACCAATTTCAGTTGCTTATGGCCTCTTAGAACATGTTACCACACAAAAGTCCTCAGAAAGGTGAGTCTGGAAAACAGTGAAAAAGCTGATCTGTAATGTATTGTTCGTTCTCAGATCTGAACTACTGCGGGACCAACCGTCCGTGTAAAAACGGAGGAACGTGTATGAACACCGAGCCGGACGAGTACAACTGCGCCTGTCCCGAGGGCTACTCCGGGAAGAACTGTGAGATCGGTGAGTGGGCGAATCAAACGCACCCTGAACCTGCTCCGTGCTCTGTGTGTGTGGTTCTGACCTACAGAGAGTGTCTTTCATGTCCACAGCTGAGCACGCCTGTGTGTCCAACCCCTGCGCCAACGGAGGGACGTGCCACGAGGTCCCGTCCGGGTTTGAGTGTCACTGTCCCGCGGGCTGGTCCGGACCCACCTGCGCCAAAGGTCTGCTGCTGAGAAACGTCTTTAGTTTTAGAAATGGACAGTATCATCAGGTTCATCTTCTATCTGCCAAAACCTGGACCAAACCAGGACCAAACTAGGTCTAAACCAGGTCTAAACTAAGAGTAAAACTGGATTAAACCAGGACCAAACCAGGACTAAACTAAGAGTAAAACTGGATTAAACCAGGACCAAACCAGGACTAAACTAAGAGTAAAACTGGATTAAACCAGGACCAAACCAGGTCTAAACTAGGACTAAACCAAGAGTAAAACTGGATTAAACCAGGACCAAACCAGGACTAAACTAAGAGTAAAACTGGATTAAACCAGGACCAAACCAGGACTAAACTAAGAGTAAAACTGGATTAAACCAGGACCAAACCAGGTCTAAACTAGGACTAAAGAAAGAGTAAAACTGGATTAAACCAGGACCAAACTAGGACTAAACCAGGTCTAAACTAAGAGTAAAACCGGATTAAACCAGGGCCAAACTAGGACTAAACCAGGTCTAAACCAGGACTAAACCAAGAGTAAAACTGGATTAAACCAGGACCAAACCCGGTCTAAACTAGGACTAAACTAAGAGTAAAACTGGATTAAACCAGGACCAAACTAGGACTAAACCAGGTCTAAGCCAGGTTTAAACTAGGACTAAACCAAGAGTAAAACTGGACTAAACCAGGACCAAACCAGGTCTAAACCAGGTCTAAACTAGGACTAAACCAAGAGTAAAATTGGATTAAACCAGGACCAGACTAGGACTAAACCAGGTCTAAGCCAGGTTTAAACTAGGACTAAACTAAGAGAACTGGACTAAACCAGGACTAAATTAGGTCTCACTAAACCAGAACTAAAACAAGAGTAAAACTGGACTAAATCAGGTCTAACTAAACCAGGTCTAAACCAGGTCTAAATTCAAGAATGAAACTGGACTAATATAGTACCAAACCAAGTCTAAACTAGGACTAAACCAAGAGTAAAACTGGACTAAACCAGGACCAAACCAGGACTAAACCAGGTTGAAGCCAGGACTAAACCAGGTCTAAATCCAAGAATGAAACTGGACTAAATCAAAAGTAAAACTGGACTAAACCAGGACTAAACACAATATGATCAAGTTAATCCTTTATCTGCTTCTCAGTTGGGTTTGATTACTGGGTTAAGGTGTATTTTTTAGCCTATTTCAACATAATATTTGTTATTTTTTGATGTTTTCAGACACGGATGAGTGCGAGTCGGACCCCTGCGCTCACGGTGGGACCTGTATAGATCTGGAAAATGGATTTGAGTGTCTCTGCTCTGCACAGTGGACTGGGAAGACCTGCCAGATAGGTAACAACACTGGTCTGCTGCGTAATGGATTCATAAATACTGCCCAATGTCTGTGGATATCGTTTCTGTCATTTAAAAAAAAACAATTATTGAAGTCTACTGATAAAAAAAATTGCAATTGATGTCATTTAAATCTGACATGTGAAGACTGGGCTAGTTATGCCAGATCCCATGCATTCATTTTCTTAGTTATATGCCCAGCCTCGCATCTCCCCAGACGCTTCATTCAGTTCCTCTGTGAATGAAGTGGTTTTGGAGCCACCTGACCGTGGTGGAGGGGTTGGAATATCTGTGTAATCCTAGGAACTACCTTACCTAACGCCAGATTCACACTGAATGCGTTTGCAGTACGTCTCTGGTACAGTTTTCTGACGGACTCTAATTCGTGCGTTACGTCTCCGACCAGAGCCAGCTGGGAGAACACGAGTTCACGGGAGAGGAGTGGGTTCACACTATAGCCGTGTACAGAGAGCTACCGTATTTTCCGGACTTTACGTGTCACTTTTCTTCATAGTTTGGCTGGTCCTGCGACGAGTCAGGAGCGTCTTATATCAAATTTAACATGAACCAAGGAGTAAAGATTACCGTCTAGAGCCACGAGAGGGTGCTGTAGACTTGTGACAACTACTGTTAGTAGTTTTCAGTGATGTAGAATAAGATCGAGAGCTTGGGGAACTTCTTTACCAGTAGCTTTCTTGTTGGACTCGCTGGCTTGTTTTGTTAATTTATCTTCTTCAGCCTCCCAGGTTTGTTCTTTATGCTGTTGTGTAGCTGAATAACTGTTAATGTGTTACGTTAACATACTGGACACCTGTTCAGCCTGTTGTTCTGTGTGCTGTTGTGTAGTTGAATAACTTGCCTTTCCAGATTAAATGTCTGTTCTTGGTCTTGGATTTTGTGAAATACATTTTTAAACAAATGCAGCTTATAGTCCAGAGTGACTTATATTTTTTGGGATTTTTTGATCGATGTTACTTATACTCCGGAGTGACTTATCGTCTGGAAAATATGGTGCATGTAAACAAAAGTGACATTTGCGTCTGACCACGAATTTCTGTTGGCGATTATTTCAGCGACTTTTGCGCTTCAATCCTCCGTAAGGACGCTACGTACACTTGTTTAATGGTGTCTTGTCTTGTTAATGACCGATGTCCTCAGTTAAGACGTAATGTTTACAGCGATGTAAGCGAGAGGCTGCACAAGCGTTTTGATTTTGAAATGTCTGGCTCGATCTGCTCTGCTCAACTTTATGCGTGAAACCCAAAAAAAAAAAGACTTGATACGTATTTCTGTCAGAGGTCCGGACACAGAGACGTACTACAACTCGGCCGATGTGAACTCACGCATTGATTTGAATGGAGCCTACTTGTTACGAAGGTCGTGCGGGACTCGTAACGAACAGGCAACATATTCAGTGTGAATTTAGCATTAAGCCCATCCCTTCCTTTAGCAGGAAAAAGGTCATGGACGGTGGTCACATGGGCAGGTGCCTCACTGACCTCGACCCTGGACACAGAATTAGAAACCCCGCTGTTCTTGTATAAACGCTTTCAACAATTGCAAAAAGAAAGCTCCAGAAAGAAAGATTTGCACAGATGAACAAATGCAAACTTGTTAAAAAAAAGTTACATGCATTTAAACACATTTATTATATACCTGTAATTTAAAAAAAAAACAGGATCATTTTGAGCTAACCGGAGTGTGCTGTGTGATGTCCTGATGTAACTCGTGCATGTCGTAGTATACGCATTACCCTGTGTGTATATTTGTATTGCAGTAATCGTGTTTGCTTGCAGAGTTACTGTCTGTTTATTCTGCCCCTGCCGTTTTAACCATCAGCCTCCTAAAAACTCCCTCTCCAGTGGTGTTTGTGTGGCGGACCCGTCTCGTGTGCAACTCGACCCAGGTGATCTGGAGTAAAGCTAAAAATACCGTCCCGCCCGGCAACTGCGCCCTCCCGAGTACCAAATATACTGCAGTACTATGAAAGGGAGGGGCGTGTGTTCCCGGGTCAAGTTTGGCTCCAGACGAGGGGCGTGTTTTACGGTCAGGCCACGCCCCCCTCAGACCCAGCCAGGAAACTCTCTGAGGGACGTAAACAACAACATTTATGATAACGCCATGGTAGCACGTCCTGCCACACCCATTCTTATTCTTAGTGAAGTACAAGTGGGTTGGAGCCCCTCCTATTTTCCCTCAAAATGAATCCTTCCTGACCGCTCATGCTTATCTAAAATGGGGCGGGCTTTAAGACGATTGGTTTAGAAACAGTTTCCTAGAGCATTAGAGCATAAAGAGATTCGCAGACTTTTCACACCGAGTATCAGCTGAGAAAATAGTTCAATTTAAAAGACTGCTTTAATAAAAAATAAACATAAAACAGGGACTAATCAAGGAAAAAAACAGTAATAATGTAGGATTAAACCAGGGCTAAACCATGTCTAAACAAGGACTAAACCAAGACTAAACCAAGGCTAAACCAGGACTAGACAGAGATTAATCGATTATTAAATTAGTTAACAATTATTTTAGTCAATCCAATCACATTCAGTGCAGGTTTAGCCCATTTGTCCATTTGTTTTTCCCTAATAAGTGTTTCTTACTGCTAAGGACAAAAATACTGCAGCCACTACGTTTTGCACCAAACTTTGACCTTTTTCAATTTTGACCTTAATCTCTTTATGACCAAGAAAGCAGAAGATTAGACCCAGTTAAAAGTGACTCTCGTGTCTTTCTTTGTTCATGTTCATCTAGAACACCTACAGTCCCGACTTAGTCTCAGACAGTAGCAGTAAAGAAGGGCAGAGGGAAGGCTCTTTTGGGTGGTGTCTAATTTCAGTGGTCGACAGGTGCCGTCTATCTCCTGGGAGTTTCACATTAACGCAGAGAGTGGTACGCTTCAGGTTTGGTCTTCAGGGGATAGAGCCAAGATATCTTCCCACACTGAGGAGCTTGTACTGCTCAGATTTGAGGTTGTATGAACGAGGAACAGAATAAAAATCAATGGTGTGTCAAAATAAAAGACTGTAAATCCCTTCTATGGAGCGCACACATGCAGTGAGAGGAGTTCCAGGAGATGCTGTTATGTTTTATTGTGAATATTGTGTGCTAACCTGCGCTTGGTGACGGTGCCCTGCCTCCTGTTTTGTTGCAGACATGAATGAGTGCACGGGGAAGCCCTGTCTCAATGCTTACTCTTGCAAAAATATGATTGGTGGATATCACTGTGCCTGCTTTCGCGGATGGGTGGGCCAGAACTGTGACATCAGTTAGTATCAAAACAACCAAATCTTTACAAACCAAAACCGCCAACCGGATCTGTCATCTTAGCTTCAGCGCTGTAGAGCTAGTAGTTTTACTGTTCCACTGGCAAAGAGTGTTTCTCAATCGAACAGTTTATTTTAGATTACAACGTTTACTGTGGTATTAATGCTGCATTCATGATACCTCAAAAACTCGGAAATTCCGACCTCTGATTTGGAAAAATGGTCATCAACGCAATCTCAGGTCTGGATTTTGTTGGAAACTCGTGTGGAAATTAGAGGTCGACCGGTATTTCGGGCTGATTTTTGCCTTTTTTTAGACAATTCCTGCACTTTAAAGCTAATTTTTGGTCAGGCACATGTCTGGACAACCCTGTGACTGAAGGACCCCAGCTTCCCCAACCATCTTGTCTCAGTTTGGGCTCTTACTCTGCAGTTCATAGGAAACATCCAAAATCTCTTTATCTCTGCCTGAAAAGCTCAAAACGGCAATAAAAAGATTTTGCTAATTTTTCTGGAACAGAACCTCGTAGAACAAAAATTTAAAAGCATTTTGTAGCTCTCCCCAAGCTTTACCTGCACAGAGTTTGATTGAGATTACCGTATTGGTTTTCTTAAATAGCTCATCCGTTCTCACTCACACATTTTAACACATTTTAATAAACATTGCTAAAGCATTACTAAAACAAATGGCTATATTATATTAATTTCTTTAAAAAAAAAATAAGAAAACTGGCTCTACATATTGGTAAAAACAAACAAACAGTGTTTATCAGCCATCCTTGCTCTGGATTTTAAAAACTGCTATCAGCATCAGCCACAGAAAAACCCAAATTGTTTGACCTCTGGTGGAAGTGTTGGTCTCCCAGTTGCTAATGAAAATGTTACTAACGATGAAAACGTTTATTCCAAAAATAATAATAGCATTTTTGTTTTCGGTTTATGTATGAAGCTCTACACAGCTTTATCAAGTCACAACTTTTTTCGTTGTTGTCAGAAATTGGCCGATTGTAAAATGTAACTTCACAAAAGCAGCGCCCTCAAAGCGTTATACAGTGAAGTGTGGTGGCTAATGCTACTGCTAGCTCCAGATGAGCTTAAATACTAACTGTGGAGACTCTGCAGACTCTAAAAAACATTAGTAAGAAGTGGTGGTATTACCTCTTTAATGCCGAAAACAAACAGCAGTGTGCTTCGCTCTGTACTTTGTTTACGTCTGCAGATATCCTCTGGAGCTGTTAGCATTTTTTAACAGCACTTCTTAACGCAAAGGTGCATTACTGCCCCCTGCTGTGCGGGAGTGTGGTCCACAGACACCTCATTCCCGAGCTGATCTTGTGAACGGATGTTTTTTTTTTTTTTTTAAGTCAGCTTTTTTTTATTGCGGAACTTGTGAGTTTTTGAGATATCATGAATGCAGCGTAATACTGCGATACTTCAGAGTTCTACTGAGTTTAATGTTTATACAAGGTAGTGTCAGAGAATGAGAGATGGCTAATTATGTGAAGGAATATGAGTTCTTTGTAGTTTGACATGGCAGGTTCGGTTTGGCTGTGCCATTTTTATGATTCTACCAAAGGGGAAATCACTGATTTACAGCTGCCAAGACACATTTCTTAATATCATTTCTGAACCACTTCCAATATGAGGTTTTCATTTATTTTATTTTCACCTCCAAGTAGCAGAGTGTAGGCTAATGCCAGCAAATTATGGCTAGCTTTGTTGTTAGCTCGGAAAGGAAAATCCGCTTTTGCCAGTGGAACAGAGCTTGCTTTTTCCCTCAACTTTCTGTAATTCTCTCTTAAACTTGGATCACACTGGCCACACTTTATTAGCTTTAAATTTTAAATTTCAAAGTCTCCCAGGAATCTGTCGACATTTCCAAAGTCTTTCACGTATCGTTTGCTTTGCATGTGACCGTGATCTCCACGCATGCCCTGTCCCTTTTGTTCTAATCACCTCTCTCTGCTGCCTGTTCCAGCACCGTTTCTCACATTTGAACTCTTTCATTTGTCAAACTAATGTATGTTTGCCTTATTTTTCAGATGTGAACAGTTGCCACGGTCAGTGTCAGAACGGAGGGACGTGTAAGGTAAGAAACATCACAGTCTGAAGTATTTATAGCCTTCAACACCGCGGTATCTTTTTAGTTTCAGCGATGTCTTAATGAATCAGAGGCATTAGTCCTGTTGGCAGAAGATAAAAGTTTAGACTCGGGGCCAGAGGCTTCAAACTGAGGTTTCGACAAGGTTTACTCAAACAGAGGAGAAATATCATCGATTTTCAACAGGTCGTCACCTAAACAACTTCTAAAAACATAAGTAAACAGCATTTAGCAAGAATTACGACATCATTTTTTACAAAGCGGCATTAGCTTCTTATGCTCGAGCCCCGAGGGGTCACAAGTCTGAGTACTGTCTGTGCTCAGGCCCAGATAAATAACCTAGAGAGGGGTTTGTCATTTGGCATAAAATGTATTCCAAATCAATATACAAATCACACACTGCACACTAGGAAGCAGATATGTTTCAGTGGTGACTCCAGAAGGAAAAACCAAAAGGGAAGAAGAAGTTGCATTAACCTTATTAAGCAGCCAATGATGAAAGCCTAACCCACTGAGCTACCAAACATCCACATACACTACGTAGCTACTTCTCTTTTCTTAATCCTTTGATGGTTTTATGTTCTGTGGAATGTCATTGTAAAGAGTGCCAAATTGGTGCCATTGATGTGTATGTATTTGTATTGTCAGTGCGACTCTAAAGCACAGACACTGCCGCCGAGCTGGGAAAAAATTCATCTTGAAGATAGCGCACTTTGACGTTAGCTTAGCGCAGCCAATCAGAGCCTGAAAGATACAGGATTAATTTGATTTAAACATGTTTACATTTAATCTGGGCACACGTGTGGGCAATGTTTGTGAAATATAAAAATATATATCACCTTTAATTTGAAATGTTCATGTTTTATGGTGAATAAAATATGGTTTCATGAAATATCACTGCACTTTGTGTTATTTACATTTTACACAGTGTCCCAACTTTATCAGAACATGTAATCAAGTTTGATTTCTTATAATGAAAGATATTATGTCAAATGAATGCAGAGATGAAAGGACTGTTACAAAATGATTAAAAATCTGAATGAGTTTGATGAGAAGATGGGGGATAATTGTGATTATTCTGAGGCGGTGATTAGAGGCATGTCTCGCTCTGCTGCACTCAGCTCATCCCTTCTGTTTTTTCTCGCTATGTTTTCTTATATTTTGTTTGGTGGCGCGCTTCAGGAGGCGTCCAGGGGCTATCAGTGCATGTGCCAGCACGGCTTCGTGGGCAGACACTGCGAGCTCCAGAAGAACCACTGTGGCAGCGCCCCCTGCAGGAACAACGGCCGCTGTCACGTGCTTCTGGACGGTTTCGTGTGCGAGTGTCCACAGGGGTTCTACGGGACGACCTGCGAGGTGAGAAGTCGTACAGACATTTAAATAAACTCTTATCAACATTAAGTTTGTCCCTTTCATGACGCCGTTGCTTTTCATTTTGTGTCTTTGTTCTGGTTTTCCTGTTCTTAATCCTCAGGCCCTTCTTTAAAAAAATCATGTTCTTCCACTTAAAGCCCTTTTAGGTCACTCAGGCACATTTAAAAATATAAAACTTTTGTTTTTTGATCATTAACCTTTGTCATCATCACAAAGAGCAAAAGTGAATTCATTTTTGTATTTTTAACCCTCAAAATGCCAATTTGTTTACATAATTCCCAGATATATGTAAATAAAACATGCATTATTTACAGTTTAAAGATAAGTGTTTTTGTTTGTGTATTTTTTATCCTCTGACAGATTACAGAGGAATTAACATAATTTAACATTTCTGTATTGTAAAGGCAGTAAAGTGAAAATAAGTGATTTTAATGTGAGTCAATGGGACCAAAAAGGGCTTTAAGGAAGGATTTTATTTATTTATTTATTTTTGTGACACTAAAATTCTAAAACTAATTTATTAATGAACATCTTTGTCAAATATCATCTTAGCATAAGGCTGGGTTCTTGCAGCAGGGACTAAGGATGGAAATTAGCATTGGCTATAATCCTGCATATTTATAGAGATATGTGACTTTTTCATGTTTCTGTTCTTAATGTGCATTGTCTCTTCAATAAATAAACAAAAATGCCAAAATGAGCAAAAAATACATTTTAAAAACCCTAAAAGGAGCCAGAGCCTGAGGGTTAAGTACCCCTAGTGTAATTCTTTTTATATTCTGTGCAAAAAAAGTTGTCTAGTCCCATGACACAGATTAAACTACCTCTGAATGAAACTAGACAGACTTAAAACCAAGCAGACGGAGGACTCTGCGTTACTGGACTGGGATGTGTTGCTGTCCATTTAACGTTACACACTGGTCATGTTTTCAGATGCAGGACGATCCCTGCAGCCCAAACCCTTGTCAGAACAAAGCTCAGTGCCACAGCCTCAGCGGAGACTTCTACTGCAGCTGTCCAGACGACTACGAGGGGAAGACCTGCTCTGAACTCAAGGACCACTGCAAAACCAACCAATGCAAAGGTACGGCCCACAGTGCGAGTGGAAATCTGGCGTAAGGTGTATTTTGTGCCAATTCACAAGCAAGGACAACAACCTTATGACATAGCGTTAGAATTATTTATATGGGAAAGTGGAGAGCTTCTGACGAGGTTGAAGTAATAAGAGAGGGGCATGAGTACAAGAACACAAAGAAGCGGGGCATGAATGAGGTGTGGCCCTGCTCCTGAACCTCAGAAAACGGAACCTGTCTCCATCTCAATAACAAAAAAACGCCTGATTGTTGACTGCATGCTACAGCTCCCAAAGATGCATCGAGCTCTGTCTGGTCAAGACTCAACCAGTTCTATCAGTTTATGCTTTTTGTCACTTATGACCTATCCAATATGGCCGACTGACAGCCTCTGGTCTCTTAGTCGAATAATCGGTCAGTGAGGTCTTGATTAGGGCTGCACAATATATCGCAAAATTATCGTTATCGCAATATCTGTATCGCAAGAATCTAAATATATCCCAATAACGCTGTGGTCTTCCATCTGACAGAGATTTACACTGAAGAATCATTTTCCACCAGAGCCTTAAAAGAACATGTGTTGTGACTAAATAAAAATGTTTAAAAAGTCCAGTTTTCAGTGGTAATTTAATTAATTTAGTCACAGCTTATCCTTGTTTTATTCCTGGTTTAGTCTGTGTTAAGTTTTGACTTGTAGTGAATTTAACTTACTATGTTCCAAAAGTAGCAAATATCACAATAATATCGTTATCAAATATTGCGTGTTTCCTCCATATTGTGCAGCCCTACTCTTGATTGACTAAAATGTTATTGGTTGATTAGTTACAGATTATTTTACAGCCGTCTCTTCTGAATGTTTTTTTTTTAAGCGCATAGTTTTTGCACCAATGAAAATATTCACACTTCACTGATTTGAGCTCCTTCTGGCTCCTCAGTGATCGACAGCTGCACGGTGGCGGTGTCCTCGAACGACACTCAGAGAGCCGTCTGGCACCTCTCCTCCAACGTCTGCGGGCCACACGGACGCTGCATCAGTGAACCTCAGGCCAACTTCAGCTGCTCCTGTGAGCCGGGCTTCACCGGGACGTACTGCCACGAGAGTACGTTTTTAAACACAACAGCACTTTGAATAAGAAGTGGGAGAGTGGTTAGCACTGATCTCCCACTGTCCAAAGACACGCATGTGCCAAAGCAGCTGGGATGAGCTGAGAAATATTACTTTTAAATTAGCTCACAGTACGATATTATTTATTTTTTAGACATTAATGACTGTGCGTCGCTGCCCTGTAAAAATGGAGGAACCTGCATCGATGGGATCAACTCCTTCCACTGTCTCTGTCCCGACGGCTGGGAGGGAAATCTCTGTGATATCGGTGGGTTCATGGAAAGACTTGTTTTAATGTGTGGCAAATGTGGTTTTGTATACAGATGATAGACAGTGACAACAAATGCAATGCAAAAGCCACGCTCAGAATCTTAAGACTGGCCAAACTGAATGTGCTTTAGTGTCAAATTAGCTGAGGTGGAGATACATAGAACAACATATTCTTATAATTTCTGTATTTACTAAAAGTTCTAACACTGAAATGTCTCTCAGATGTGAATGAGTGCAGCAGAAGCCCGTGTCTGAACGGAGGACACTGCGTGGACCTCATCAATGACTTCTATTGTGACTGTGTGGACAACTGGAAGGGCAAGACCTGCCACTCACGTGAGTTCAAACTTCGGACCCGACCTATCACAGCCGTTTATCTGCTGCACGTCTTACAAATATGGAAGATTTTAATAACTTCTCTGAGAGCTTTCTTTGTCTCCTGTTGGTTCTGCTGAAGTCCTCGTTGTTGTTCAGTCCTCTGTGGGATTTTTGTCTTCGTCCTGTTTCCATTTTAACAACAGTAAAGTCCCTCTGACGTCCCACGTAACCACCACATTCAAACAAACCCACTTTTTCTTTCACAAGTCTTTGTACAACTGGCTTCTGCTGCTGTCCCTGTTCACAAATAAGGACAGAGCTGCTCAGATTCACAGGATTCTGGTGTTTTATGGCACAATCGGTCAGGTTTGGCCGTGTTTGTTTGGGTTACAGGTCAGCAGGGCTGCACGATATGAAGAAAACATGCGAGATTTGATACCTCTGTTGAAAATTGCGATAATTATATTATTGCGATATTTGAAAATAGAGCCTACTTTTCGAACATAGTAAGTTAAATTCACTAAATTCACAAAAAAGTTCCTGTATTTAAAAGTCAAAACAACGACAAAATCAAAACTTAACACGGACTAAACCAGGAATAAAACAAGGCTAAGCTGCGACTAAATTAATTAAATTACCACTAAAACTGGACTTTTTAAACATTTTTATTTAGTCACAACACATGTTCTTTTAAGGCTCTGGTGGAAAATGATTCTTCAGAGTAAATCTCTGTCAGATGGAAGACCACAGCGTTATTGCGATATATTTAGATTCTTGCGATACAGATATTGCGTTTGCCAATATTATTACGATAATATTGCGATATATTGTGCAGCCCTACATATGTATTGTCCTTTTTATGATGTCCTTTGTTAAATGGGATGTTTGTCCAGAATCCTGAGATGTTCTGGAGCCAGGAATCACAATTTTGACATAAGTTTGAAACTTAAGGGCTACCACTGGGTACAGTTTCTACTTTGGTACATACTGTAATTTTGAATGGCACATCTCACGCTGGCCTGTTCTTGCACTCAAATCATGTATTACTTTGTACAATTAATGCACCAGATTTTAGATTTTATTTTGGAAGGTACTGCTGCATGTAAATTGCTTTTTTTTTGGGACTGGAGCTGGACTAGACAACTGGACACAACTCTAAGGGAACGAATGAGAAAAGGGCACCAGAGTCCATGCTGTTGTCTAAAATGTTGGATTATAGTTGTGTAATCTGAAAAAGGAGCTGCATATTTGCTTTTTTGATTACCATGGGTAATATTAGCAGTTGCAATTACAGTATATGTTGCTCAATGGCCTAATACTATGTCCACTACAAGCAGTGTGCCTGTGCATGTGCAGACTCCAGCTTGTGTGGTCCAGGCGTCACATGAAACAGATTTTAATTGTCAGTATTAAATCAAAAGGATTATTAGAATAGTGGAAGCCTTGTCATCTGTGTTGAGTTTGAAGTGCCTTATAATTCGGTGCCCTCTGTGTTTCTGTATCGACTTGTTCTTCCTATTTACTGTGATTATTTCTGACTTCAACGCTGGCACCGGATTGCGTTTGAACTCACCACACCCGCAAGCCACAAGCCACCGACACGAGCTGAAATGTGTCGGGTTATTGAAGATGTTTTTAAAAGAAACATGACGGTAAAACACTTCATTGAATTGTTCTGGCTTCAGTCTGTCATGTTTTTTAAGAGTAAATTGGTCAGAGGTGGAAGAAGTAATACAGCCTCAGCGTTGTGGGTTTGAGTTAGCCAGGCTCCTACTTTCTTTTTCTTCAAAAGCAGGAAAGTCTAGCTTCTTTCTCACAGCGAAGAATTTCTCCTCCTTGATTTGGACATGGCCTATCACAACCGTTTATCTGCAGCGTGTCTTACAAATATGGAAGCAGAGCAAATTTTATAACTTTTCTCGCCTGATTAACAGCGTTTAGGTCTTTCCTTCGTCACCTGTTGGTTCTGCTGAAGTCCTCGTTGTTGTTCAGTCCTCTGTGGGATTTTTGTCTTCGTCCTGTTTCCATTTTAACAACAGTAAAGTCCCTCTGACGTCCCACCACTACATTCAAACAAACCCACTTTTTCTTTCGCAAGTCTTTGTACAACTGGCTTCTGCTGCTGTCCCCGCTCACAAATAAAGACAGAGCTGCTCAGGATACACAGGATTCTGGGCTTTTATGGCAAAACCAGCAATCCTTCATGTTTGTTTGGGTCACTGCTTACGTACTGCCCTTTGTTTCTCTCATTGGTTACTCCGCCTGTGATTGTTTCAGCCATAGAAACAAAACTTACACAAAGGGAGACCAGACTAACTTCTTTGTATAGAACTAGGACAAGAGTTTTTCAGGTTGGCCAGGTTAGGCTTGAGTTCTGACTCTCTCTCTGCTCTCTCCCCAGTGATTTACTCACTTTAATTCTCGACTGCACCATACAATAAAAACCAAAAAGGCATAAAAATATAGTTTAAGTAAAAGTACTTCTTTCAAATTATTATTATTACTTAAGAAGAAGTAAAAGTACTCAACAAAACTACTACCTGGGTAAAATTAAGTCTTTTGCTACTGCTACTGTTCCCAAACTGTGTCCTTAAACCTGTGACCTGATTGCAAGGCGAGCGTGCTATTCACTTTGCCACTGAGGTCAAAAAAAAAAAAATTTCAAGGAATTAAGCTTTTACTTGAATAAAAGTTAAAAAAAAATCTTAAAAAATGTACTAAAGTAAAAATATGTGGCAGAAAATGTGGTGTTAGCTCGTGTGTCTCATCATGTCAGTGTATCTGAACACCATTTCCCATGATGCCTCTGCAGGTGAGAGCCAGTGTGACCCTCTGACCTGCAGCAATGGAGGGACCTGCACAGATCACGGAGACTCGTTCCTCTGCAGCTGTCCCTCAGGATGGGGCGGCACCACCTGCAACACAGGTAACACCACGCACCACCTGAGTCTAATGAGGAGTTTTTAAGGTTTTTTTTTGGTTTTAAGCTGCACAAAAGTCATGAAAAATAGTAAAGTTACCATTTATTAGTCAAAAAAAAACATCTTTCACTTCTTTTTTTGACATACTTCTGCAGTCGTGGTGAAGGAAAAGCTATTTACTTATTTACAAAGAGTATTTATGTTTGGTTTTGTTGCAGCCAAGAACAGTTCTTGTGACGGCGCCCCCTGTGAGAACGGAGGGACGTGTGTCGGAGGAGCAGACGGATTCAAGTGCATCTGTAAAGACGGATGGGAGGGGCCCACCTGCACTCAGGGTACGCCTAACCACAGACAGTTTCACATTTAGGGATACGTGGTCACATGAGCGGGCAAGAACGCAAACGCAAGCTGTTTTCACAAGGTTTCGACACGAGCGCAGGCAGCAAATGAGAGCCTCCAGTTGCTTAGCGTATGTGTGTCACTTTCGGCTAAAATTCTATTACTTTTTTATCTTCAACAAGTCATAAAATCGCTCATTTAATATCTTCATTGATGCAAATTGTATATAATAAAAGTACATTTTCTTATGTTTATAACGATATATTGGTTGGATAGTTTCTTTTACAGATATTTTATTGTGGCCGTATGAAAGAGCGCTGTCGTCCGAGGTTTAAGCTCGGCAGTGCTATGGCCCTGAGTCGGACACGCTCACCTTTCTGACGTTTTCAGGCTTATTTGTTGGATTTTTCGCTTGTGATTGGCTCTAATTTAAGGCTGGGATATTTACGTTCACAAATCTTCACATCCATTATCTTGTTTCCGTCTTTCAAAATAAGATTGTGGGCTAAGCTAACGTTAATCAGAAAATAATAAGACGGACAAAGTTAGCTACAAAAACACTAAGATCACTGAAAGAACGTCGCCCGAGTGTGACCTGAGCGTTCCCTGCACATTTCCCGATTAAAATTACTTTCATATCATGATTACTTTATAAACACTTAGCATAAATACACAAAAATTACCAGAGAGGTAGAGCAATATGCAGAGTTTTTGTTTATATACTGTTAGAAGACTGAAAAATAGCAAAAGGTGACTCAGGACACATTGTTCCTTTAGTCATATCCACTCTTGGCATTGAAAGCTAGTCTAATTTATTATTTTCATTTTCTTTTTATTTAACATAATGATTTTTTAGATAACTATATTTTACAGCCATTTTGTTTACTAATGTATTTCCTAATTAATATAAAGTCACATGTTTGAGTAACTCTGTAAGGCCCCGCTTATCCTTTGGTCGACTGCAGTCCTACAATAAATTAAACATCTTGTTCCTGTTATTCTGGCTACAATAGTCAGTGTTTGTGGTGTAGTGAGAGCTGCTGTGTTCTTCTCACGGCCGACTGGGAGATAGTTTCCAAATGTTTGAAGTTACATGATATTAATATTGGAAGGACCACTCCCAGAGTAAAACAATGGAGCAGTTTAAGATGTAAACTTCTGGAGTCGATGTGCACACGAAAGTATTCTAATGCGTAAGTGTGTGATGAATATTCATCCAAGAGCGACAGAGAAGTTAAGAGTTGTTTCAAGGTTTATTTCTTTACTTTTTCTGCTCTGTTGTGACTAATGTAGCTATCTTATAACACAGGTCTACAGCAAAATGCTTCTGGAACAAAAGTAGTGACATTTTTCTTGGATTAGGTCACTAATAAAGAAAAAGTAAGTGAGAAGTGCAGATTGCTATAGTTTCCAAGAAACAGTATTGGGTCAAAATAGGAAATTTATGTAAAATAAGACAAAAGCGGTAGTTTATCAGAAGGTACAGAGTCTACAATCAACCAGTTCTATCTGAAAGCTGCACATTCAATACATTCATTTTAATATGGCTCGAGTTTGGACATAAAATGTTTTGTTTTTATTTGCAGAAATCTCTCTCTTGGAAGTGGACAAAATGCATGCATGTAGAGAAATTAAATATTTTCAAAATATAAATATTATTTTTAAGCAAAAATGCCTAAATCTATTGTATAAACAGATGAGATTTTGATGTGAAACAATATCATTAAATATCTTGAATACATAGCTAACAGCACAGTTATCAATTGATTTTCAGTTCATCTTTTATCAAAATAAATGAGATTTAGCCACTTTTATCTCAGAAGCAGATCGAGTCCAAACATTGGTAGACCATGTGTATTGGTCGTTTGTGAACCCAAATATGGCGGACCCATGACATACGATCCCGAACTCTGTAGGACTGCCTAGACCAGGGGTGTCCAAACTTTTCCCCAAAAGGGCCAGATCTGAAGATGTGCCAGTGTTCAAGGGCCAACAGTCCCTCCTTTCTAGGAACTTAACACACGTACAATATGAATTATTTTTGAAGTATTTTGTTTTCAAAAGCCCAATAATTACAAATTATATAGCAAAATCTAAAACAGGTCCAAAAAAAAAAAAAAAGAAAAGAAAAAAAAAAAAAGACATCTTTGAACATAAACAATCCAACTACAATTATTTATCAAACAACTTTTTAAAAAGCTTATTAGAAAAGATAAGATGCATAAATGTACAGACAAACCTACAGAAACACTGGAAGGCCATAAGTAATGCATTTTCTTTTAGAAGCCAAGGGCCATGTGAAATCTCAACCTGTGCCACAAATGGCCCCCAGGCCGCACTTTGGACATTCCTGGCCTAGACCATGTTAATCGAGACCAGGACCAGTCCGAGACCAGAGTGAAACAAGACCAAAACAAGGCTTTTAAGACTTTTGAGGCTCGAGACCAAGTCAAGACCGAGACTTTTAACCCTATAAAACCATTTGTATCATATTTGCTACTCGAGTTTCTGAGACCTCTAATTTATCAACACGATCAATAAAACACCGCTCTGTAAAAGACCAAGCTGCAGCGCCTCTTGATGTAAGAAGGAACGGCATCGATCATTTTCCAACACAGGAAACCTGACAGAGACACAAGCACTGCACCGGCTTCACTGCTCACATGTTTACTGTGATAAATGTAAGCTTTGCCTAAACAAGGACAGGAACTGTGTTTCTGCCAAACACCAAAAGAAATCAAAAGGGTGCAAAAAGTTCTATATATAAAAAAAAAAAACAAAGAGGAAAAATGTTCTGAAATGTTCTATATAGTGTAAATGTTATGGGTAAAATATGTTTTTCTATCTAAATTTAACATTGTCCTGAGAAAAAAAAAAAAAAAAAAAAAAAAAAAATCGCCAAAGTTGCCAAAATTGCCCAATGTATCATATGTGATACAAAAAAAGCCTCAGAAACAAAATGATGTGGAATTTTTTTCTTTTTTGGATTTTCTTAAAAAGGTTTAATAAACATCTCACTTCAAAAAATATATAATTTTCTGGCTATTTTTTGA
Source organism: Bostrychus sinensis (assembly GCA_020698575.1). Classification (NCBI taxonomy): domain Eukaryota; kingdom Metazoa; phylum Chordata; class Actinopteri; order Gobiiformes; family Eleotridae; genus Bostrychus; species Bostrychus sinensis. The sequence continues at coordinate 3,636,800 of CM036258.1, forward strand.
TGTGTCAGGCTTTGCAGGGTTAAGGACAGAGACCAAGCTGAGACCGACTTGAGATCAAACTCTGAACTAACACTAAAATTAAGGTGAAAAATGTTTTAAAAGTGCTTCAAAAAATCATTTAGAAGATTTTATGACTCCACAAACAGAGAACCAAACATTTCCCAGGTTCTTCTGATGCTGAAAACTAATCACTTTAAAATGAAGTGTAGTATTCTGTTATTTTTGATTAAAAAAAAAAAATCTCAGAGACCGCCACATCAGAGATTGAGGCAAGACCAAGACCGAGTAAAACTGCAGCTGAGACCAAGATGAGACCAATATCATAAAAAAAATAGTTTCAGGACCAAGACCAGTCTGGCTACAACACTACCATTACTACTACATGACATGTTTTAGTACTTTAAAATAAACAGCATGATAAAAATATTCTGCTTTTCTAAGTCTATCATTGTAGTACCTGTATTTTCCGCACTATAAGGCGCACCTAAAAGCCTTTAATTTCCTCAAAAACCGACAGTGCGCCTTATAATCCGATGCGCCTTATATATGGATCAATGTTGGTTAATTATGGCTACCGTATTCAGGGGGCGTCGCCGAAGTGACAGCGGTAAAAACGGTAAAGGGGAATTCCAGTCCCAGCTGTTCATGTGTGCCATAGGCGTGTTTATGGATCCTGCCGCAAAAGAACAAGGAGGCGCGGCCTTTGCTCCATCTCAGTAGAAGAGTTGCGACATTGAGGGGACAGAAAACTGAGCGCTCGAACGCTGTTCATGTAGCTTTGAACTGTGACAAATGGAGTTGGAAATACATTGTTTTCAACGAGGGCGGCGCAAATAAGAGCTACCGGTACGTACGCTACCGTATTGTGAATGCACTAACTTGTTTTGGGAGTGAACGGAGTTGTAAGAACGCTGGTTTGTATTCTATTAATAAAGTTTGACTGACTGACTTATCTGACTGTTTTATTGACAATCCCTTTAGCGCAGCTCCATCTAGTGGATGCATAACGCAACCCCAGCCGCTATAGTAGCTTCTATTCTATGCACCTTATAATGCGGTGCGCTCTGTATATGAAAACAGTTTTAAAATAGGCCATTCATTGAAGGTGCACCTTATAATCCGATGCGCCTTATAGTGCGAAAAATACGGTAATTCATGGTTTATGAGTTTGAAACGTTATTAAATCGCCTAACATTGTAAAAAATTATGAAATATGCACAACTATAGATTTCAGGACATTCTTTTATCTGCTTGTTGGCATCAGATCACTTACGCAGGCTTTTGACAGCAAATACTGCATCAAATACAACTACCAGCTCCTAAGTGCATCTCATTTTCTGACACAGTGTCACAGTGCATTTCCCAGTCGCCCGGAGGCAGCCATATTGAACTCCTGTGTAAATTAGAAGCTCGCTGACGTTATAATGACACAGATGTTGGCTGTATTTACGAGGCCCACACTGGTAATTATCAAACTGAGCTCGACTGCTGTGGAAATGGATTCTTTTATTTGGAATAATGTGGCATTAAAATAAATCAGAGTTTAATGCAGAGTCTGGAGTCTTTCATCCGGAGCCAAAGAATGTGGCGTTTATTCAGTTTTATCAACACACATTGTACTTTGTGATTAAATAATCTCTGCCCTGAAGTGCTGCAAAGAATGTCTGTGCAAACTTTTACAGAAACTACAGTACGCTTTTAAAACATTGTTATGGTCACACAGCTTGGAGATTGCTTATTTTTGAGCTTGTCAAACTTTGCAACATAAAGACTTTAATCAGTTTCTTCTTCTTTTGCAGATGTTGACGACTGCAACCCACATCCCTGGTGAGTGTTTTTCTCCTGCCCCATGCACTAGGGCTGCACAATATATCGCCAAATTATCGTTATCGCAATAATATTATCGCAATTTTCAACATAGTTATCGAATATCGCATGTTTTCTCCGTATCGTGCAGCCCTACCATGCACTGTAGAGTAGAGCTTAGCTTATATTTGTTAAAGAAGCACGTTTTACAACCTTTAAAAACATTACGTGACTAAAAGAAAATGTTTTTAATAAGTACTCTGCTGGTGCCATAAAGAAACAGGTGACGAGACCAGCAGGGGGCAGCACAGTGTTGCCGTCTTTTGAAAATAATTTAAAGAATTAAAGGTAAAAGTAAAAATGTCTGTGAGGAATCAGTGGAAACAGAGACGTTTTTTGGATAAATGAAAGCGAGCAGACTGGATGTAGAGGGCTTGTTGTTGATTGGTTAGGGCTTCCTGGAGTGGGCGGGGCTTCGAGGGAGAGGCGGAGGTTCGTGCCGACAGAGTATTTTGAAGGCTCAGAAACAGGCGTGAATGAACTAAAACACAACTCCAGGTCTGTTTTTGTTGAGGGAATGAGATTATAACATGGTACAATACTCAGAAAAGCTGATTTTGCAGAATATAGCATCTTTAAAAGTGTCCCTAAAACGAAATATCCAGAGCTAGGCCGTGTTGCATTTGTAACAATTTTGTAGGCTAGGGTAGACTACGAAGACGGCTGGTTCGTAAAGGAGCCCGACGTGTGAATAAACGAGGAGTCAGGAAGTTCAGTTTTAAATTAAATTAAATTATAAACAAAGACAATAATAATGTAATTTGAGCTTGAGTGTGAGTGTAGTGTTGCGGTGTTGCAACAGTCTGAGTATCCTTTAGGTTTGTATTTCCAGTTTTGGTTGAAGTGTTCAAAGTTCAGTTAATATTTGTATTTCCTTGTTGAAGTAATGTTGTATTTTCCACAATAGTCCACAAAAAGGGCGGAAGGCTCGAGTGTTGGTTGTATTTTACCGCAGGTAGATCACGAGTAGCTCGCCATCTGAAGGTGGGTTGAAGAGTTGCAGTTCGTTTGCAGTTTGTTTTTGAATCCCAGAAAAAAACCTGACCTACAAAAGGTCAAAGACAAACAACCATTTACTTTGTGAATAAATATCTGCATGTGTACAATATGTATAGAATACATATTTACATATGCAGACAAAATATGAAACAACATTTTATCCAATATGAATATAACTGAATTAATCATTCAACTGGATTGCTATATTGTAACCAGCTATACATTAAATCATGTGAGTAGTAAACACTCATTTACCAAAGTCTAATTCATTTAACAAAGCAAGTGCACTTTTCTTTTGTTTCATAAACTGAAAACACTTAAATAATCAAAAAGTATTAAATCAACAGATGAAATTATTCAATAGTAATCATAAATACTCAAGCTGATGCTTGGATTAATAATTCAAAGTTGCGCAACAAATCAAAAATTATCGTAGCTACGTCGCTTCATTCATAAAGACTAAAGAAAAAACAGAAGCTTATAGCCGTTTTAGTTGTGGTAAAAAAAGTTATCAAATTAAAGTGAATCAATACAAATTGACCAAATAGACGAATCATTTCAATAATCTAATTAATTATCTACAATTCGGCTTCATTGGAATCATAAATGTGTTTTATATTTAAGCAATAAATGCCGTGTTTTAAGTTTTACCAGCGCCCCCGAAGACCGCTAATTTTAGCTTGGGTGCTATGCAGTTCTGAATGGGAAAGTCAGCGCCGCAGGAAAACAAAGACACGCGTCATTAATTAACAACTTAAACATTATCCCTAACCATAAACTAAGACGCCGAAGGACGCTCAACAACTCACCGTTGATGAGTGGACAAGGATTTTAGTTTTAGCCCAAAAATCTGCGGTTTCTCCGAGAAAACTCCGACCCGAGCACGGCACAGCCACAGCAGGAGGAGGAGGGAGTGACCTCTGACCCCGGTTCAGGAAGGCGTCCATCAAAATAAAAGGGATTCAGGAAGTGCGGGTTACACATTGGCCTCTTTAGTTGAACTGAATTAGTGACAATAAATAGTTTGCAAATATGTTGAAATGAAAAATGTCCTGCTATAAACGAGGCCAGTGAAATCAGGAAATGCTCAATGGATTAATGGCCATTTAAATGTATATAAGCAGAAAAGTATAAAAGACAGCAGAAAGGATATTTTGGCACCATATTTGTTGTAACAGTGATCCCATATAAACAGCTGTGCATATGAATATAATAATAATAAGTAAAGTTTGTTTTCACCAAAGGCAGCATTGGTGTAAAAATATATCTTCAGTGGCTGTATTATTGTCTCCTTCTTTACACTGGGAGTGCACAGGCGATTATTATTTTAAATCTATGTACCCATACCCCAGCTGTTCACCTTTCAGTGTCAAAAAAGTTTTCAACTAGAACCACTTTTAACCTAAGTGAACCTTTAAAAGTATGTACTCTTTCTGTCAAAGTCTTGTAAATCTCTCTCTTAACCCTGAGACCGCTGTCATCTCGCTCTCTGGCTGCCTCACAGTTCCTCTTTGTTCCTGAAGATTCCACGCAGTCCAAGTCCTGTTCTCAGAGACCGGGTTTTGGTTCAGTCAGGGTTATTCTTTGATTTGAGGAGGAGGTTTTTGGAGCACTGCCCTGTTGTGTTTCACTGCTGGGAGCTGTCACTGACTCTCGCTGACTCCGGGCTTTGACGTGACGAGTTCTTTTGGAAACGGCAACAGAGTCAGTTTGTTTTGGTGCAAAGTTCACACGGATCTTATCTTGTAAATCTGGTTGGAGACTTTATGGATTTGTTAACAAAGCTCTGAGTGTGATAGAGCCAAAATATGAGACCCAAGCTGTTGCAAAAGTCTGCTAATACTGCAGAGCCTTGAGGTTTAGTTACTTTGAATATTTATGTATACAACTCTTCTGTCCATGCAACTATAACATACGTCAAAACAATGTAAATGAAGCTTCTTATTTATAAATATTTTCCTCTCCTTTTGTTTCCCGCAGTTATAACGGAGGACAGTGTGTGGACGGAGTGAACTGGTTTCGCTGTGAGTGCGCTCCAGGATTCGCCGGACCAGACTGTCGCATCAGTAAGACTTTTTTGGGGGGGAAAGAGGTTTAGAATGAGCTTCGTTCCAAGTTAAATGGTAGAGCTTTTCCCATTTTGTGCCATTTGGATCCTTATGTGGCAAAAAAAAACAATCGCAAGAATCCAGAGTACGCCAGAGAACTCATATATAAAGAACAAAAATATCTTTATTGTTCCATGTCTGAGTTATTTGACTTAACTTTGAAGTCCAAATGAAAAATGTGACTTTTAACACAGGCCCAGGCAGTATTCTTCAAGCCCAGTAAACATTAGACCAAGCTTCTGCAACAGTCAGACCCCAGTTCTAACAACTTAGAGACACGTTTAAGATTAAAATAACATTTAACCCTTTAGGCGTCACATTTATTTTTTTTTAATACAGGTTTTTGACATCCAAAATTCAAAAAGCTGTGGCTTGAAAATAATTAGAGATAGAGTCTTACTGTTGAGAGAAATGTTCATGAAAGTAGTAATTATCTAAGCATCTAATTTGCATCATCGTCAGGCAGACGCTGTATTACCGTATTTTCCTCACTATAAGTGGCTCCGAAGTATAAGTCGCTCTAGCCAAAAAATGCATAATGAAGAAAAAAAAAAAAAACAGTATATAAGTCACACTGGACTATAAGTCGCATTTTTGGGGGGAAATTTATTTTACAAAATCCCACACCAAGAACAGACATTTCATGTTGAAAGGCAAGTGATAGTAATAATAGAATAGAGAACAACAGGCTGAATAGGTGTGCGCTATGCTAACGTAACACATTGATGGTTATTCAGCTACATGAAGCATAAACAACGAACTGAATAGGTGTCTCGTATGTTAACGTAATATATTAACAGTTATTCACATAACTATAGCATAAAGAACATAATATAACAAGTTCACCAAACTCACCATCTCACTCCTAATCGCTAAATCCTTTAAATTCTTCATCCTCGGTGTCGCTTCTGAACAACTCCGCCAACTCCGGAGGTAGACGAAGCGCCGCTTCCTCCTCTGCGTGGCTGTCGTCAGACTCAGCATCAGTTCCATTTCCAATTATTCCGCTCTTTCTCAGTTGTCTTTATAGCCTAAGTTGTTGTTGGTAATGTTTACATTTTAAATTGTCAGTGGTACAGGTGCAGCAGATGCTGGTACACAAGCCTAGAGCGCCCTCTAACCAACACCTGAAATATTTAATATATAAGTCACACCTGAGTATACGTCACACCTCTAGACAGACGATGGAAAAAGTGCGAGTTATAGTCCGGAAAATACGGCAAGTTATTTTCAGTAAATACAAGATGATAGTTCTCTGGCTGTATCCACCCGTCATCTTCATCAGTGCTGGTCCTGTTTATGTTAGCCACGCTGCTATCAGCAACATCTGCCTCTCCCCACGCCTCCCTCTTCTCCCTCCTCTGCCTCCTGTCCCTCGTCTGCAGGGAAAAGTGCGAGGATGAACGGGCTGTGCTTGGTGTAAACTTATTTCACTCAAAACTGCACTGTTCCCGGGTTCACTCTCAGTACCGAGGCTGCGGAGGACGGCATCCTCGCGCACACATCTCCCACTCAAAACCGCATTATTACCGACCTCACGTTCACTCCTGGGGCCAGAGGAACTACATTCACGCCAGCCTCTGTCACCTACAGTGGGCAAAGTGACCGTAAGCATAGCTCCAGCAGCGCCACCGAGAAGTACGGTTTGTTTTGTTCATCAGAGTTGCTTAAAGGGGGATTGAGCGGCTCATTCATTCAAGAAAAAAGTGATAATGACGAGTAAGCTTCAGGTCTAGCAACACTCCTCAGGACTTTGTGGAGCATCCTTTCACCTTTGTCACTTCTAACGTTTTGGGTCACTGATAACAATCTCCTTACTCCTCCCGATAATGAAACCTTTGCACATTCTTCGCCTGCAAAAGCCTCTAACTAAATAAAGTTTGATGGCCTCTGAGCTGCAACTGCCTTCTTTAAATCCAACTTTCTTTCTTTAAAACTGGAGAAGGCCACTCCAGGACGTCCCAGGATCTTCTTGTCTGGTTGAAAAATCTTGAATTGATCCTTAAATCCTTAAAACCTGTGGGGAAGTTGAATATTTCTGACTGCACTTTATAATCTGACTTTATAATCATGCTTTTTTATTACAGTCTGATATTAAAGAAGGCTTATAACGTCACAATTTCAAAAAACATTTAATTAAAATCGATATTTAATTAAGACAGAATGCATTCAATACTTCTTGTTGATGTTCTCTGCAGACATAGACGATTGCCAGTCCTCTCCGTGCGCTGACGGCTCGACCTGTGTGGATCAGATCAACGGGTACAGATGCCTCTGTGTCCCGGGACACGCTGGGCCTCGCTGCCAGGACTGTGAGTAGAGTTTAAGGAAACATAGATGGTACGCAGACGTTTTCTGGTGGTGCTCAGGAGTCTTTTGCAGCTCAAGTCCGTTTAGAGTTTGGGTTTTGGATAGTGAAGGGGTTTAGGCACAGTTTAGTCTTTATTTTTTATGCATTTTTCTGAGTTATTCCTAATTTTGCACAATGGTTTAGACCTGGGTTAGTCCTAGCCTGGCCTCTGGTCAATTTGGAGCTGGCCTATCACAAATAATGGCAGAGCTGCTCACAGTGCACAGGATTCTGGTGTTTAAAGGCAAAAACTGGCAACAATCCACCGCCTGGAACACGTCAACAAGAACATTCGAGGGGGAGATTGTTTAAAAGTGTTGCTGCAGAGAGAGACTTTTTACTTTCATAATCTGCAGGCCAGGAGTGAAACAGAGAGCTGGAAATGACTCCTGAAGAAGGAAGTTTGCCTGGGTCTAAGCCAAACCCAGCACAATATCATTTTAAAAACATAAAGTCACATGAAATTGGTTGATTTTTCTTTTGTTTTTTACAAATCCACCATGTTTGTCCTTTGTTTCTCTGATTGGTTTCTCCGCCTGTGATTGTTCCGCCCAAAGAAACAAAACTTACGCAAAGGGATACCAGACTAACTTCCTTGTATAGAACAGGAAAAGAGTTTATCTGGTCCTGACATAGATTCATTGTAGTTCATTAAAATTGTACTGTTTGACATGAATTCTTAGTATTTTGTTATATTTTGGACAGATTTTGAAACAGCTCTGGTTTGTTTTCAGTCATTGGTTTGGGGAAGCCGTGCCTCCACAGCGGCCTCCAGTTTCCTCACGGCCAGCGCTGGGACGAGGAGTGCAACAGCTGCCAGTGCACGGACGGAAACGTGCGCTGCTCCAAGGTCAGGCTCACAGGACTCCTCTGGACCCGCTGTTCCTGCAGACCCCCTCCTCTGGACAGACTGTTCCCGCAGACCCCCTCCTCTGGACCCGCTGTTCCTGCAGACCCCCTCCTCTGGACAGACTGTTCCCGCAGACCCCCTCCTCTGGACCCGCTGTTCCTGCAGACCCCCTCCTCTGGACCGACTGTTCCTGCAGACCCCCTCCTCTGGGACCGACTGTTCCCGCAGACCCCCTCCTCTGGACCGACTGTTCCTGCAGACCCCCTCCTCTGGACCGACTGTTCCCGCAGACCCCCTCCTCTGGACAGACTGTTCCCGCAGACCCCCTCCTCTGGACCCGCTGTTCCTGCAGACCCCCTCCTCTGGACAGACTGTTCCCGCAGACCCCCTCCTCTGGACCCGCTGTTCCTGCAGACCCCCTCCTCTGGACCGACTGTTCCTGCAGACCCCCTCCTCTGGACCAACTGTACCTCTGGACCGACTGTTCCCGCAGACCCCCTCCTCTGGACAGACTGTTCCCGCAGACCCCCTCCTCTGGACCGACTGTTCCCGCAGACCCCCTCCTCTGGACCGACTGTTCCCGCAGACCCCCTCCTCTGGACCGACTGGTCCCGCAGACCCCCTCCTCTGGGACCGACTGTTCCCGCAGACCCCCTCCTCAGGACCGACTGTTCCTGCAGACCCCCTCCTCTGGACAGACTGTTCCCGCAGACCCCCTCCTCTGGACCGACTGTTCCCGCAGACCCCCTCCTCTGGGACGGACTGCGGGACCTAGTTCTAGCACTGGTTGTTTTATTGTGACCAGGACGAAACCAGGGCTAAACCAGGATTAAATCAAGACTAAACCAAGGCTAATCAAGTTTAAACTAGGACTAAACCAGGGCTAAAACAGCTCTAAACCAGCACTAAAACAAGACTAAAACGGGATTATCCTAAGACTAAATGATGTCTAAACCAAGACTAAACCAGGGCTAAACCAGGGCTAAACCAGGGCTAAACCAAAATTAAAACAAGATTATACTAAGACTAAACCAGGATAAAACCAAGACTAAACCTGGGCTAAATCAAGACTAAAACAGGACTAAAACAAGCCTAAACCAAGACTAAACAAGGGTTAAATCAGGTCTAAACCAAGACTAAACAATGGCTAAACCATTTCTAAACTAAGACTAAAACAGGATTATACTAAGACTAAACCAGGATAAAAACAAGATTAAACCAGGACTAAACCAGGGCTAAGTGAAGACTAAAACAGGATTACACTAAGACTAAAACAGGACTAAAACAAGCCTAAACCAAGACTAAATCAAGTCTAAACCAGGACGAATCCAGGGCTAAACCAGGTCTAAATCAAGACTAAACCAGGACTAAACTAGGATTAAATCAAAACTAACCTAAAACTAAACCAGCTGTAAACCAGGACTAAATAGAACTAAACCAGGACTAGCTGGATTCAAAGGCTGGATAAATTAAGTGTTTTAGTTTCAGGAGGGGCATCTGGTGTAAAATCTATGCTTTAATTGATACAGTGCAAATCTCTGCACACTAGGAGGCAGAAGAAAAGCCTAGAAGAGAATTTTCTCAGCACCTTTATATGACTCATGTATTTTAATATTTAATGAAAACAATATAAGCTGAATTTTAAACTTTATTTAAACCACAGCTAATCTTCTCATCAGTTAAAAACACGGACTAAACCTGATTTATATCTCTTTCTTCCAGGTCCACTGCGGTCGTCGTCCGTGCCTCTTGCCCGCCTCCTCTCCTGCGGCTCCCGTCTCGGACTCCGGCGCCCCCGTGTGTCCGGGAGGAGCGGCGTGTGTGGAGCACCCGTTCCTCACCTGTTTCTCTGCGCCGTGTCACCGCTGGGGGGTGTGCTCCGGCGACCCGGACCCCGCCGGCGCGCCCCTGAGCACCCGCTGTGAGCCCAACAGCCAATACCTGGACAACAACTGCGCCCGGATAACGTTAATGTTCAAGAAGGACAAGGTGCCACAGGTAAAAGGAGGTTTTGGTTGTTTGGTTTGTCTGTTCAGTTTTTAATAACATTTTCAGAAAAGGTCAGTAATGAGCCAAGGAAGAAATTATTTGGTTATATTTGGTTATTTTAAAGGAATTTGTATCATTGGGAGATAGGGCTAAAGATACTAACTCCAGCCACAAGAGGTCACTAAAGGCACAAATAATTCGTTATATTTAAAGGTGCAACAATCCAGTTTCTATACTGATGTATAGATTTTTTATTCCTACAATAGAACTATATTGATACGCATTACCTCGTATCAAATCATATCGTTTTCTAGGTTGTGTCGATTATTGATAATAATGGAAATATCGATATTAAAAATGTGCGCGTTAACATAAAACCAGATACCTCTTTTTGGACGTAACTTTATATTGAACTTTTTTCCCCCTCTGACTAAATAAAATTTTTAAAAAGTCCAGTTTTAGTGGTAATTTAATTAATTTAGTCACAGCTTAGCCTTGTTTTATTCCTGGTTTAGTCTGAGTTAAGTTTTGATTTTGAATAAATTTAACTTACTATGTTCGAAAAGTAGGCTTTATTTTCAAATATCACAATAATATCATTATCGCAATTTTCAACATAGTTATCGAATATCGCATGTTTCTCTATCGTGCAGAGACAGTGGCAGTTTGTCCGTATGCTGTGTGGTTCCTTTTTAAATAAATTGATAAACTTACATTATATTGCAACTTCTATGAACAGATAACAGTACAACACTCTTTGGTGAGGTTGAAATGAGGGCGTGTTTAAAACTCAGCCTGTACTGAAACCAAAACCAACATTTTCAGAAGCTCAGCCAACCAGTTTGTGGGAGCTTTTTTTCAGATTCGTGTGTGTAATGTTTTCTGTCATAACAAAAAATTGGAAATCCTTTGACTCCCACCATGAACTGTTAACACTGGGCTAAACCAAAACCTGCCAACGACTGACAGCAGGAAGAGCTGTGGCCACCAACACGTTTCAGTAATTACTGTCTTCCTCTTTCCTTCTTGGCAGCGGGTAAATATTGGTAACAAGGGCTGCGGAAAAAGATTATTTTGTTAAACTTAGATTTGTTTTTGTTTTAATAATCAAGTAGACAAGAGCGCCTCATGTTGGATTGGTTAAAAACTTGAAATAAATTATAGTGAACGTTCAAAATTGGTGATTAAAGCCCCATTCCATTCACGTGTAGAGACTTAACACAAACAGATGAGGGAAGAGTAACAAAATTTTAAGTTTTACTCACTATCTTTATTTTTTCCAGCTCATCTTACAGCAACTGACTCCACTGTTCAGAAAAAGTATTATTGATAATAATAAAAACTAAATATACTACATTTAACAAAAGAATAACTTTTTCTGAACTCTGTAAGTTGGCTGTAAGATGAGTAAAAAAATAATGATAGAGAGAAAAACTTAAAAATTAGAAAAGTTTTTAGACGTATGAACATCAAATTAAGTGAAAGTGCGGAGAACTTGAGATTTTGAGGAATCCTTTGTCTTGAATTATTGAGTTTTTGCAGCATTTTATTGTTTTTTTACTAGTGTATTTGTTTGAAAATATAACTTTAAAACACTTTTTAGCCAATAGTCAGTGTCTTTTGTAATGTTTTTATAGAAATATATGGAGAAAAACATGAAAATAAAATTTGGGATCATGGGAAGTTGTATTGTTGGGGGTCCGCGTGGGATTTTGGTAAATTTAAATGGGCCGTGACGCTCCTGACTTTGGAATGGCTGGTTTGGCGGAATTTTGTGGTGGTGAAGAGGACGGAGAAAGAAAGACTGAGGAGGCTGATGGTTCTGCTGCTGCGGTGGAGTTGCTAGCAGAGGAGGGATGTGATACAAATCTAAAGAGCAGACATGTGATAGGGTTTAAACGGGGAAAAGAAATTAGTCTTCCTGATTGAATTTATGCCACAGCTTCATGTGTCTGCGGTTTGCCTCTGCAGCGCACTTAAGGGAAAAAAAAAAAACGTTCAAAGTTAGCTTGGTGTGTCCAATTACAGAGCATGAAAGGTCCATGCACGGCGATGGATTTTTCAAATTAGAAAGTTGGCCTTCAGGGAAATCTAGCCCTCTTGATCTGCGTCTGAGAATATTATGGAGATGGTAAAAAATGCGCGTTTGGAAAAAGCAGCCTCTTGTGCTTTTTGCTAACAGTACCTCCTTTCTGTTTGGTTGTCCATAATCTGCACATCTCTGCTTACAATCCCACTTACTTGAACATAATTCTGGAAAATAATGCCACATCTGTGCAGTGTTGAGGTATATACCATTCTTTTAATTAGCAGTTATAATACAGCTGCACTCCAGGTAACAATTAATCTATCATTAAATTTGTTGACGATTAAATTTATAATTTTATTTCCTTATATTGATTAATTCTTCCAGTTTGAGTGGTATAATTATATGGTTCCTTTGGGTTAAAGTTGATATTAATACTTATAATGGTGATGATCTTAAATTGGTACAGTGCCCTTGGCTGAACGATATGGAGAAAACATGCAATATTTGATAACTATGTTGAAAACTGCGATAACGATATTATTGCGATATTTGAAAATAGAGCCTATTTTTCAAGCATAGTAAGTTAAATTCACTACGTTTCAAAAAAATGTAAGTTCCTGTATTTACAAGTCAAAACTTTAACACAGACTAAACCAGGAATAAAACAAGGCTAAGCTGTGACTAAATTAATTAAATTACCATTAACTTTTAAACATTTTTATTTAGTCACAACACATGTTCTTTTAAGGCTCTGGTGGAAAATGATTCCACAGTGTTATTGCGATATATTTAGATTCTTGCGATACGGATATTGCATTTGCTGATATTGCGATAATTTTGCGATATATCGTGCTGCCCTACAAAACACATAACACACGAAAACATTACAAAAATAATTTAGTCCCAGAAATGTCGAAAACTGGACTCTCTTCATTTTTATATATAAAAAAAAGTACTTTATGATACAGAATAATATTTGAACCTCCTCTTGAACATTTGCCCGGTTACTGATGACGTCACTGCTCACTGATTGGTCGATCTGTTGGGTTGATTCCAGGGCACGACGGTGGAGAACATCTGCTTCGAGCTGAGGTATCTCCCCGTGACTCAGACTCTGGCTGAGAACCGCTCTCTGCTGATCCTCTGTGACCTGTCCTACTCCAACAGCGACGCCGTGGAGGTCGCAATGGTAACTCTCACACACAAACACTATATTTTAGGATAATACACAACACCAGCTTTGTTTAAAAATATTCTCTGTATACATTTTCTTATACTTCTGCAGAACTTTGTGTGGTCTAATGAACTGGCCTGGTCCCAATGAAGGCCTGTATTTAGTTGCACAGTATGTTTAACCTTTTTTAAACCTCATCTGGGGCTGTACAACATTGCAAAACTATTAAAAAGTGGATTTCTTACTACTTCTTGCTACTTTTTCTGCGGTCTTCCTCAGACGGGAACATCACAGGACACTTCTGAGGAACACTGCAGAAAAATAAGTGGCATTTGTCAATGTACGATATAAAAAAATCCATGCATTAATATTAGTAGAAGACCAAATGAACCTTTTCGGATTACAACAATGGAAATATCCATATAACGCAAGTGCATTAATGCTGAAAGTGCAAAAAGCTAGTTCAGAAATGGAGCTTGTGTTGTGATATTTCATGACATTTAGAGAACAACTAGAACCTGACTGTGAGACTCATCTACGTCACTCGGTAACACAAAGTCTTCTGATCAGTCACGAGGACCAATAGGAGACTTTTAATGCCATATTTTCTAGGGGAGGAAATTTTTAGGCATCTCACGATTTGTTTTTGATTTAGAGACCTACGATTCAATTCAAAAGCGATGCATCGACTCCACCTTTCTGGTTCATGTCAGCATTAACTCTTCAACAATAATCTATTTTAATTGTATATTTTATATCTGAAACATGATTTTAAACACTTTCTACTCCGAAAAACAAAACTAGAGAGTAAGTAATTGATATATTGCAGTAGCAAATTCTGTTAGCATTTGTCAAAGGTGACTTTTTGTAACCCAGTAGCATAAGATTTGTATTGGACACAGCCTACTTTAATAATTGGTAATCTTTGAAAATTCTGATTGTTAGCTTTTCTGAATCGATTCAGAAACGATAAATGCATCAGAAAAATGATTATTTTTCACAACAGGCGCTCAGCAGTTTAGCTCTAGCCATTGACTCTTTTATTTATTTGAATATTATAAGAATATTATCCATTCTTGTGGGACATTCAAAAGTGACTCATGAAACATCTGCTTACTGCTCAACTTTATCTAAGTTTATATGATGATAATTCCCAGAAATATGAAGTCTTTTATTCATTCCAATGGGAGCAGAAGAACAGAGGCAGTATTTGAACTCCATCTGGATGACATTTATCTCCTCTCCACCTCCTCTCCTCCCGTCTCCTTTCACCTACATCTCTCCACTGTCCGGCCTGAACGTATTGTTGAGTTTTGTGTCCGTTTTGATCATATCTCGAGTCGAGTTTTTGACTTCGGGGGCCACCCAGAGCCGAGGGAATCTTCACTCGGGGCAGTAATCTCTTAATGAGGGGATCAGATCCTGTTGGTCTGGTGTTTACAGTGGTGTTTGAGAGGCTGAGACAGGAAGAGGAGTGGCAGCTCTGACACACACACGAACCACACAACAAAAGACTCCAGCCTCCCACTCACAACTACAGAAAGAAAAGCATGTATTTAGTAGTTACTTACAGCCAGGGAGTGGAGGATGAATGAAGTAATGATGGACAAACTGTTCACATGTGAGGCAGACGACTGTGATTATCCTCGAGCTGTGACATTTTATGAGACGCCAAACTATGTCTCCTCATCTGAAAACATGGCATGATATTGATACTGCATGCATTCAAACTAGGGCTGCACAATATATCGCAAAATTATCGTTATCGCAATATCAGCAAACGCAATATCCGTATAGCAAGAATCTAAATATATCACAATAACACTGTGGTCTTCCATCTGACAGAGATTTACACTGAAGAATCATTTTCCACCAGAGCCTTAAAAGAACATGTGTTGTGACTAAATAAAAATGTTTAAAAAGTCCAGTTTTAGTGGTAATTTAATTAATTTAGTCACAGCTTAGCCTTGTTTTATTCCTGGTTTAGTCTGTGTTAAGTTTTGATTTTGTCGCTGTTTTGACTTGTAAATACAGGAACTTACATTTTTGTGAAACGTAGTGAATTTAACTTACTATGTTCGAAAAGTAGGCTCTATTTTCAAATATCGCAATATCGTTATCACAATTTTCAACATAGTTATCGAATATCGCATGTTTTCTCCATATCGTGCAGCCCTAATTCAAACATTCAATCATCTTCTTATATGTATTTTTAGGCTTTTTTCAGCTTTTCAGGATATTGTACTCGAGAAGTGACTGGAAATTATAGGGCGAGGCTTTCGGCAAAGTGTTCGGACTCAAACCTACGGAGCTCCTTAGGGGACAAAAAAAAAAAGAAAAGACGGGAGAGAGAAAAAAAAAACAAAATCCCGAGATCTTGAGAAACTTTTGCGAGATCTCTAGAAACTATTAGAGATGCTGCAAATGTTGGTGCTAGTCTTTACGACGCGACAATCCATTTGCGCAAAATCCTCTTCAGATGTCTCTCACTTATATGAAAGCCATGCTCTAAAAAGTCTCTCAACATTTTTGTTTACATTTTAAAAAGCGTTTCTAAAACAAATGGCTTTACTGTTTTCTCTCTTGCTGATCTCGATGGCTGTGAACTAACCGTGCAGTACAGCGACTCCCAGATGCCGACCCGGTCCATTCCTGACTTTAACAGCGCGTTTCTCTTTCCCACAGTCCTTTGAGGCGGACGGCCGGTCAGCTGACTCGGACGGAGCTCAGATCCAGAGAGCCACCAGCGCCATCATCGCCGCTCTGTCCAAACGCCACAACAGCACCATCATGCTGTCCGTGGTGGAGGTCAAAGTGGACCGCTTCGTCCAGTCTCCGCCCATCGGTGAGTCACATGACCAGACGTTAACGCCCACACTCGGAACAGCCTCACACCGCCTCACTGTGACAGAGTAGCGACTAGGGCTGCAGTCAAGACCAAGACCAGTCCCAGTCCAAAACAAGACTTTCAGAGATGAGATCAAGATCGAGGCAGACCGAGACCCAACACTAAAATCAAGGGGAAAAGTAAAAGTAGAAAGTGGTTCAAATACAAAAATTTATTTTAATTACCTAATGCAACACACTCCACAAACAGAGGCAGATCATGTTCCTGGTTTTTCTAATGCAGAAAACTAATAAGCCCAAAATTACCATTTTCTTTTAAAGTTTGGTAAATAAAATCTCTGAGACCGCTGCATCCAAGGCTGAGACAAGATTGAGTAAAATTGAATTCAAGACTAAAAAAATGGCGCTACAACACTAGTAGGGAGGAAGTAGTAGCAGAGGAATAGACAGGAGGCAGAGCTGAAGATGTTTCTGTTCTTTTTGCTCTTGACGAGGATGGATGGGATTAGGAACGAGTCCATCAGAGGGACAGCTCAGGTTTTCTATATTAAGGTGTTTACAGAGGAGGGACAGTGAATATCTGGGTAGGATGAGGCTGAGGTTAGAGCTGGAGGCCTAGAGGAAGAGCAGAGAGGAGGGTTATGGAGTTAGTTGGTGTGAGAGAAGAGGATGCAGATGTAGGCAGAAGATTCGCTGTGGACTCCTCTGAACAGAGCAGAGAAGTTTGAAACGAGGAAAGGCCTTGTTCTAACGCGTCTCCGTCCCCGCAGATTACCTGATGCCGGTGCTGATCGGCGTCTTCAGCGTCCTGTGGGTCTTCTGCATCGTGGTGTGCGTGTGGTGGACTCGCAAGCGGAAGAAAGAGCGCGAGAGAGCTTCGCGGAGCGAGGACACCACCGTCAACAACCAGCTGCGGAGCCCCGCCCCCAAAGACAACCGCGACAAGGACGTCCAGTACGAGTGCAGGAAACTGATGGGCGCCCCGGCCGAGCGGACGTGCGACGGAGCCGAGGCCGAGGAGGAGGCGGCGGAGGGGTTTCCCGAGGAGGACGACAGGGGCGTCCCGCTGGGGAGGGGGGGGCTGGTCTGCACCTCACAGAGCGGGACAGTGAGGGCCCCCCATCGGACAAAATACAGCCCCAAAGACAACCGCTGCAAAAACCTGAACGCAGCGAGACTCAGCGACGATATCAAAGACCATTACGTATAAAAAATATTTTTTAAATGACTTTATTGAACTAAAATGGAAGATTTCACAACTTTGAATTGAAATGGTTTATTTTCTGGAGTCGTCACTTTGCTGGATGCAACAAGCATTTACCCCACGACTAATGGATAATTCTGGATAAATCACTGCTTTGGAATCGTCACATTGTTTTTGAATCAAAGATGGTTGCCGGGTTTACTCCCTGTTTACAAACTCTCGCTGGTTCCGGACGTTTCGCTGGCAGCTGTTTTCGGACGATGGTTTGGTGCACTCGGTTCCTGACGGCCTTAGCCCAAACTCTGGGCCTTTTCTACTCAACGTCTTGTTATTTAAAATGAAAAAAGAAAACTTTATTTCACAGAGTTCACAGCTTCAGAGTCCATCGTATCATGATGTTTACATTCACAATCAATGTCAAAGCTTAAAGGTCGGTTTTAACGTTCACAGAGGAAATGATGAGGCATTTATTTGTGGTAAATGTATGCAGCTGTTGGTATAATGCACCAGTTTGGAGAAGTAGACAGGAGCACTCTTTGCTTTCAGTAATTTTTGTTTATTAAGGTAAAAAAAAAAAAAGAGTAAAATTCAGATTCCCCTTGAACGGCTTGTTGGAGTTGGATTTTCCAGACTTTGTGAAGTGACAAATATCTCCAGCCGTAACTTAAACGCCATTGGTCCATTTTAAACAACACTCAGCCAATCAGAAAAGAGCTCGGGTGGGACTACGATGGAAGATCTGCTGACCAATCAGGGCACACCAGGCTCGAGGGGAGGGGCTTAAAGAGGCTATTAACATACATTGATGATTTTTAAATGAAGTGGAAACTGTTTTATGTTCAATAGAACCTGATTGTTATTATTCTGTGCGTATTGTTCATGGACATTATTTGCATTAACAACACATTTTGTTTTCTTGCTCCTGTCTGCTTCTCCAAATCTCTCTGTGTAACTCCTCTGCTGTCTCCTTAAACTCCTTAAACTGCTTCTGTAATGATTTCTCCAGTATTTGTGTTGGCTTAGAAGTGCCTTGCACCTGTTTTATTTCTTAAAATTCACTCAAAGGGAACTTTATTCTGGTTTCTCCGCACCACTAAAGATGATATTCTGTGTACATATAAGTGTAAATATGAAAATGCCTGTGTATATTTGAACTGAGTAACTTAAGTGATGTTTGTACTATAGATATTTTGCGTTTTTTGCGTGTTTTTTAAGATGTCATTCCGTTTTTCAGAGTCATGTGACCTTACGTCAGGTTTTATACAGAATCAGACTGTGTTTCATTGGTTTGAACATTTCCAGAGTTCATAAAGTTTCTCAAGACTATTACCTGCTGGAGTTTGTCTGTTACTGTCGGGACGTTTGAAGACTTAAGCTCTGTTCTTATGGGATTAGTATAACCCAGGGACCTCCAGTAATTTGTAATAATCACCGATGTCGTCTGTGATTTCTTTCCCGTGCAAATCATCCATGTTTGTAAAAATGTCTGTCAAAATTCCCACGAAAATTACCAACCATATTTCGGCAACACAGAGGTCTTCTGATAATACCAGTCCCATGTGAATCCCTGTGTTTCTGATTTTGTCGGCAGATTGTCTCCTAAAGTTCGTAACAGTGATCCAAAATGTCTTTAACGCTCCATTTTACCTCTGGATTTAAACTATCTTGATAATAAGACATCTCTTTTGTAAACGATTACTTTTTTTCTCAGAGTAAAAAGTAAAAAAAAAAGAGAGTAAACAAACTACGTTGAAGGCGTGACCCGGAAGCACACCTCCCGTCGTTTTTGGTGCAACATGGGGCTGTTTTGGAAAGTTTGGATGCTTTCAGTGCTAAAGTTAGATCCAGAGATGAATCACAGTGAATGGATTAATAAAGAGCGCCACCTGCTGTTTAAGAAGAGAAATCTCCACAGATTAACGATGACCTGCGTCATAGCGTGAGGTAAAGTTTGTTTTTTGTCAGGACAGGAAATCTACAAAAGATAGTAGCTTAAGAATAAGTAGAGCTAGAAACATCAACAAAATCTAGAATTATTATTTTAAATCTGTGTGATTTTCAATACGTCATATCTGGAAAGTTCGTAAAATCGAGAAAATTACAGACATGGTTTATCCCGTGTGAAAAAAACACTGATGTCAGGGGGTAATTCACAAATTACAGAGGTCCAGGGGTAAATGCTTATCACGTGAGAATAGGGCTTTAACTGAATGGTTACCGGAGATTTCTAAATTTTGCAAACATTTTATTTACACGTTTTCAAAATCACTTTAATCAATGGTTGTCCCAGATTCATGGTTCTAGCTTTCAGTAAGATCTATCTAAAATCAAAGTTCCAAGAGCAGTTTTCTTGTATATTCCCCTTCAGTCTGATATTGGAGGATTGAAATCTAGCTCAGCTTCTTTGGGCCTGAGGTGGGGTACACCCTCAATAATCATTTATTTTCTAGGCTAACACAGACTGACAGACAAGCATTCACTCTCACATTCATTCATTCATAGCCTGGCCAGCTCCTCCTACCTACTTTTCTAAAGCAGGAGAGTCTGGTTCCTCAGTCACAGTGAACCGTTTCCACTCAGTCGATTTGGACCTGGCCTATCACAGCTGTTTCTCTGCAGCTCTGCGTCTTCCAGAAGCAGAAGATAATCTCCATCAGAAATAACCAAGATGGCTGTGGCTTATACAGAGTGAATTTAATAACTTCTCCTCTCTGATTAACGGCGTTTAGGTCTTTCCTTCGTCACCTGTTGGTTCTGCTGAACTCCTCGTTGTTGTTCAGTCCTCTGTGGGATTTTTGTCTTCGTCCTGTTTCCATTTTAACAACAGTAAAGTCCCTCTGACGTCCCACATAACAACATTCAAACAAACCCACTTTTTCTTCCACAAGACTTTGTACAACTGGCTTCTGCTGCTGTCCCCGCTCACAAATAAGGACAGAACTGAATGCTGTTTTATTTCAAGCTATAAAAATTTAAAATATTGTACATAGAAAATATAAATATATTGTACAATATTATACATTATAACCACACTGGGTAGAAAAAACAAAAAAACACACGGAATAACAGTATTTATAAATATATTTCAGACGTGTTCACAGTTTGCATTTTATTGTAGCTGGAAAAGGAGCGGGAAGAAGACAAAATTATTTAACCCCACCCCCATTCATCCTAATGAACGGTTACTACTATAAAGAACAATGTATTTATATACAATATCTGACATATATCTTACATTATACCTTATAATTACATCTAAGTATCAGTCAATCAATTAATCTTTATTCATAAAGCACTTTTCCACAAACTCCTGCTCACAGCCTCCCTCTGCTGGACACCAGAGTTAGTTTATAGTTTTCAGCGCGAGTCCAATCCGAGCCGGAGACAAAAAGAGAGAGGAAATGAACAAACGAAGCGTCGCGGTGCTGCAGGAGAACGTAAAAAGTTTATTTAGTAACTTTTAGTGTATTTTTTACTAACCTTTGAATCCTCCGCTACAGAAAACAGCTGCGAGTCTTGATATTTGCTGATTTATTTGCTAACGCTGCTAAAAACACCAGCTTCCTCCACCATGTTCCACGCAAACGGAGCAAAGGATTATGGTCTATGTAGTTCTCTCTGCTTTTTACCACGCCGCTGAAACAAAACTGTATTTTTGCTTGGGGAGAATACTTTTTGATGCAAGACCACGACGATATCGAGACATTTGCTATCGCGATATCGCCAAAACCGTTACATCCCTATCATTCTTTGTCTGGATGGACAGGTTAATTCATTATGGGGCATTTTAATTTACCTATAAAAAAAGTTTCTGCTGTCTGATCAATTAGAGCGGACCTTGAAGAAACAACATCTCTTAACCATTAATAAATGAATACCAGGAGCATTGAATCTACTTTAATTCATTCTAGTTTTTCCGTTTAAATTTGCTGTTAGTCTTTTCTAATTCACATGATCCCTTGGTGTTTTTGATGCTAAAATCTTACAATCAAACATTTAAACTCCACCTTTGCAGCAGCTGATTCTTCTCCATGTTGCATGATCCTAAAGAGCGTGGAGTCTCTGTGGTCTTTTCGTGTTTCTATTTCCGTCTCTGTCAGAGGTCACGGAGTCCAGACCCTCCTGAACTCCCGTCGTTCCGCTGCTTAGCCCAGTCCCAGGCCGGTCTTTACAGCCTGATGACAGCTCAGATACCAGCCCCCGACTCTGAAAACCCCGCGCTTCACGTTCAGCTCCAGTCTGCTAATGATAAATCAAAGTGCGACTGTATTTCCGTGTCTGAAATGCATGATACTCGCTGCCGACGTGCCGAGGCTTAGTACTGAAAGTGTTGTGGTCGTTCAGAAGATGGGGTCAGAAATCTGTGACATGGGATTTTAACGCTAACAGCCTCTCAGCGAGTCTTTGGACAGAGGTAAAGTTTAGTAAACATTTAGCATCAGTGGCTAACTCAGAGTCATTCATACTTGTTAGTAAAATGTTTGACACACAGCACGTTCCTCCTTTTACAACCAAGAACTTAGCACTCTCCAGTACAAGCTCCTGTGTCGTAGTAGAAGCAGTAGTAGTAAAAGTTATAGTGGTAGTAGTTACAGTGCCAAGAGTATTTAGCTCCTTAGCATTTTTCCTTTACTGCTGCCTTACAACCTGGAATTAAAATGGATCATTGAGAGGTTTATGTCAGTCACTTTACATCACATGACAACAACTATGAAAATGCAAAAAACGAACAGAAAAACAGAAAACTTGAGTGTGCAAAAGTATTTTTAAAGAGGCCCTTAAATGAGACCTGGTGTTACTCAGCCTCAGAAGTCACAGAAATAGTGAGATAAGGTCGGCCTGACTGTAATTCATCTGTCATTATGCCACAAAACACAATTTATTTCATCATTACAACATGTAAAAGATAAGGAACCACACCAAACCTGAGAGGAACATCTAAAACTCACAAACTGTGCCAGGAGTGCATTCATCAGAGAGGCAACAATAAGACCAAAGGTGACCCTGAAAGATCTGCAGAGCTCCACAGCAGAGACTGTTGTATCTGTCCCAGGACCACTCTGAACCATACTCTCCACAGAGCTGGGCTGTGTGGAGGAGGGGACAGAAAAGAGCCATTGCTAGGTGAAAATAATAAGATAGCATGTTTTGTGTTTGCCAAAAGGCACGTGGGAGACTCCCCAAACATGAGAAGCTATGTGTAGCGCAAACCTTACACCTGACTGTGGCCCCTCTCTAAAGTGAAGTGAGTGATGGTTGGAAGTGATTGTTGTGGACTGAGAAACTGCTCAGAACTGAAGGAATGAAGGACGGAGCTAAACACAGGACAATTTTGGAAGAAAACGACTCAAACTGTGCTGAAAAATGCATCCAACCTGAAGGAGCTGAGCTGTTTTTAGATAGATAACTACGTTTATTGTCACATGCACAAAAAGTACGAGCGCCCCTACACGCTCTCCAGAAAGTTAAATACAGTTTTGCAAAGGATACATACCAAAACACAACAGTAACATGCAAAAAACACAACATAACATAACATAACATTAGTCTGTGTCTTTTAGATGAAGAATGAGCACAGATCCCAGTGATTTTATGGCTTATCCTAGAAAAGTTGGAGCTGAAAATCCTTCAGGTTCTACAGACGACTAACCTGAGGGGGGTGAATACTTTGGTACACTCAAGTTTTCTGTTTTTCTGTCATGTTTCTAATTTGCTTCACAATCAATTTTTTTTTTTTTTTTTTCATTTTCATAGTTGTGTGATGTAAAGTGACTGACAGAAACCTCTCAGTGATCCATTTTAACTGCAGGTTGTAAGGCAACAATAAAGGAAAAATGCTAAGGGGGTACATACTTTTTCCTGCCACTGCATACTTGTAGGAGTAGTAGCACAACCAAAATACTTACCACTCTCCAGTATAAGCTCCTCTGTGTAGTAGTAGTAGTAGTAGTTATAGTTGTAGGAATAGTAGTACAACCAAAGAACTTAGCACTCTCCTGCACAAGCTCCTCAGTAGAAGTAATAAAAGTCATAGTTGTTGTAATAGTAGTAGAACCAAAGAACTTATCACTTTCCAGTACAAGCTCCTCAAAGTAGTAGTAGTAGTAGTAGTAGTAGTAGTAGTACAAACTCAGAACAGAAATTGGTTCAAATGTCCAATTGCATTTAATTTGCTCGCATGTTTTTACACAGC
Organism: Bostrychus sinensis; assembly: GCA_020698575.1. NCBI lineage: Eukaryota > Metazoa > Chordata > Actinopteri > Gobiiformes > Eleotridae > Bostrychus > Bostrychus sinensis. Next base: position 3,660,409 of record CM036258.1, read on the forward strand.
TGAAGGAAGCCTATATCAGCAAAGGCAGGACAGTCTAGGAATTGAACCAACAACCTTCTTGCTGTAAAGCTGGACTGCTAACCACTCTGCCACTGTCAGCACCGTCTATGGCTTTTATCTTAGTTTAATTCTATACGCATTTATTTCTTTCATTCAGTTCTGTAAAAGCTCTGGCCAACAAAAAACTTTTCCTCAGTCCGTGGCTCTATTTCGTTTGGTTTTGTGTGTGTGTTGTGTGTCTCTGTGGTGTGTGTTGTGTGTGTGTTGTGTGTCTGTGTTGTGTGTGTGTTGTGTGTCCGTGCGTGCCGTAATGACTGTGCAGAAATGATTAACCCGGGGCCACAGCAGCTGCACACGCTCACTTCGTTAAACCGGCCACGCTTCGGGAAGAATGGGAGACGCCAGTGTGCCGAATCTGTCCAGAGCCGGGACAGGGGTCAGTGCACGAGGAGAGAGGGGCGTGCACGAGGGGAGAGGGGCGTGCACGAGGACTGTGTGACCCAGTTGGACGGGAGCGTAATAAGAAAAGACAGGATCAGGTGTCGGCCACAATACGACATGTAACAGGAGCTCATTCAGGAAAAGTTTGGGACCAAAACACAAGTGCAAGTTTACAAACAAACTGGATTAACAAACATTTAGAAAAATAAGATGTAAATAATAAACAAAACAACTTCATCTTAAACTTTAAAGATCCCATATTTAGCTTTTTCAGGCTTTCTGAAAGTGTTGGACTCCTTTGCATTCGTTTTTCAGGTTTTATAATTTTAAATCATTTATATGTGGAAAATGTCTTCTGTTGGGAGCTGTTACTGCGACTTTGCAGCAAACGTGTAAAGCACTTTGAGAACCCATGGAGGTAGAAAAGCGTTATATAAATGTGACCATTTTTATTTTTATTTTATAAAATGGCTATTTAGCAGAGGTATTAGCAACATGATGCTAACAGATAGATTTCTGCGCTGACGCTTCGTAGTGACGGAGGTTTAAGGCTGAAATGATCAGAGTGAGTGCGGTGACGGTGTCTGGGCTTTAGAAATGCGCAGCAGCACTTCCTGGTTTCACCGTGTTTATGTAGAGCTGTGAGACCGAGCGTTTTCAGCTCTGGAGAAGGACAGCGCCTCAGCATACAGGATTACTCACATGTGTGAAATGTGTGTGATGATATTACTCCAGGTGTGTTTTTGAGGAGGAGACAACATTATCACATGGTTTAAAGCTCAAAAAAAGGTTGATTTAGTAGATTAGGGCAGTGTTTCCCAACCAGGGGTCAGGGGACCCCTGAGAGTACGTGAACATGTTGCAGGGGGTACATGGGATTATTTGATAATTTATTAACAAAATGATAGGAAAATATTTTTATAGTGAAGTGTTGAAACTTGAAAAATGAATGTTTTGAGTAATAAAAAGGAGGTGAAACTGCCATCATATATATTAATATTATTATTGTATTTTGTCACATGTTTTTAGGTGTAATAGTTTGTTTCAGTAAGGATTTATTTAACACAAATTTACATGGAGTAAAAAAAGATTTTCTTTCTTATTGTTAACTTTAAGCTAAGCATAGCAAATACACTAAAATAAGTAAATGTAATAGGAATTCAAGGACAATTTTAATATTTATTTAATTTTAAAGTTTTTTTGTGAAATTTGATATTAAAAGAAAACTGCAGGAGAATTACTATTTACATTTAAGTAAGTAAAAATGTTATATTGAAGAATTATGAAGGGGTACTCATGGAATGACAAAAAAACCTGGGGGGTACATGAGACAAAAAAAGGTTGGGAACCACTGGATTAGGGAACCTTTAGGATGAACCTTGCTAAAAAAAAAAAAGAGAGAGAGAAGTCTCATAGCAGTGAAAAACCAGAGATGAGGACATTTAATAAGTGGTAGAACTATTTTAGGTGAAGCTAAGACTCATGAATTACTGCCTAAGCCTTCAAAACCAAAAGATCCTGAAAACTTGAGTTGTAATTTATTGGCAGATTTAGGATTGTACTGCTAATACAACTTTTTATATTATACTTTTTTTTTCCTTCAACTTTTTCTATGATGTCATTTTACTGCAGAAGTAAAAATGTCTGCGAGGAATCAGTGGAAACAGAGCTGAACGCCTTTTGAACACCTTTTTTTTTTTTTTTTTGATAAATGACAGAGCAGACCGGATGTAGAGGGCTTGTTGCTGATTGGTCAGTGCTTCCTGGAGTGGAACCGAGCGTTCTGCCTCAGAAAGTCAGCGCCAGAGAATACAGGATTACTCAAACAGGCAGGAATGAAACAGAACACAACTCCAGGTCTGTTTTTGATGAGGGAACAGCATTATAACATGGGAGAAAGAGCGGAAAATGACATTTTGCAGAATATAGCTGCTTTAAAGCGTGTAAACTTTGTGTTAACAGTGTTTTGTTAACATGAAAAGCAGTAAATAGTGTTGTTTTTTAGTAAATCCGTCCTTCCTCTGCAGCCTTTGCTCTGAGAACCTGTTGCTTTGTTGAGAGCAGCGCCTTTTGCTAAATATTCCTCTCTTCCTCATGCCCCGTCTCTCGTACGTGTTCGGACAGAGTTATCGGTGTTCGACTCCTTCTGGTTTCCCGGATCATTTGGCGCTCGACATCTGGATCAGTGAAAAGACGCACAGCTGTTTCCATGGAGACGGAGGCAGGTCTGGATTTAAGTTTAACCCAGAGAGAGCCGTCTTCATGTCCAGACAAACGACTGCGGTACTTCACCCGGGAGACAGTGAGGACAGTCACACTCCAGGGGACAACAATACATCACGGTACTGAGCTGCACCCAGCGCGCGTTTGTGTCTTCTTTGAACACGACATTAACTCGGCCATGCAAAGTGAAAGAGTGAAATCTTGAAGTCATATTTTTAATGAATGGATTAAATTTACACCGCTCTTTTCCTTCCTTTATATTCCATTCCAGTGCATTGTTCTCTCTTCAGTCACACTCGGGGCTAGTGAGCAGATTGATGGAAACCTGGCTGCCATTTTGTGCCAAGGGCCTCTCCGACCACCGCCGAACACACAACCACACAGGCAAGGTGGTCAGTGTCTTGCCCAGGGACACAATGGCAGTGTGCGATGCTGGTCGTTGATTATCTGAAGTTACTGAGTGATGTGAGATTCTTTCTTCACAGCATTTTTCCAACAGCGAAGCCTCAGAGGACAGCTCTCTTGCTGGTGGACTAACAACAACAATAAATCATAGTTACAGTCAAAATATGTCATATTCCAAATGAAAATGCACAATTTTAAATGTACAACCTGCTGCTCTTGCGTTGCAAATGCACATTACATTCACTACTTCACCTGAAATTATTCATATCCCTGGCAGATTCTGACTTAAAGTTTCTTTTATTCATCCAGCAAGTTTTTTGTTTTTTTTTTGGTTTGGACCGGAAATAATAATAATAATAATAATAATAATAATAATAATAATAATAATAATAATAATAATAATAATAATTCATCAAATTTATATAGCGCTTTTTTGGACACTCAAAGATGCTTTACATAAAAAAAAAAAAAAAAAAGTTAAGAAAAGGCAAGATTGAACAGGTGAGTTTTTAGCTTTGATTTGAAGTTTGGTAGAGAGTCCGAATTCCTGATGGGTTGTGGGAGTGAGTTCCAGAGGACGGGGACAGCTGCAGTGAAGGCTCTGTCACCCATGGAGTGATGGAGATCAGTGTCTGCTGATCTGAGGCGGCGGGTGGGACAGTGCTGGCGGAGGAGGTCAGTAAGGTAAGGAGGAGCCAGGTTATGGAGGGACTTGTAGGTGATGAGGAGAACCTTGCATTGGATACGGCAGGGAGCCAGTGGAGCTGTTTAAGGACGGGGGTGATGTGGTCTCTGGGGCGGGTGTGGGTGAGGAGGCGGGCAGCAGAGTTCTGAATGTATTGCAGTTTCTGAAGGTGGGTGGAGGGGAGACCATATAAGAGGCTATTGCAGTCAAGTCAATTCAATTTCAATTCAGGTTTTTTCGTACAGCCCAATATCACAACAAAAGTCGCCTCAAAGAGCTTCACAAACAGTTGATCAAACATAAACACACAATCAGACTTAACACACAATCAGCACAAACTAACTACACTAAACTAAACAGAGCCAGGACACTCCTGTCCTTAGACCCTCCTTCTCGGTAAGGAAAAACTCCTAAAAAACCCAGCTACGGGAAAAAAGAAGAAACCTTATGGAGCCCAACTGAAGGAGAGATCCTCTCCCAGGACGGACAGGCAATGCATCTAGGAGTTAGTTCATCAGCTCATCTACAGGATCATAGATCAGCTCTGTAAGGATTCATCCAGACGAGAGTGGGCGAGATAGGTCCGGGAGATCCGGACAAGTCAAGACACAGGCTTCTCCCTAAAGATAATAAGACGATGTACACAGGGGCGTAACATCAGGCAGTGCAGCCTGTGCAACTGCACTGGGGCCCTGGAGATTAAGGGGCCCATTAGAGTGGGGCCTTGTTCATCTATGGTCAAGAAAGTATTTAAAATAATTAATATTCATAATAATTAGAAGCAGCATATAAAGCTGTTACAGATTTAAAAATAAATTCAATTTTAAATCCTATTCATAAATTTCTAACAAAAAACAAAAAACAAAATTGTCCCTAAATAATAATGAATAAACCCTGTTTTTTGTATTAAACTCAACAGTAACCTTTGATAAATTAAAAAGCTTAATGCATGAACCTAAAGAACTGAATGTGCTTCATAACTTTAGGGCCCAGTCTGAAATCTTGGACTGGGGCCCCACATTACCAAGTTACGCCACTGGATGTTCAAGAGGCATCACTGTGGACAAAAATATTTCTCAGCTTTTATTTACATTTACAATAAAAGTAACTTTAGGTCAGAATTTGTCAGGGCTATGAATAATTTCGGGCTTCACTGTATGTTCCATAACAGTCATAACATTAACATTAACATGACATTGTCTTGCAGTTATCAGCCTGTGTCTCTCTGTTTTTGTTGCATACTGCGGCCTGATGGCTATCTTTTTTTCTTTACAACTTCATTACAATTTAATACACTGCTCTGGAAAAGGGGAACGTAGATTTGCAAAAACCCGACACCTATGACCAGCCACAGACCTTTGTGATCTGTCCTGAGATGTATGAGCAGTAAAAGTTGTCCTGGGACGGTTGCAGAGCCTGACGTTTGTCCACATCTGTTCCTGACTCCATTAACACGTCACACACTTCTCCTTCAGGCGCCGCTCTCTCAGATTTATGAAGAGACAGATTTTAAACTCAGAGCTGATTTAGATCCTGACAGAAATATTACATTCACTGATGGCGTTTGGTGCATTTAGAGCTGGAAGCACTGTTTTTTCTTAGAAATGTAGTGCTTCTTTTTGAGGAGTGCTTCAAAAATCTGACCCACACGCGCTCAGACGTCGGTCAGATTCCTCGTCTGTGACCCAGCGGGACCTGAACCGCGCCCGGTCCTCTCCTGAAGACTCCGCCTCAGTCCACACACGGATGGGACACAGGGGTCGGTCAGGACCAATCAGGACTCAGACCTGGACTCACACGTTTACTGCGGACCGAGGAGCGTCCCGAGATCAGGCCCTGACCCACAACTTCAAAGATTACAACCAAAACACTCTGAGACTGAGAGGGATGGGTCCAAAAGAAACCAGTGCAGACATCATCAGAGTGGTTTTATTCTAAGTCTTCATTTAAAGTTACACTGTGTAACTTTTCTCCTAAATATGTGGGGCATACTGACTTGTTTTTGTGATTTTTTGAGCGATTATAAGGCCTGAGGCGCGATCTGTTGCTCCGAGCGGGGCTTCTGTACTGAGAAACCGCCCTCGCAACTTGGCCGGGAGCGCTCCGCTGTTGAGGAAGAGTCACGTGACAGGAAACGACTTGCTTTACGGCATTCCCTTCTGCTCTTATACCTGAGGTGCAGTATAACCATGAAGCTACTTTTAGCGTTGTTATTTTCGCCAGTTCGTCAGGGCCGAAGGACACAAGAAGATGAAGAGAATGTCGGACGAGGCAAGAAAAAGAAAATGTGAAAGGGACCGCACCAGATCGCAGACAAGAGTCAACATCGGACAGACTTTTGCTCGCTGGCGTCAGATGAGAGACAGAGAAGGCTGCAAATCAGATCACGTTTTTGCTTCTTTATTGTTGGGCAGGTAAATTAGCCTCTTTATTTTTTCTTCAGAATGTGCTTTTTCATACAGTTATTAGTTGTTTTAATGCGACCAACTCAGTTTCTTACAGAGAAAGGAGCAAAAATGTATCAGAAAAAGTATCACCTTCAAATTTCTACTTAAGAAAAAGTATAAAAGTACTCACTTATTATGTACTTGTGAGTAAAAAGTAAAAGTATTTCTCTCATGAATGTGTTAAATGTGAGGGATTTTGCTGATTCCAGATGAAATGAACAAGAAGAGACTGAATCTGTCTCTGAGCTCTTCTGTCTTTGTTATTCTGATGTTTCTACAGCAGTGCTACTTTACTGCATCTGTTATATTTAAGTACTGTGTCTACAACAAAAACGCAGGATTTTAAACTAAAACTCAAAATACTTTGTACTTCAAACCAACTCATAAAAGTAGTGGAGTAAAAAGTACAGATACCTGGACTGAGGAACGCCCTGCCCCTGTTGATTCCTTTAAAAAGCAGCTCAAGGCGCTGTTACTCAGACAAGCTTTTAGTTAATTACACTACTTATTGTCTTATTTACCTGTTTGAACGTTCATTGTTTTGCATTTTATTTGTTTTTACTTGCACTCTGTAAAGCACTTTGTGATTTTGTCTGTGAAAAATGCCATATAAATAAAGTTTACTTATTTACTTACCGTATTTTCTGGACTATAAGTCGCACTTTTTTCCATCTTCTGGCTAGGGGTGTGACGTATACTCAGGTGTGACTTATATATTAAAATATTTCAGGTGTTGGTTAGAGGGCGCTCTAGGCTTGTGTACCAGCATCTGCTGCACCTGTACCACTGACAATTTAAAATGTAAACATTACCACTAACAACTTAGGCTATAAAGACAACTGAGAAAGAGCGGAATAATTGGAAATGGAACTGATGCTGAGTCTGACGACAGCCACGCAGAGGAGGAAGCGGCGCTTCGTCTACCTCCGGAGTTGGCGGAGTTGTTCAGAAGCGACACCGAGGATGAAGAATTTAAAGGATTTAGCGATTAGGAGTGAGATGGCGAGTTTGGTGAACTTGTTATATTATGTTCTTTATGCTACAGTTATGTGAATAACTGTTAATATATTACGTTAACATACGAGACACCTATTCAGTTCGTTGTTTATGCTTCATGTAGCTGAATAACCATCAATGTGTTATGTTAGCATAGCGCACACCTATTCAGCTGTTGTTCTCTATTCTATTATTACTATAACTTGCCTTTCAACATGAAATGTCTGTTCTTGGTGTCGGATTTTGTAAAATAAATTTCCCCAAAAAAATGTGACTTATAGTCCAGTGCGACTTATACGTTTTTTTCTTCTTCATTAAGCATTTTTTGGCTAGTGCCTCTTATACTCCGGAGCGACTTATAGTCCAGAAAATACGGTACTGCAATCTGAGAATTGAACCCTAGACCTTCTTGTCTGGGCCCCCTGAGAAGCTATAACAATGGGCCCTATCATTGCAAAGTAAGCAAACCATATAACAAAACTGTAAGACTTTCCTGTCAGCAAACCTTGGACTTATCCTAACATTTCTCCCTCTTACGGCGCCACTGGAGGCAACAGTGCTAACCACTCTGCCGCTGTGCCGTGCAGCAATTCTACTAACCAGTGTTGGGAACTAAAATACACTTTATTTATCATTTTCTGTTTTATGTTGCTGATCTTTTATGTTAGGTTCTTATGCATTAAGTAGATTATTTTGAAGTTGTGTGTACATTTTGCATTATCTACCTTCATTTGTAACAGGAAACCAACATCTGTGGAACAATAAAACTTAATTTGACTGCAGCTTTAGGACGTTTCAGACCTGAACAAGGATTTTAACAAAGAATCCCAATATTCAACATTAAATTTAAATGCAGTCCTATAAAACAAAATGGGGCTTTTTCTAACTATACTTTCTTTTGAGCCGTTAAAACATTTGCTGCTGTGTAATTAGGAGCCAGCTCTTCTGCAGACTGCGGCGAAAACCTTTGGAGAAGTGAATAGTTTTATCCGACACGCCTGGCTTACTGCAAAGCACCCAGGGCTACGCATTTTATACAAGCCCCGACTGAGCGAGGAACGCCGTAAACTGCACAACCAACCTCCCACTCATCAACGAGGTATACAAGAAAGTAAGTAAAGCAGAGAGGGGATAAAGTTACCGCTCACTGTGCCACACGAGTGCCCGCGAACAGCACGTACTTAATCTGTGACAGGTGAGGTGCGTTTGTGATCTTAACAATAACAGCCGGAGGCGGGAGGAGACAGTTCAGCGTCAGTTTAGCGAGACGTGTTGTGTGGTTAAAGATGACAGATAATTACAATGAGCAAGAGACAGGAATCCTAACGTGACACTAAAATTACCAGCGTTACCTCAAAACTCCAGAGCTGGTCTTAAACTTCTAGCTCTGAATTCAGGATTTGACCAATTTTGAAGAAGCTTTAGTCTACAAAGTCGACTTTTCCTCTCTTTCTCCCGTGTTGTAATGTTCTCTCGTCAAAAACAGACCTGGAGTTGTGTTTTCTTTCATTCACGCCTGTTTGAGTAATCCTGTATTCTCCGGCGCTAAGTTTCGGAGGCCTCAGAACACTCGGTTGCCTCATCCGTGAAGCCCCGCCCACTCCAGGAAGCACTGACCAATCATCGTGCCCTCTACATCCAGTCTGCTCTCAGTCATTTATCTAAAAAACGGTGTACAGCTCTGTTTCCACTGATTCCTCAGAGACATTTTTACTTTTTGGTAATGCATCTTTATGTTTATGTTTATGTTTATTTTATTTAATATGGGACAGTGCACATTAATTAGCATGTGTTAGCAAAACAGGCTAATATTCATCTGTAGTCCCATAAAACCATATTCTGCTTTTTTTCATATTTCTAACCCAGTTTTGGCCTCCTCTAGAACAGCAGCAGGTTTTACAGACTTTAAAAACATTATGTGACTAAAAGAGAACGTTTTTAAAAAGTACTGCAATGGTGCCATAAAGAAACATTAGAAGAGACCAGCAGAGGGCAGCAGAGTAAAGAGTGTTGCCATCTTTTGAACTTAATTTAAAGACTTACTACAAATGTACGTCGTTTTTTGGATAAATGAACGCGAGCAGAGTGGATGTAGCGGGTTTGGTTGATTGGTTAGTGCTTCCTGGAGAGGGCGGGGCTTCATGGGAGAGGCAACCGAGCGTTCTGAGGCCTCAGAAACTCAGCGCCAGAGAATACAGGATTACTCAAACAGGCCTGAATGTAACAAAACATAACTCCAGGAATGTTTTTGATGAAGGAACCACATTATAACATGGGAGGAAGAGAGGAAAAGGCTATTTTGCAGGATAAAGCCACTTTTTTTTGTTTGTTTTTTTTGAAGAAAACATGAGAACAAAACATTTCACAGGTATGGTTTTAAGTTTTTGTGGCTTTAAACATCAGAATTTATCTTGTGAATTCAAGTTAGGCACATATTTGAACATTATTGAGGACTTAGAGAATGTGTTTCATTAGTTACATTTGACAGGACACAAATGTTGTCATTATCGTTGTCCTCACATAACCTCCTGACCCCCCCCCCCCCCAGTCCTGTCCCGTCCCAGCTCGACCCACATGGGCCCAGCAGTGAGCCGTACCTGACGTCAGCCCATTGTCCCGCTGTGAGGTCGGGACAGCTCTCTCTGTGTTCAACCGGACGCTCCACAAAAAACTGTTAATGCTCTGTTAAATCACACATCAGGTTTGATCAGGAGTGAACACGTCCGCAGCAGCTCAGCGCTCCGCAGGTCGCCCAGGGTTCGGGCTATCGGCCAAATTTAACACCGCTGAGGAAATTTAGCTCCGACATGGAAACAAATAGGAGTTGAGTTGTGTGTTCTGGATCATCTTTCCGCTTTTTCAGCTTTTTCATTCCAGAGTAGGCACAGAAACTTAACTGCCTCCCTGTGCAGTGATTTGCATTTTTAGTTAGGCAGAAGTTTTACACCTGATGCCCTCCCTGACACAACCCAGATCATTAAAAAATGTAGGCAGATTCAAAACTACTTCTCCTATTCTGCTAAATCAACTTTTTCCTCTCATGTACCCATATTATAATGTTATTTCCACCTCAGAAACAGAGCTGCAGTAGTATTCTGTTTGAGTAATCCTGTATGCTGAGGCGCTGCCCTGCTCCAGAGCTGAAAACGCTCGGCCTCACAGCTCTACGTAGATACGTGAAACCAGGAAGTGCTCCTGTGCGTTTCTAAAGCCCAGACACCGCACTCGCTCTGATCATTTCAGCCTTAAATTGCGTCATGTCGTGAAGAGCCATTTTATGCTTTATCCATTCCCCAGCGTTGCCAGCAGGGGGCGTTCTCTGCAAAGTCAAAGTAATGGCTCCCAAACAGAAGAGGTTTTCCACAGATACATTATTTTAAGTTATAAAACCTAAAATACTAATGCAAAGGAATCAGTTTAAATGAGTTGATGCTGTTATTTATTGTCTCACTTTCTTTTTAATTTGTTGATATAAAGTTAAAAACTCTGTTCACTGGTCTTACCTACTTTCTGAGGGGAATAAGCTTCAAGGTATAAAATCTTCTTAAGCTCCCTAACTAATCTGCGAATCATTTGCATGTCTACTTTTTACCGTCACCACACTCGCTCTGATCATTTCATCCTTAAACCTCTGTCACTACAAAGCTCATTTATCGATCTGTTAGCATCATGTCGCTAATTGCCATGCTAAAGAGCCATTTTATGCTCCGTCTAGTCCCCAGCATTACACAGATACATTATTTTAAGTTATAAAACCTGAAATACTAATGTAAAGGAGTCCAACACTGTTTCAGAAAGACTGAAAAAAGCAGAATATGGGGCCTCAAAGGAACTGTGATTACTTCATTGTTCTGATGTTTATGAGGATTAATTTGGATTTTGTGTATTTACAATAAGGACACAACAAAAAAATGTTTTTCACACTCATGTAACACAAACCGATTCAAAATGTAGTGAAGTAAAAGTCAAAAAAACATCTTGTAGAAGCTACTTAAAGCGGCTCAATTTAACTTTGCTCGCTTCGTTTTTGGCTCATTTTTCTTTACAGAGCGCCCCCTACAGTAAAGCACTGTCATTAATACATGAGTCCAGCTGACTTCTATCTGACCGCTCACTCGGCTTGATTCTTGTTTTTCAGTTTTTTCTGCCTTTTGGTCACTTTTTCCATGACAAAAATTAAGAAATAAATCCATCTGTGTCTTGTTGTTTGGCTCTAACCCTGATGTCCCACTTTTTTGCGAGACTGGAGACTTCTGTAAAACCGGGTTAATGTTAAAAGTTTTCTCATTTTCGGCCCAGAGACACCAGGGGGAGATGGAGGACGCTACTCCTGCCCTGTTAGCAGAATTAATGTTATTTATGCCTATTATTATTTTCATTTCTCTGCTTCTCAGGCACAAACATTTCCTTTGGGATGAATAAAGTTATGTCTTATCTTTAGTCATCCCTCAACAACTCATTTAACCATCACACTGACTCCCAAACTCCCAAAGGTCAACAGTTTACTGAGCTTTAAGTAAGTACAAGTTTTAGGTATTTGGTTACATTCCACTATTGGGCTGGGTTAAATAATACGATAATGAAACTAAATTGAACCCTCTGCACTGGAATTACCCTTTTTCTGTTCTGTAAAAGGAATTATTCTGTCAATTAAAGTCAAAAAGTCAAACTTGTGTTAAAATTTTAAATCCCTTTGAATTTCTACTGCTGATCTTTTTAACTCTTAACACTTCTCAGTCTTTTTTTGTTTGTTCGTTTTTGAATTGGAGTCATTTTAATTTCAGTATCTTATTTTTACTGTATTTTTTCGAGTATAGAAAATGCATAGACACAAAGTACCAACATTTATGCTTCAGGATTGAACCAATTTAAAGAAACACAGCGTTGCAAGAAAGCCCACTGCCAGAGTTTTTAAGAATGTGCAAAAAATTCAGAAAAAATTCAGTCCCTGCTCTGTCAGAAACACTTTCTAATAAAGTCCAGATGAGGTCTCAGAGTTTCATTTTTGTCCAGACTTCTAGTGTGCTGCTGTTGATTAAATAAATTGTTTTTCTCAAATAATGCAACTTTAATTAAGGATTTTGGTTTGATTGGGGCTTGTCAAAGGCTTCAATGGGAAAGGTTCTTGACCCACTTCAGTAAGCTACGATAATGTTAGTGCTAATGATTCAGTGACGTTAATGTTGCAGTTTAAATGATGAGTACAAGTTTTATTTTTGGCTGCAGTGATTTGGCGCGTCACTTCTTCTCCTCCTACCTGTCAGGACATCGGTGTTAAAAGTTGAAACTGCCTGAAGCTGGAAACTTACCGTTCACAATTATTAACTAAGTATTAGAAAGTTACAAAACCACAAATGTCAAGCTTAAAACACAAATGATCACACCCATCTATCATCACAGTCTGTCCTCACTCAGAGTTCAGCCCGGTGCCAGCAGAAAGGCACGAGACGGGCGGCTTCACTTCAGAGACGGTTTATACGCCGCGGTACTGCTGCCACTTTGGGTCGGATTCGTCGTCTGCGGAGGACAACGCTGGGGACAGTCCAGTCCCAGACACAGCACACTGGGTTTAATCACAAAGGAAATATAAAGAAAATCAGACGTCAATGTTTGTGTACAAGTCTCTCCATGACCAAAGCACATCTCTGACATGTTGGCCCCATCTGGGACTCTGAGGACCTCAGGGACAGGTCTCCGCTGGGACTCTGAGGACCTCAGGGACAGGTCTCCGCTGGGACTCTGAGGACCTCAGGGACAGGTCTCTGCTGGGACTCTGAGGACCTCAGGGACAGGTCTCTGCTGGGACTCTGAGGACCTCAGGGACAGGTCTCTGCTGGTCCCAGAGTCAGGACTAAACTCAGTGAAGCAGAGTTTCAGTTTTATGTTAAACTCTGGAACAGTTTTCCTGACGATGACAGACCTCTACTCTGACAATGTTCAAGTCCAGACTTAAAACTCTTCTTTTTGGCTGTGCATATGAAACTGAAAGTGTTTTATCTGCACTCTTCTCTTTTAATTTTGTTTTAAATGGATTAATTATAATTTTTAAATTAGATTTTACTGTTTTAATTGTAATTCTTATCTATGCACTTATACCTTGTCTTTTTTTTTCTGTAAAGCACTTTGAATTACTGATGAATGGTGCTATGCACATAAACATGCCCTGCCTTGCCTTAATGTAATATAAACTATAAACACAATATTTTAATTCACAAAGCAAGCAAGAGACGCACAGCACTAATCCAGAAATAGCTGTAGCTAATACATTTACGCTAGCTTTGTTTTTGTAGTTGGCACAGCGTTAAGCATGTCCTTGGTATGAATATGGGTCTGATGTATTTCATTTAACATAACACTTTCCATTTATTTTTTGTTCTCCTACTTTTTGTTTTTGCTCGAGTGAGGACAGTTGATCGTCCAATCATCTCGCAGCAGTGCGTAGCTCCGCCCAGAGGCGTGACTCACAGAGCCAATAACGGTCATTTTTAGGTCTGTACAGTTGAGTTAAACCTGTGGATAAAATAGACTTTTATTCTTTAAACATTTTACTTTGCTAAAGTGCGACGGGACAGTGTCTCTGCCTAGTGCTACGAGACGGGGCGACAATCTTCCAGGAACTGTTTGCTAGGAACTGTTAGCGTGAAAAACAGACCCATTAGAGTCCATGAAGATATCGTAACTCTTTCTCTCAGTGGCTCTGGCTTCATCCATTCCAAAGCGACCGAGGCGGGACGGTACGGTATGGTTTTTGAGGACACCTTGGACCGCTTTGGGAAGTGGAAACACTTCTGTACTAACACTACTTGTGCTAAAACTTAAGCATCAGATGATCTGGACTCATAACTCTCACAGCAGTCTCTGTTCCTGTCTCTGGTGAAAGAATGAACAATCTTCCTTACAGTTTTCCGTTCTAATACATGTCAGTGTGCTCCCCGAGGACAGTAAAGAGCTGAAGAGGCACTTTCAGTCCAACATGTCAGAATCTGTCTGTTTCAGAAAAGGAAAGAGAAAACTCTGCTCTATCAGAACCTGGTCATATACGCTTCTGCTGAATCTGAACTTGAGTGAGCTCAACCCTTGAAGCTGGGGACACACTGCACGATTTTCTCAGTGGTTACAGATTCTGAAAAGACTCGGAGCACACACTAACGATTTAGTGTTAGATTTAGTTCTGACGACTGAAAGACTGCGCCTCACACACTACAAGATCTGCTGAGGCCGCAACTGTCGCCAACCAAACGCAGCAAACTCTGGCGGGGAACTAAACGGTAAACAAACATGGAGCTACCTGGGTCGCTGTTGCCGTTGTGTGCGCAGCTCTCTGTTTGGAAAAAGAAAAAACGTCTTTGTATGCAGTTTCGCTTGGATAGTGCTCAACTTTCTTCTGTGTTTGCCATGGTTGTTTATGTTTTCTTCTTCAAATTTCCGCTTATATTTTCCCGCTGCTTCCTGTTGCTTCGTCTTCGTTCTCTGACGCTATTTCCTGTGTCCCATCAACTGTTTTTCATCGGCCGCTGGACTCCATGAATTCCCAGTTGGATGTAAACGTCCCACACTACAGGAGTGTGGTCCAGAGTCGGTGTTTGATTGCTTGCCACTGACGTCAGGTCGGGTTTTTGCACCGATTCGAGTCTTTGAACATCACACACTAACAGATTTACATGCACAGCTTAGTCAGACTGCATGTTTAGCTTCGTCTAATTCGTCCTTTTGAGAAAGTGGTTCTGAACTGTTTTTACTCTTGACCATTTGATGTCAGCTGAGACCAAACAAGTTACGCCCAACTCACACTGAACACCGTACGTGTCCTGTCCGACCTCTGTCCGACCTCCAGTCGAGGCGTGAGTTTCGTCTTCGTGGCTGTCTCTCCGACAGAAATACGTATCTTGTCTGTTTTTCACGGATGCTGCAGCCCTCATGGATAAAGTTTAACAGCGTACATTGAGCTAGACAGGAAGTCAGACCTGGGACCAGTGAAGAGGATCCTGTACATTTCAAAATAAAACAGCATGTGCAGACTCACTCACATCGCTGTAAACATTATGTCTTAACTGAGGACACAGAGGTTGCAAACGAGATTGGACACCATTAAACTTGAGTAAAAAGGTATTATAAGTATAAGTATTTATATCATTCTTACCCATGGCAGAAGCACAAAAGTCTAAGAAATTATCTAAAAATGAACGGGAGATCGAGATCAGAGGCTTTTGTTTACATGTAGCTCTCTGTACGCGGTTGTTATTGTGTGAACTTCAGATTAAACTCTTCCATGAACTCTGCTGGCTTTTGTTGGATACGTGCTGCACACACAACGCACTCGGCGTGGATCAGGGGTTAGAGCGTGTCCTGGGAAAACAAAGCCATTATTAATGAAGGCTGGTGAAATATCACAACCACAGACACCGCCTACAACCAGGGCTCTTTTATTTCTCGACTACTCTCAACAGAGTGAAAGGTACGGAAGCGTATTGCGTTCACCTGGAAAAAAAAGTTTCTGTTTTAATGAGCTAAGTTAGTTCTGTTTTTACGAGAAAAGTTCTGTTTTTATGAGTAAAATTTGTTGTTTTTATGAGAAAAGTTCTGTTTTTATGAGTATAAATAACTTGGGTTTTTATGACAAAAGTAAATTCATGTCTGTCACAACCAGTAAACGTTTAGCTCGTATTGAAGAGTTGCTCGCTAAAGAAAGGGCGTAAATGTCCCAACTACTTCGTTTAATACGGTTTTATTTTACTCTAGGCTTGAGACACTGGAGATTCTGCTTTCGTTAAGTAATATTGACGTATAATCATTAGTTTGTCGACTCTGCGCAGACATCTCAGGTCTTTGCGATTGACTTTGAATTCCTCTCCCCCTAAAAGTGGAACAAGATAATAAGGACCATTATCCACATAAAAACATAAAATTATTTTACTCGTAAAAACAGAACTTTTCTCGTAAAAACATAAAATTATTTTACTCGTAAAAACAGAACTTTTCTCGTAAAAACAGAAAATTATTTTACTCGTAAAAACAGGATTTTTTCTCTCATAAAAACAGAATTAACTTTACTCATAAAATCAAAACTTTTCTCATAAAAACAGAACTTTTCTCATAAAAACAGAACTAACTTTGCTCATTAAATCAAAACTTTTCTCATTAAAACAGAAACTTTTTTTTCAGGTGAACGCAATACGCTTCCGTAGAAAGGTGAGCAGCGTTAATAATGGGGTAAAATAACTAAAAAAAACACAATGGAGTGCATGAACAAGAGTAACTCAGTCTGAGGGCACAAATAAAATTACACAACTAAGGTGCACAGGTAAGAGTTCCAAACAGAGTGCAAAAATAAGAATGCACGGATAACTGCAGTGGATTCAATGCACAGTGTGTTAGCTTGTACAGGTTAATAAGGAGAATGGCAACCAGAATCCAACTTCAAGTAACAAAGTAGAACTGTGACATTAGAAACTCGTCCCGTTTTGCTCGCTGCATACTCGCCACGAGTTACGCCGCAAGGAATCTCAATCTGTTTTCTGGATGTCGTGCTCCTGGGAAGCCACAGCTAGCGACCGTGACAGTGAAAGTCTGTGAACTTCCTGTGCGCTACCTCTCAGATGCAAACGCGAGTGTAGCGCGCCCTCTTGTGGCTACATTAACATTGGTAAAAAGTAAAAAGCGTAGGGTCTGCATAGCTCTGATGGTCAGTGAGGGGGTCGTCCATCCAAGTGTGCATTTGAAAAAAAAAAAAAAAAAAACGTTCTGTGGAGGACTCCAGATGGTTTTGTGGAGACCATCGTTCTGTGAAGTGTTCTCCTTTGGTTCGAGTGGGTTTTTTCCGGTTTCCCCATCAGTGTAAAACCTCCCAATGACCTCCAATTTCCTCATTATTAATATTATTATTATTGTTATTTTTTTCTTCTCTTTCCTCCTTTTTGTTGTTTGTTTTGCAATTATTATTATTATTATAATTATTATTATTATTTATTAATTTTTTATGTTAAGTATTATTATTATTATCATTATTATTATTGGCGTCATTATTTCTAACTCTTCATGGAATTTATTTATCCACATAGAAGATAAGGAAATTATTATTATTTTTATTATTATTATTATTTATTTATTTGTTATTTTTATTATATTTTATTTATTTTTATTATTATTATTATTATTTTTTTTTTACATTAATACATATTCATATCCGCATATATATTCATATTCATATTATTATATACATCTGTTATATGTTGTTTGTTCCTTGTAAGTCATAATATTGTTTTGTTTGACTCTTGTCTTATGTATTACATGTAGGTATGTCTGCACCTGTAAATAAAAAAAATAAAAATAAAATAAAATAAAAAAAAACCTCCCAGTGTCCCAGCTGGGTTCTCCTGACCTGGATCCTGGCTCAGATCTGGAGAAGGACCCTGGAAAGTCCATTTCTCAACAGGAACAATGCACTTTACAATTAAAACGTGTGGACCTAATACTAGCGTCCACGTAAAGCATCTCAGCTGCTTTTGATAAACACAAAGTGAGTTAAAAGTTTAGATCTGACAGTGGCCTTCCTCGAGCCCGCTCTGTTCTGAAGTGGTTTCTCTGTCTTTAGTTTAGTTTCCTGATGCTTTTAGTCAGATTTATGTCATGTGACTCTTGCGCTGACAAATAAAAGAGTGTTTCTGAATGAACGCTGCTGTGTCCCATCTGCCCCAGAA
This sequence comes from Bostrychus sinensis, assembly GCA_020698575.1. Lineage (NCBI taxonomy): Eukaryota > Metazoa > Chordata > Actinopteri > Gobiiformes > Eleotridae > Bostrychus > Bostrychus sinensis. The sequence continues at coordinate 3,678,303 of CM036258.1, forward strand.
CAGTCTCAGGATCCTCAGTAACAGAGTGTTTCAGTGTCAAAGAGAGAAGAGGCCCAAGTCTGAGAAAGGCCAGACTCTGGAGATAATTAGAGTTTATTTATGAAGCACATTTTGTTCGGAATGACAAACAAGACCGGGACAGTTCAGAGCGGGACTGGATACAATGGTTTCACTTTGGGCTTAAAGGCTTTAATATAATGAATACCAGTAGGAAGTACACATGGCGAAATAATTAAAACAAGTCAAATAATGAAATAAACAATATGTCAGGAGGTTCTCAGTCATCAGTAAATTAAAAGTCCTATATTCTGCTGAAATAGTGTTCTTTGCATTAGGATTTCAGGTTTAATAACTTAAAATAATAAAAAGTATATGTGCAAAACCTCAGAAAAGCTCAGAAAAGTCGATTTTGCAGAATAGGAGAGCTCTGAAAGGGTTTAAAAGAAAGCATCTGGACATAGTTTATCCAGTTATGACATGAAATCTGTGTGACAACCAGATTTCCAAGTGTTCTTCACTTAATATACGCTCTAAAGCAAGATAATGTGACAGTGAAATGTAGTTTGCTGTTGTGTCGTTTGTCTGTGTTGTGCAGGTGAAGCCATGGAAGGTGCACTGTCTGTTTTGTCTGACAAATTGCTGGAAAATATCAAAATAAATGATCTTTGGACATACATTTACAGTGCTCAAGTGAAACTAAATAAAGTTAATCTAAAGTTTGCATTATCAATCTGAGGTAATGCTAATTTGTTTTATGCAACAATTCAGTTTAAACTTTGTCTAATCAGTCGCTCTGACCGCTGCAAGGATTTTGGAAGCCTTTTGGAAGAGAAACCTGAGTTCATTCAGAGGATTCTTCAGCCGAGGAAACGCCTCTGTGGTTTGAGTGATGGCAGAGTTGGAGACGGGTGAGCGAGTTTGTAAAAGCTGACAAAGTGAGAGGAGAGACCAGACTCTTCACCTCTGAGTTTACAGGTCAGGGACAAAGCTCCGTCTGAGTGAAACAGCTCTACCACACACTGACGATCACAGACTTTCTCCTGGAGTAACCTGGATCACGTGGAGTCGGATTATTGCTGCATGTACCTCAGATTATCAGGTTTTATCGAACGTTTCAACTTTAAAAGGCTGTCTATTTTGAGTTACTATTTGTGCCTTTTCTATTTTCTGCCTTTTCTTTTCTGTTGTGTGGGGGAATGGCGAGGTTTCGTGATAAACGCCATCAATAAAAACAGGAGCAAGACCAAAACAGCAGAGATGGGATTTCTGGCTCTTTAACCGGAGCCAAATCTTTGAGATCCATTCTTTTCTAAGAGCCGTTCAAAAGACTGGCTCATTTTTGTATTTACGTCATTTTAAGAAGCCAGTTCATTCAGAAAATAAACCGTATGAGTCTCTCTTGAGCTTGTATTCTACGTTTTCTTATGAGGTTTGCATGGTTGGCAAACAAAAAAGCTAATTCAGTTTGATACGAGAGTAAAAAAAACTAAAGAAAAAAAGAACGGCTCCTGTGCCGCCATGACTCGACTCAAAAGATTCAGATCGTTCATGAACGTCACAAAACAGTCTTTATCCACAAGAGGAAGGACAGAAAACAAACGTTTAGCTTGAGATGGCTTTGTTGTTGTCACTGACATCACTCCACAGACTTTTCCTCTACAACAGGTGAGTTCACAGAGTTTAAAGTTTTTTTTTTTTGTGTTAGTGCATGTGAAAATAATACATTTGTAAAGTATTTTAGCAAACCCATACACGTGTACTGACTATAAATATTTTGTATAAAACTGCAGTACTCTGTGTACAGCGTGGGTTATAGACTCGGTGCTCGGTGCGTAACAGCAGCAGCAGCGTCAGACGCCGGTGAACTGTTTTCTGTTTTAATCAATCTGACACTGGGGACGTCTTACGAACGACTCGCCGCGACGCTACGCTCAAATTAGGTTGGAGTTCTAGTTTTCTAGCGTCTACGCGGCGATCTGCAGAGCTATAGCCGGGAGACACAGGAAACAGGCTCCAAGTTACGCTTCACTTTCAAAATAAAGGCTCAATGAAAACAGCGGTGATGTAAACACTACGCACCGAGAAGATGATTCTTGAGGAGGAGCCAAGCAGCCATTTTACAAAGACAACCTGCAGAAGTAGAAGCTACAGGGCTCTGTAAAGACGACTTCCTGTTCAGACAGAAGCTGTGTCCCCATTCAGCGGCTGCAGCCTTCGTCGGCTACATCTGAGGCTGATTACGTCACAGTCGGCGCAGGGCTGTCCCAATTCGAAGGCGACTTCAAATGCAGCCCACGAATGCGGCCTTCCTTTCCCGCTGAACGAAGGCTGCATCGGGTGCATCCTTCGCGGCCCAACATATCCCATGATGCACTGCGCGCTGCTTGTCTGACGTTCGAAGATGGCAGAGGCGGAGAGAGCTGCTCAAACTCCTCCAGGAGGAAATTAAACTAAATAAAAAAATAAAATAAGTGTAATTTCTGGCTCCATTTCTGCTCATGTGACCGATGAATAAAGTGAATTAGCGAGCAGCTGCGGTCCTGGTTGCTAGGCGACAGCGGCGGCAAAGGTGAGAGGAGGAGCAGCTGTTGACGTACGCAGGCCACAAGGAGTCGTCTCCGTGGACCGCGACCTTCGAAGGCTGCAGCCGCTGAACTGGGACACAGCTCGAGAGTCGTCAGTAAAACTCAGGAGAGAGCCGCTTGAGCAGCGTTACAGCAGCAGCTCTGACGACCTCGCTGTGAAGTGCGCTTTTAAACAGTACGCACATAAAACGACTGCTGCTGCGACGCTCTCGAGACGTTTTCGGTGTGAATTCAGGGTTCACACACTCTTCACACTCGGACATGATCCTCGGTCGGCTCTAGTGCTATGTCTGGAGCAATCAGATGTTTGTGTGAGAGGAGATGGTCTGGAGGTTCAGATCGAGTAAACGCAGCGATAACGTCAGTGCTTAAACCCCGGTCACTGTGAACCACTCAGATTATTTATCTGTTTTGGCAGTGCGACTTATACTCCGGAGCTGCTAAATCTGCTGCTAAATTGCTAACATGTTTAATACCGATGTAGTAGAAAACAAGCCGAGTGACATGAAGTATCTGCGCTATTTTGAGTTAGCTTTGAGTCGCGTTTGTGAGACGTGGTCCGCTGCAAAGGAGAGGCTTCAAAACTACTGCTGCTGTCCGTTCTCTTCTTCAGAAAGGTTTAGTTTAGTTTATTAAGACAACAGTAGCTATTCTTCCTGGGGTCTCCTCAATATTCATTACATGTTTTACTTATATTTTTGCACCATTCACACACTGCACACACAATAACAATACATACAAGAGACATACTCAAGACATGCAAGACTTCATAGCAGCTCAGTTTCTTCTATCATTACAAACTACAATACATATTTAACTTCTTTTGAAAGCATTTTTTATTATTTTCCAGCAACAAAAATCCTGTTAATGAGTTCCTTGCCACCATTGCTCGATAAAGCACTGAGTTTTGTGAGTTGTGCATGAAGGCAGCACACATCGCGTCTCATCTATTTGTCTAGTACTGTCATTATGTGTATCTGAAAAAAAGGACAATTTACTATAAATTATTTCTGGAGTTTTTGATACAATGATGTTTCTCATGAATGTTAGAAGGAAATACTTCAGTGTAAGTTTTACAGTTAACAAGCATCATGGATGGCAGTCACACTGGTTCTGTATGGACAGCCCAAAACTATTCCAGGTGAATGTGAAAATCAGTGTTGTTCCAAATGTTAAAGGTGGAGTTTATTCACTTTTTACTGTGAGAAGTACCGTATTTTCCGGACTATAAGTTGCTCCGGAGTATAAGTGGCACTCGCTAAAAAATGCATAATGAAGAAGAAAAAAACGTATAAGTCGCACTGGACTATAAGTCACATTTTTTGGGGGAAATTTATTTTACAAAATCCGACACCAAGAACAGACATTTCATGTTGAAAGGCAAGTTATAGTAATAATAGAATAGAGAACAACAGCTGAATAGGTGTCCGCTATGCTAACGTAACACATTGATGGTTATTCAGCTACATGAAGCATAAACAACGAACTGAATAGGTGTCTCGTATGTTAACGTAATATATTAACAGTTATTCACATAACTATAGCATAAAGAACATAATATAACAAGTTCACCAAACTCACCATCTCACTCCTAATCGCTAAATCCTTTAAATTCTTCATCCTCGGTGTCGCTTCTGAACAACTCCGCCAACTCCGGAGGTAGACGAAGCGCCGCTTCCTCCTCTGCGTGGCTGTCGTCAGACTCAGCATCAGTTCCATTTCCAATTATTCTGCTCTTTCTCAGTTGTCTTTATAGCCTAAGTTGTTGTTGGTAATGTTTACATTTTAAATTGTCAGTGGTACAGGTGCAGCAGATGCTGGTACACAAGCCTAGAGCGCCCTCTAACCAACACCTGAAATATTTTAATATATAAGTCACACCTGAGGATACGTCACACCTTAGACAGACGATGGAAGAAAGTGTGACTTATAGTCTGGGAAATTACGGTACATGGCTCGTAGTCGTGCGTGTGCAGCAGCGGTGCCAAAGTCCTCGCTGCTGCACACGGCCCTGATGTCCTGTCTTCGTCCTTGTGTCCACAGAGGACAGGTCAGGGACAAACTGCTCAAACAAAGCCACCTCTGGGAGCAGCAGGGACACTCATTTGGACTCAAGGCAGATATTAAACAAACATATTTGGTGCACTCCTATAAAAGTCCACTGTTTGAAGTCAGACAGTGGACTTAAAGCTTTTCTCCCATTCTTCATGTGAGCAGCAGGTGGAACATGCACATTTGTGTTTGTGGATATAAATAGCTGTAATAAATAGCTGTAAGGTATTTTAATGTTGTCTGTAAATGAATCCATGTGACCTCTCCTCTCTCTGACAGAAACGTGGACACTGAAGACCAGGTCTTTGGAGTAGAAGTCTAATTTCTTTGGACTGCTCGGCCTCAGTCTTCTGCTCGTCTGCAGCAGGTTCCACTGTTGGCCCCGTCTTCAAAGCCTGAACTCTGCTTTTACCCAAATCTAAGCCAGAGACAGACCCAGCTGCTCCGAGTCTAGACCCATATGGTCCGCCTGAACCGCGTCTGCTCCTGGTTACCTCTGCTCTCAGGCCAAGCGGCTCCTCTGGATTCTCTTCTCTCTACGACACTAAACTCATTCTTTATGTAGAAAGTCAGATCTCTTTTGTGTTTAAATAAAAGCTTTACACAGTCCCAGGTCTGAGCAGGACGAGCGTTTCCTCCTAAAGGTTTTAATCTCCTCCACTTCTGAAAAGGCAGAATTAAGTTTTAGCATTTACAGTGTTTGTGTGGTCACTATCACTACAATAGATGTACATACAATACATGAATGTCCTCCGCTAAACTTAATCACTGTAGTCCCACACTACAGCAGACGATACAGCGCTCTTAATCTGTGAATGATTCAAACATTCGCTCATTATTTATACCTCAGCGTTGGTCACATGACTCTGGTGTAAACAAAAGCTGACCTAACTCAGGTGATAATGGGTTTCTGAGGTAAAGCCCGACTGAACCTGAGAGATATTTCAGCTTTTATGGAGAAATAATAATCGTGTTATAGTTAAAGTGTTATCATTAGTCCTGTCAATCGATTAAAAACATTTATCAGATTAATCACACTCTTGGGCTGTGATTAATCATGATTAATTATAATGTATACCTCGGTAGATTTTCCATGACAATATGCAGCGTTTAAGTAAAAAAAATCCAGAGAGGTTGAGGAGTGTGTTTTTACAGTGTAGTAACCGTTCTGAGATAACAGCGTCTGCTGAACTGTGCTCTGCATTAAATCTACTGTCAGGGGCGCGGCCACCTGTCAGGGGCGGGGTGTGGTCACCTGTCCGCAGTGAGGCTGCTGCTCTGAGTCAAGAACTGACGCTTTATGGGGAAAAAAACCCACAAATGAATGGTTTGCAGGAGTTTGTGGCTCCGTGAGTTCAGTGATGGTCAAGGATCGCCCCCCGCTCTCACCGCGGGTCCAGGACGCACAGAAAGCACAGCTCCCAGGAACGCGTATGGACAGAGGAAGTGAAAGGAAGCCATATAAAAAGCACACGTAACATTTTTTAGTAAAAAGTTTTACATGAGACTCGTGAGGGGAGGGAGGGGAGAGGGCTGCAGCGGCCAAAGCAGTGGCCTCGTCCTGAAGTTGAACCAGGGGCAAACGTGAGGCAGCTGTTCTCTCCTCTGTGGAAAGTCCTGTTGCAGTCCCACTGTTCTCCAAAGAAATTCGCAAAGCATTCTGGTCTATATTGACGTCTAATGATCATCGATGTCCACTTCTTTTCAAAGTGCATTGTGGGAAATTTTGAGGGCACAGTTTTTTTGTACATTTTGCCTCTCCTACTTTCTTTTCTAAAGCATTACAGCCTGGTTCCTCTCTCGCAGTGAAGTGTTTCTTTCCGGTCGATTTGGACCTGACCTATCACAGTCAACAAATACAGAAGCTAACCAGGTTAGCACGGCTAATACCAAGCTATTTTAATAATTTCTCTCTGATTAACAGTGTTTAGGTCTTTCCTTCGTCACCTGTTGGTTCTGCTGAAGTCCTCGTTGTTGTTCAGTCCTCTGTGGGATTTTTGTCTTCGTCCTGTTTCCATTTTAACAACAGTAAAGTCCCTCTGACGTCCCACGTAACCACCACATTCAAACAAACCCACTTTTTCTTTCTCTTTGTACGACTGGCTTCTGCTGCTGTCCCTGTTCACAAATAAGGACAGAGCTGCTCACAATAGGCCCTTTTCACGATGACGTCAGACAACTTCTGTTTTGAGATGATGGGATGTATCTTCATTTCCAGTGCTGCTGCTCGCCAGTATGGAATTTACTCGGCGTCTTAAAAAATTGCCAAATATAAGGCTACATGATGTACAGAGATTTGCTGATGAATTAAAGTAAAGATTAGTTTGTAGTTTAGGCAGTAGATGTGAAAAGTCTATTATTTTGTCACAGACTGATCACTGCAGCAGAGTCAGTGTTCGAGCACAGAGCTTTACTAAATGAAAATCTACTGTAGTACTATCCAGTGGTATTTCCTGATAAGCAGATTGTCAAATATTCAGATAAACTCAGATCATGACATGATCTAACACTGTTTTATAGCGCAGCTCTATCACTTAGCCATGTTGCTAACGCTATCTAGCTACATAACAAAGCACTCACTTCATAATCCAAGTATCCTTCGTTGAAGAATTAATATCCTTTCGCAAGTTTTGAACATTTTTTGGGTAAATATTCATTTGAAAATCGCTGTATATTGTGTAAACTTGTAAACGACAATTTGAAAAAAGTCTGGGTGAATTTCTTATGGGAGAAGGAAATGAAGATACATCCCATCGTCTCAAAACGGAAGTTGTCTGACGTCACGTGAAAAGGGTCTATACACAGGATTCTTGTGTTTAAAAAAATCAATCCACCAAGTAAAATACATGTGAAAATGTGTAAATATATTTGTAACTTTCCACGTCATCTTCTGAACAGGAAACATGTGCGAGCCCCCTGCAGTTCTCTGTAAACCCTCAGGAAACCCCTGGTGACCGTCTTCCCTCCTGAAACCGAAGCGTGAGCAGCTGTAGAGGAGCTTCACGTGTCGTCATCCGTCTCCTTTTGTCTCGCCTCATTTCGGCAATCGACCTTTGACCCGCAGCGCCGGCTTTTCAGGCTCCTCTTACCATTAACGGCTCACTCAGATCCAACAGCTGATTGGGTTTGGGTTTGATGGGGCGTCGCTGCAGGGTCACAGGCAACGCTGGCCATGAAATCTGCACATAATCTGCTGATATTATTGTAACCTGTAAGTTCACATGGTTATTTCTGTCTTTGCTACATATTTGGCGACGTCACAAATGACTCCAGGACGCTTTCATGCTGCCTCCATTAGTGCTGGGCGATATGACGATACATATCGTGGGGACGATAGAAAAGTGTCTATCGTGCCATTTCTCTTCTATCGTTTCTATCGTTTCAAACCTAATTTTATCAATTATTACAGCAAATATATCATTAAATAGCCTGCAACGATTGTTTCAGTGTTGTCTTGTCACTGTGCATACTCTAAGTTTATATAAGTGAAAAAAAAGAAGAATAAAAAAGAGATTTTTCGCAAAGAAACTCCGTATTGTGGTTTTGCGAGATGATGCTGCTTTACGTTCGTTGATTCTCACGCGGGTTTGCGACATGCTTTACGTTGCTTAACTCATGAATGCTGAACAATGGACGCGCAACAGGTTGAAGTTTCATGCCTGGAGTTGCAACAGGCAGAGACAGCTACGCAGGCAGCACAGGAAGAAGCACTTTTACCGAAAAGAGGGGGTACGTCTGTGATTTGGTTACATTTTGGGTTCAAGATGATGATGTTTACTTTAGACACTTTATATTGGTTTGCAAACTTTGCACTACAAGGTTACAGATTTCAGAAAAAGTGCAAAAATGTGTTTTTCTTCTCAGAATATTGAAACTGTTGTGCACTTAAAAAAAAAAGTTAAAAATATAGTTTATTTTGACAATTCAGTTTAAATAACTGTATGATTTAGAAAAAAATGTGAAGGATACTGTACCTCTGCCACAGCTGTTTTCATTTGATACATTTATATTACTGCACTAAAATGTATGTTTCTCAGTTGTGACAGTTCAATTAAATGTCACTTCAAAATAAAGTTGGAGAAAAGTAAGCAATGAAATTTTTGTCAAACTTTTCAAAGAATAACTGAAAACATACGTTATTGTGTATATCGTGATATATATCGTTATCATGATATAAGATAATCCATATCTTGATATTTGATTTTTTCCATATCGCCCAGCACTAGCCTCCATTTATTCATTTAACTTTACTTATTCTGCAAAATCGACTTTTCTGAGCTGTCTCTCATGTTATAATGTTGTTCTCTGATAAAAAAAACAAAACATACATGGAGTTGTGTGAGTTTCAGAGGCCTCAGAACGCACGGTTCCTCTCCCATGAAGCCCCGCCCACTCCAGGAAGCACTGACCAATCAACAACAAGCCCTCTACATCCAGTACTGCTCTGTTTCTACTCATTCCTCACAGTTACTTCACATTTTGGAGAAAAATTGCGTCATTCAAAAAGTTTAAGGAAATGAAGCGCGCTTTTATTCTTTAAATTATGTTCAACGGTCTGCACTCTGCTGCCCTCTGCTGGGCTCTTCTCCTGTTTCTTTATGGTTCCAGGAGAGTGCTTATTAAAAACGTTTTCTTTTAGTCAGATAATGTTTTTAAAGGCTTTAAAACGTGCAGCTGTTCTAGAAGAGACCAAGATTGATTTAAAAATATGAATAAAAGTAAAGTAATAATGTATTCTCTAAACCAGCCTTTCCCAAAGTCAAAAGCTTTAAGGGCCCCTTAAAAATCAGACAAATCCACGCAGACCCCCAACAATAAAACTTTACTAAATTCAAAAGTCTATGTCATGTTTTCCCTCATAGATTTTTATAAAAACTTTAAGGTTATGAAGACTCCACTGCTTCAAATACAACCTCAAAAATACTTAAAAATACAATTACAAATATAATACTGCCAAAATACTACAAACAATACTACAAAATAAATTCAGATAATAATACAAAAACACTACAAACACTACTACAACTGCTAGAAATAGCAGTACAGAAATACTTTGAATACAACTACAAATAATAGTACAAATGCTTCAAATACAAACAACAAAAGTACTACAAAAATATTACAAACACTACTATAGATACTAGAAATAATAGTATAAATATACTTTGAATAGAACTACAAATAATACTACAAATGCTTCAAATACAAACAACAAAAGTACTACAAAAATATTACAAACACTACTATAGATACTAGAAATAATAGTATAAAAATACTTTGAATACAACTACAAATAATACAACCAAAATCACAGACTGATGGCTAAAAATTGCTTCAAAATTAATTTCAAACTAAATTTTTTTTAATGTACTTAATGTAGATGAACTCTGGGGTTGCGGCCCACCAGGGGGCCCCGGACCCCACTTTGGGAACCACTGTTCTCATAGAATGAAAAGTTGGAATAGGACGTTATGAAATCTTCGTCAGAATCCAGCGCTGCACTTACAGCGCAGCATAAATCATTAAAGCACAGACAGCGCTGGCTGAATCTCAGGAAATCCATTCTGTGATTCTGGATGTAACTCGACTCCTGCAGGAAGCCTGAGTGTGTGTGTGTGTGTGCTGTGTGTGTTGTATGTGTTGTGTGTGTGTGTGTGTTGTGTGTGTTGTATGTGTTGTGTGTGCTGTGTGTGTGTGTGTGTTGTGGACGTGCCAGAGCTGATTTTCATGCGTCAGAGCGCAGCAGCTGCTCTCTGTGTTGTTCGATGACAGCTGTCTGCAGCGATGATCCTCACACCACAAACAAGGAATCTGACCTGAGTCACACACACTCACAACACACATAACACAACACACACACAACACACTACACACAACACACACAGCATACAACACACACAGCACACACAACACACACAGCACACACAACACACAGCACACACAACACACACAACACACACAGCATACAACACACAACACACACAACACACAACACACACAGCATACAACACACACAACACACAACACACACAGCATACAACACACAACACACACAACACACACAACACACAACACACACACACACACACAACACATACAACACACACACACACACAACACACACAGCACACACAACACACACAGCACACACAGCACACACATAACACAACACACACAGCACACAACACACACAACACACACAACACACAACACACTACACACAACACACACAACACACTCAACACACACAGCATACAACACACACAACACACACAACACACAACACACACAACACACTACACACAACACACACAACACACACAGCATACAACACACACAACACACACAGCATACAACACACATAACACACACAGCACACACAACACACACAGCACACACATAACACAACACACACAACACACACAACACACAACACACACAACACACACTCACACCACACACACTACACAACACACACAACACACAACACACACAACACACACAACACACACACACAACACACACAGCATACAACACACACTACACACAACACACACAACACACACAACACACACAACACACAACACACACAGCACACACAGCATACAACACACACAACACACAACACACACAACACACACAGCATACAACACACACAGCATACAACACACAACACACACAACACACACTCACACCACACACTACACAACACACACAACACACAACACACACAACACACAACACAACACACACAACACACACTCACACCACACACACAACACACTACACAACACACACAACACACACAACACACAACACACACAACACAACACACACAACACACACAGCATACAACACACACAACACATTACACACAACACACACAACACACACAGCATACAACACACAACACACACAGCATACAACACACAACACACACAACACACAACACACACAGCATACAACACACAACACACACAACACACAACACACACAACACAACACACACAACACACACTCACACCACACACACAACACACTACACACACAACACACAACACACACAACACAACACACACACACACAACACACACAACACACACAGCATACAACACACACAACACACTACACACAACACACACACAACACACTACACACACAACACACACAGCACACTACACACAACACACTACACACAACACACACACAACACACACAGCACACACAGCACACACAACACACACAGCACACACAACACACACAGCACACAACACACACAACACACACAGCACACACAACACACACAGCACACACAGCACACACAACACACAACACACACAGCACACACAACACACACAACACACACAGCACACACAACACACACAACACACACAGCACACACAACACACACAGCACACACAGCACACAACACACACAGCACACACAGCACACACAACACACACAGCACACACAACACACACAACACACAACACACACAGCTCACACAACACACACAGCACACACAACACACACAACACACAACACACACAGCTCACACAGCACACACAGAGCACACACAGCTCACAGTAGTGATGGGTCGGTCGTGAACGAGTCGGTACAGAGTCGGTACAGAGTCGGTTCTTTCAAGTGAACGGTGAGAGCCGCTCCCATCTGCGAGCCGTGTTTTTATGAAAGGATCTTTTGCCCTGGATCTGCCCTGAAAAATAAAAGTTAAATATTACAGTTACATATTTATTTATTTTTTATTAGGTTGTTTATTTATAATAAAGTTTTTTGAGTTTTGAGGTCAGCTGTTGCTCTTGTTTTTACTTTTTTTGTTAGAGGTGTGTGTTTAAATTAAAAAAGTCAAAAAGTGTCCTTTTTAATGCTTAATTATAGTTGTGTTTATATGCTGTGTGTAGTAGAGTAAGTCAGTTCATTGGGTAGTTTCAAAGCATCGGAAATTTTGAATTCTTCATTACAATCCATGTGTTTATGTTTATGAGTACTTTTTTGGCTGAAATATAACAAATATAGGTGGTAAAATGAGCCAATCAGAACTCACGTCTGATTTACAAGGCACTTTTTCATTTAACAAGTTTTAGAGTGCCCTTGTGGTTGCAGCTAACAGTTTAACACAAAACTGTAATGAAAGCAAGTGACAGAGGTCGTGGGTTCGAGTCCCGGGCTGAACACCACCAGGAGTCTGCAGGTCCTCGCCGTGTTACCCTGGGTTCTCCCCGGCCTCCTCCCACCGTACAAAGGCATGTGTTCAGTGAATTGGTGACGCTACATTGCCCCTAGTGGATGAATGTGAGAGTGAGTGAGGATGTGCCCCGCCTAAGGCACAAAGTTACGGGGATAGGCTCCAGTCACCAGCGACCCCTAACGGGAATAAGCAGAAGAAAATGAACGAATAAAAAAAAGTTCAGCTGTACTAAAAACTCCAACCATGACTCAGAGGATCATGGCCGAACCATGACCCTCTGAGTCTTGGTTGGAGGTCGATTTCAGTCATGGTCCCACAACTTAAAGCCATTGTAGGTAATAGGGTTTTTAAACATAATGTCATGAAATTAAAAAGTTTTTTTTACCAATAAATAGCCCTCAAAACAGTGAGTGGGTTCAGATAAAAACAAAATAAACTACTATCTGTATTTTTTTTTTATAAAATTTTATTCGGACCGAAACAGCTCTGTATGATCATTGGTGGGAGCATCGCACAACAACAGGAGTCGTCTTCCTGGGAAAGCAGTCGCAGTCATGGCAGAGACCTTGCAGCCTGCACACACTGCTGCCTTCGTTAGAAAAACAAAAACTAATTTAGAGAAAGAAGAAAAACAGAGGTGAGACCGAGAAAGAGCTAAAACTAGAGTGAATATTGGAGGGCATTTGATCGGTGGAGAGAGCTCCGGGAACGAAAGAGGCTCAAAACAAATGCTATGGTCGCTACGTTTCTTTTTGAGATTCTTTTCTTTATTTTTGTAAAACAGTGCCACCTAATGGTAACATGTGCATATGTGCAGTACCTCAACATTTTGGCTAGCATGAGTCCTGCAGTTGTCTATTGCATTTGTATAAGCAACAATCAGTGACGCTAGCTAAGCGGCTAACAATAGGTAGCAATTTTACTCTTACACTCACAAAACAGCGCCCTCTAGTCAGTTTTCTGCTCACTACCTACAATGGCTTTAACTTTATTATTTGAATAAACAGCTTTCATTAAGTTTAAAAACATTTTTAAGGCAGAAATTGTACTTACATTTTAAGTTAAAATACCAAATGACATGTAACAGTGTCGAGGTGACCAAGACTGGTAATGTACAGTTAAATAATCTTAAAAAGCAAAACACTGATAGTCATTATTTACACAGAAAAACATCAAACACACAGTAAGCCTAATAATAGTCTATTATTGGTATTGTTTATGGGAAATGGGCTGCAGCTCTAAGCCAGTGTTGAAACATGTCTTAACGAACTTGCATCATAAAACTCTGTGACGAACTTTGGCAAATCTCTTTGTGGGAACCGGCGTTCAGTCCCTTCTCAGAATCACGTGCTCTTTGTTCTGGTGAATCTGGCGACGAGTTTTCTCAGCACCGAACCAGCCACTATCGTCTTAACCAGCCGTTTGTTCTCTTAATGTCTTGTAAATATAAAATAATTCCTCTTTTTGCTCCAGACTGAAACAACAACAGTTTAAAACCCGGCTGTGATCCTTGGTGTGGGAGCTGTATTTGATCATGTGTTTGTCTTAATAATTATATTGTACCAGTCTCCATGTAAACTGCCAACGCAAACCACAAACTTTGGTGAATCACTGAGAGAGGAGCTGCCCTAAACTACTGTTATTGTTACCGAGTTCTCACAGTGGAAGACCGATCCTCAGGGCCCATCCAACAATCAAAACTGCCCATAGTTCATGATAAAAAAGCAGAAAACTCATTAATCAAAGAACAAAATATTCTGTAAAGTAAACTAATTAATTTTGTTTGTATTCAAGGGGCTATATTCTGCAAAATCTACTTTTTTTTTTAGCTTTCTCTCATGTTATAATGTTGTTCCCTCATCAAAAACAGACCTGGAGTTGTGTTTTCATTCCTGCCTGTTTGAGTAATCCTGTATTCTGTGGCGCTGAGTTTCTGAGGCCTCAGAACGCTGGGTTCCTGCTCCAGGAAGCACTGACCAATCAACATCAAGCCCTCTACATCCAGTCTGCTCTGTCATTTATCAAAAAAAAACAGTGCACAGCTCTTTTTCCACTGATTCCTCACAGACATTTTTACTTTTTGGAAGAAAATGGCGTCATACAGAAACTTTAAAGACGTAAAAAGCTTTTTTTTTTCCACTTTTTCTGTTTAAAAGAGTATAACAATACTGCACTACCCTCAGTATTTATTTAAAATGTTTTCTTTTAGTCACAATGTTTTTAATAAAGTGTGCTGCTGTTCAAGAGGAGAACAATATGAATAAAAACAGATTATAGCCCCTTTAATATTGTTTTAAATAATATTTTTATCACTTTTTAGCCTTTATTTGATGGAGATGGTACAGAATGAGAGAAAACAAAAGCAAATTGCCCTGAGTTGGATTCAAACCCAGGTCATGTGCTTTTTTAATGGTGTCATACAGAAACTTTAAAGATGTAAAAAGCTTCTTTTCTTCTTCACTTTTTCTGTTCAAAAGAATATAACAGAACTGCCCTACCCTCAGTTTTTATTTAAAATGTTTTCTTTTAGTCACATAATGTTTTTAAAGGTTGTAAAGCGTGCTGCTGTTCTGGATGCGACTGATATGAATAAAAACAGATTATAGCTCCTTTAATGTTGTTTTAAATACGTTTTTTGACTATTTAGCCTTTTTTTCTTTTTTTTTTTCTTTTTTTGATGGAGATGGTACAGAATGAGAAAAACAAAAGAAAATTGTCCTGAGCTGGATTCAAACCCAGGTCATGTGCTCTACCAGGTGAGCAGAGGAAGCTGACTAATTCTTTTAAAATTGGAACAATGGTCTCCAGTGAACTCTTTGTGCCAGTCCCAAGCCCAGATAAATGGTTTGCATTAGGAAAGGTATCTGGCGTATAATCTGTCAACTCAGTCTGCTCAGCAGGGGGCAGCGGAGGACACCAGAGGGGAAAAACTGAAAGGAAAAATGATGATTACCATATTTTTCAGACTATAAAGTCGTACTTTTTTCCATCGTCTGGCTCGGGGCTGTGACTGTATACTCAGGTGTGACTTATATATTAAAATATTTCAGGTGTTGGTTAGATTTATTTAAAATGTAAACATTACCAACAACAACTTAGGCTATAAAGACAACTGAGAAAGAGCGGAATAATTGGAAATGGAACTGATGCTGAGTCTGACGACAGCCACGCAGAGGAGGAAGCGGCGCTTCGTCTACCTCCGGAGTTGGCGGAGTTGTTCAGAAGCGACACTGAGGATGAAGAATTTAAAGGATTTAGCGATTAGGAGTGAGATGGTGAGTTTGGTGAACTTGTTATATTATGTTCTTTATGCTATAGTTATGTGAATAACTGTTAATATATTACGTTAACATACGAGACACCTGTTCAGTTCGTTGTTTATGCTTCATGTAGCTGAATAACCATCAATGTGTTACGTTAGCATAGCGCACACCTATTCAGCTGTTGTTCTCTATTCTATTATTACTATAACTTGCCTTTCAACATGAAATGTCTGTTCTTGGTGTCAGATTTTGTAAAATAAATTCCCCCAAAAAATACAACTTACATAGGTTTTTTTCTTCTTCATTATGCATTTTTTGGCTTGTGCGACTTATACTACGGTAGGTTTTCCTCCAGGTGCTCTGATTTCACCAAAAACATACAATAGGTGTCTAAAATCCCCAGGACTCTCCTCCAGAAGAGACTGTTAATGTCAGGGGTAAATAAAACTCCACAAAAAGATCATAAACAGACTTCAGATCAACAGAGCTTGTAAAAAATGCTAAAAAGTAAAGTGTATCTTTTTGACTGCATCTCCAGCTCCACTAACAATATCTTTATAACTGGACATGCTGTTTTTAAGTGAGTGACTAAAGTGTTTAATACTCTTGCTCCATAGTGCATGCATAAACTTGATTTAGGTTTGTCAGAGTGATGTCTGGGCAGCACATCGGAGCTAAACACGGCACTGCAGCCCTGTACGACACAACAATAATAAAAGTGGATAAATAGTTGTCACTGAGTCGTGAAAACATTTGGAAATCTCCCTCTGTGTCGACATCCAGAGCAGAGCGTGGGCGACATGCATTCTTTATATTCTTCATTAATCTGAGTTTAAAGAGCAGGATTAGCCCAC
The DNA here is from genome assembly GCA_020698575.1 of Bostrychus sinensis. NCBI lineage: Eukaryota > Metazoa > Chordata > Actinopteri > Gobiiformes > Eleotridae > Bostrychus > Bostrychus sinensis. The sequence goes on from CM036258.1 coordinate 3,695,266, forward strand.
AGCGCTCCTGCACAGGGCTGGAGACCGAGGCAGAGGAGTTTAAAAGTTTACAGAGATGAAAGCTGCCACAGTTTTACGTTTTAAGAAGGGGTCTGTCTAAACACGCCGTCTCCTTCTGGAAATGACATTTACAGTTTCTTTTTTGCCTTTTATCACTGCCTCGTTGGTCATCCCACTGCCATGTCATGCTACGTAAATGCAAAAACATACTTAAAGGTCATATATTCTGCTTTTTTCAGGCATTTTGAAGTAGCGTTGGACTCCTTTGCGTTAGTATTTCACGTTTTATAACTTAAAAAATTTATATTATGTAAAGAAAATGTCTTCTGCTGTGACTCTGCAGAGAACGTTTGGATTAGGAGTCTGTCGCCCCCTGCTGGCTCTTTAGCATGGCTGTTAGCAACATGCTAAGTCGGTACGGACTTTCACTCCCTCTAACCTGAAGGTTGGCAGTTTGATCCCTGCTCTTGGCATTGCATACTGTTGTTGTGTCCTTGGGCAAGACACTGAGTGCATCATTACATCTTAATATTAGCATCCGGGGATCATGTTTTGAGTCTTAACTTTAAATTTTAACTTTAAAGGTCCCATATTCTGCTTATTCCATGCTTTTTAAAATAGCATCTTTGCATTAGTATTTCAGGTTTAAAATAATCTATCTGTGGAAAACCTCTTCTGTTGGGATGGCTAATTAGCGTGGCTGTTAGCAACATGATGCTAACAGATAGATTTCTGAGCTGATGCTTGGCAGTGACGGAGGTTTAAGGCTGAAATGATCAGAACGAGTCCGGTGACGGTGTCTGGGCTTTAGAAACGCGCAGGAGCACTTCCTGGTTTCACGTAGAGCTGTGAGACCGAGCGTTTTCAGCTCTGGAGAAGGGCAGCGCCTCAGCATACAGGATTACTCAAACAGAATACTACTGCAGCTCTGTTTTTGAGGAAACAACATTAGAACAGGGAAACAAAAAGAATCATAACCAGAGCTAAGTTTCTGTAAACTCACTTTTGCATTTTTCTGCGCTGAGGTTTTATTTAACCCATACATTTTTTTATTCTTACATCCAATAAAAAAAAAAAAAAACATGCTAACAATACCGCTTTTATTCGTTTCTGTGTATATATAAATAGTTCAGGTTTCTGCTGCCAAAAAAATCCTTAAAGCTCAATTGTTAAACTGTGATTGCTTCAGAATTGGATAAACTCGCCAAAAATGCTCCTCCAGTAAGAATATTGTTACTGCAAAACTATAATCAAGTAGAAGTAAAAAGGTTTGTTACAATAAAACTACTATTAAAAAAGTTACTCAAGTAAAAGTAGTAAAGGTAAGACTTTACTACCCGCCGACCTGCGCCCTGTCCTGCACCACACAGCGCGAACAGAAGCCGTGTCAGAGTTTTAACGGTGATTAATGCCGACCGGCTTTGCTCTCCTTTTGAACGTGACACGACTGTGATCCGTGCCCTGCCGAAACACGCCGCTCTCGGCCTGTCGGGACACCGCACCGCTCTCCGTCAAATACCTGGCACACGCGGCTCACCTCCCCGACTGTAGCTGTGGGGCACGGAGAGTGAGTCAGAGGGAGGACTGCGGGCGACTCCCGGTCCCTGGCTTTTCACTCGGGACGTCCAGGACGCTGCAGCAGACTGACTTTACTCGTAGGGCAGACAGAAGCTGGAGGTGCTGTAGTGAGGAAGACCCACAGTTTTATTGGGCAGGACACGGGAATCATATTTGTGCAAGACTAAACCAGGCTGAGACTACATGGGGTTGACAAAAAAGTAATGCTTTACTTTTATAGAGCTTGTATGGAGTCAATTATTCGGTTTGGTATTACAACTTTAACTTGACAGTGAAGCTAAAATCACAAATTCTAAATCTGACTAAAAGAGCAGGAAAGATTATTGGTTTGCCTCTCCCCTGCAGGAAATGTTTGAGGAGACATTGGTGCTGACCCTGCTCATATCCTGCAGAAGGAGTTTGAGCTGTTGAGTTCCAAACTGTAAGTTAAATAGAAATAAACACTCTATGGTCCCCATGTCCATCTCTCTTCTAAACCGTAAAAAATAGTCTTGAATCCTTTTTGTAGTGAGTATTACTCGATGTAGTGGTGCAGGCCAATTAACCTGTTAAGCTCTGAGGCCTTTTTCCCCAAAATTCTATATCTACATGTGATGGGTGACACCGCAGGGTGTCGCTCTGGTATCAGGGCATTTCCTTTAAAAGGGGAAGTGGCTGGTTTGCCCGCGAAAGTGCCAGATTCCTGTGGGTGGCCAGGACGACTGCTGGGCCCACGTTTGTGTGTCGACTGTTTGAACCAAGTTGGTAAATATGGTTTTACTTTAATGATTGTTTGGTTTAGTTGTATTTTAAACGTATTTTATGTGACAGGGCCGTGGTTTTGTGAGGACGACCTGTGGCGTGAATGACTGGGTGTGGGTGCTTGATATCACAGGTATGCGGTATTTTACTGTTTTTAATATTGTGAAGTAAAACGTTTATTTTAGCAGGTGGTTGATTCTTTTTGTATTGTTTGTTTGCAGTTATTCACATACCGCTACCTGCTGTCCTTTCTGAGTGTTTTGGGTTTAGTTAGTCCGCTTTAAAGAGTGGACAGCGGACTAACTACTTTAAACTTTTTGTTTGTTTGTCTTGTTTGTTTGGGTCACTTCCCGGGTCGATATGATCCCTCTTGTTTAATAGTGTTACATCCGATCCTGTCTGAAGGGAGCATCTGTGGTGACTTGCAGTGTTTGCTGTAACTTTATTTTGTTTGAAATAACCAGTGTGCAGTGGTTTACGGCGGTGTTATCCGCCCTAATGGTGTGGCAAACCAATTCGGCTCTGTAACAATGCTGTGCAAACGACAACCGGACATATGTGACAGGAATACCCACTCTGTGTGTAATAAATATCATTAATCCTCATTCATGTGTTGGTCTCCTGCATAATCTGTACAACCACTTGTAACATTCATTTATTAAGGTTTTACTTAGCATTTACTAGGTGTACATAGCTAACCTTGGTAGCAAATTAATTGGTGGACTTTGGGGATTACTGTGGAAGAGAAATAATATTAATAAATTATATTGTTTGACCATAAATTGAGGTTGAAATGGATTATTCTAATTTCCGCCTGAAAAAAAAAAAAAACACATATTTGCCTCCAAAAAAGCCTTTTTCCTTCCTGTAGTGAAGCAAATAACAACATAAATTGAAAATGTCACATATCTTGGTCTACTGCAGCAAAATTTGTGCCAAATAAACAAAGTAATGGAAAGATATACATGTTTTATTTTTAAAAAATCCAGGTGGAATCCAACTGTTGAATAGAAATTGAAGTAGATAGTTTTGTTGCCATGAATTGTCCGAACACGAGGATGTCAAACATGTGTGTGTCAGCCGCTTGTATCTCCCCGCTATGGTCCCAACAAGCGGACGCAAGGGGGCGGAGCCAACTACTTTTTGCACTTCTTAGGAAGATGTAGTGGATGAAAACTTTTAAACGTGTGCTGTGCAGTGTGGGTCTTTTTAGAATCAGGACTGAGTGCAGTTTTGTGCCTCAGACTTACTACTGAGGAACTGGTATTGTAACTTTTGTCACGTATCCATGGTAATTCTCACTTGTTGTATGGATGTGGTGATTGAACTGTGTTAATAAAGATTAATCTAATCTAATCTAAAAAGACATGAGCACAAATAAAGCGCCAGCTATAGACAGAGGAATAAAAACTATACACAAATCTCATGCATGTGTTACACAGAATGATGGGCCAACTGCAGAGGATACAAGAACATCGTCATTAACAGCACTCGGTCACGTGCTCTGCAGACTCGCTCAGTCACGTACTCACTACACTTCTACTTATTACCTCTGTATTACATTTGCATAAACGTGTGCTATGAACACATACAAGATACTGGAAAACACAGAACATGGCTCTGGAACAGTTTCTCTCAAAAACATCACATTGTGTTCTAGCAAAGGTGAACTGACAAATCACAATGAACTTTACTCCGTTAGCAAACACCGTGTTCTCTGGTGTTTACTGTTTCAAATCTGTTTTTAATCCTCTGTACCTCTTGTGAATTACTCATATCGTATTTATTCAACTAATTCTATTTCCAATCAGTGTCCTTTACCATACTTGCACTGCTTTTACACATTAATGAAATGACCATGAAGCATTTTACATTTCATCTGGTAAATATTCTCATTACACACACAGTTGCAGACTGAAGCTTTAACCTGACTCCAGTGTGAAGAACACAGGCGCTGGTATAAATCCACACAAACTCATGCTTGTGCATAACTCTTATTCATCTCAACTATTTTAATACCGTATTTTCCGCACTATAAGGCGCACCTAAAAGCCTTTAATTTTCTCAAAAACCGACAGTGCACCTTATAATCCGATGCGCCTTATATATGGATCAATGTTGGTTAATTATGGCTACTGTATTCAGGGGGCGTCGCCGAAGTGACAGGTTTTAAAAGCAAAGCTGGCTCTACATTCTGCTCAACCAGACTTATCCCAAATCATACGTGAGTCCTAAAACTTAAGCAGTTGTACTTTTGTTGTCCTAGTTGTCCCGAAAATGATATAAGCGCGGAGTCTGAAGCAGTTGTTGTCTGATAAAACATAAGAAGTACCGTTGCTAATTGTGTTAGCTCCTGTATGTAATGGCGAATCTCTGCAGGTGATGTGCAGATGCTCAGTCTGTCTTTAAAATTATTTTAGCGACTGAATGGAGGAGAATCTAAGCTTTAAAATGAGGTAGAACATGTCCATATTCAGCTAATTTTAGCCATGGTTAGCTGTGTTCAAACCACTCTGTTGTAAAAATAACTTAGCATCGCAGAGCGGGGATAGACGGCAAAAAGACGACACGGTATGGGATGAATGACATACAGCAGTGTGACTGTAGAAACTATAAAGTAACACCTATATAAGTACTCGTATCGGTACGTACTCAAATGGAATTACTCGTACTCGTATCGGTTTGAAAAAAAGTGGTATCTGTGCATCCCTAGTTTTCAACGAGGGAGTTGTAAGAACGCTGGTTTGTATTCTATTAATAAAGTTTGACTGACTGACTTATCTGACTGTTTTATTGACATTCCCTTTAGCGCAGCGCCATCTAGTGGATGCGCCTTATAATGCGGTGCGCCCTATATATGAAAACAGTTTTAAAATAGGCCATTCATTGAAGGTGCGCCTTATAATCCGATGCGCCTTATAGTGCGGAAAATATGGTACATGTTTTAATCACACAGTGCCACATGCACTGGCTGCCATTTTATTATGCAATGAAATATTAGAGTATATAATTCAACAGAGGCCGTTCATGTTTGTCTTTCATTTGGCTGTGATAGTTGAGGAGTAGCACAATATCTACGTTAGTTAAAATGACTTCAATTCATTTTGATTCAGGCAATTTTCACCAGATTGTTTTTATTTACTTATTAGGTTATGTATTATTAGAGTATTTGGCTTGTTTCAAAAGAAAATTAACAAAGAAAACTCCACTTACCTCATGGACAGATCATTTTTGCTTGGAATAAGTAAAAAATAGCTTGAAACAGGAAAGAAATAACTTGATATTGATTTTTTGCAGTGTGGAGAGAGCAGTAGCTCATTCAAAGTTGTACACTGCAAAAAATCAATATCTAGCATTAGTTAAAATGACTTGAATTCAGATTATTAACCTTGATTTGAGTATTTTTTTATTAAATTAGATTTATTTACTAATATGTCTAGATGATTTGACTTGTTCCAAATTATTTCTATCTTAATTTTAAACCATTTTTACTTATTTCAAGCAAAATTATCTGCCAATGGGGTAAGTGGAATTTTCTTACCCCATTGGCAGATAATTTAGCTTGAAATAAGTAAAAATGGTTTAAAATTAAGACGGAAATGATTTGAAACAAGTCAAAAAACCTGGCCTAGTAAGTAAATAAATCTAATCTAGTAAAAAAATACTCAAATCAAGGTTAATAATCTGAATTCCAGTCATTTTAACAGAGCTGCAGTAGTATTCTGTTGAGTAATCCTGTATGCTGAGGCGCTGCCCTTCTCCAGAGCTGAAAACGCTCGGTCTCACAGCTCTACATGAAACCAGGAAGTGCTCCTGCGCGTTTCTAAAGCCCAGACGCCGTCAGCGCACTCGCTCTGATCATTTCAGCCTTAAATTGCGTCATGTCGCTAAGAGCCATTTTATGCTTTATCCATTCCCCAGCGTTGCCAGCAGATGGCGTTCTCTGCAAAGTCAAAGTAACGGCTCCCCAACAGAAGAGGTTTTCCACAGATACATTATTTTAATTTATAAAACCTGAAATACTAATGGAAAGGAATCAGTTTAAATCATTAAATCATGATATTTAAATGTCTCAGTTTATTTTAAGCAAAAATTATTTTTTTGTTTTGCTTTGTTCTGTTTTTTTTTTTTTTTTTTTTTTTTTTTTTTTTTTTTTTTTTTTTTTTTTGGGTGGGGGGGTTAAATTAGTTTAGTTTTGTTTCTTTTGTGTTAAAGATTGTTTGTGTTGAAACTGCAAATTATTATTGTGGTTATTATTCCTGTCATTATTTTCATTCTAATATTTTTAACAACCAAAAAAAAAAAAAGTAATCTTGAAAGGTAAATTAATAAGTAATCTGAAAAGTAAGGCAATAAAGTAATTAAAAAAAAACATAAAATCTTGCGCTGCCTAACAAATCTGTGAATCATTTGCATGTCTACTTTTGCAGGTTTTTATGTCAGATGCCCTTTCTAAGGCAAAAATCTCCATCTGTCCATCTTCTTGTGCTTACCTGGGGCCAGGTTGTGAGGCAGCAGGGATCCCCAGACTTTCCTCTCCCCAGACACTTCCTCCACTTGCCCCTCCAGCGCGTCCTCGGCCTCCTCCCAGTGGGACATTATACTTAAGTTGTCACCTTCTAAAAAAAAAAAAAATGTATTTCTGTATTAAAGTTACAGTCTTGTTATATTATTTCACTGGAAATTTAAACAGTTATTGATTTATATGTTAGAGCTAAATATTGTATTAACATTTATTTACAATTTTGACTCATAAGTTTAATTGTTAGTAAAAAAATTACTCTGTATTTTTTACAATAGAATTCTGGCAACCACAGCTGCCAGTTTTTTACTGTGAAAAAGAAAGTATTTTATGGTAAGATGTACAGTTTAACACATTTTTATTAAGGATAATTTAAAATTTTACAGTAAATGATGATTAAAACTTAAGTGATAAACTGTAAAATATACAGTTAATATATTTGTTTTTAAAGATAATAACTTTAAATTATATTAAACTCAAGTCAAACCCTGTAAAATAATATTTTACTGTAAAATTAAATACAGATCTCCTGAATTTTTTACAGTAGAATTCTGGCAACCACAGCTGCCAGTTTTTTACCGTAAAATTTAAAGATTTTTTTTCTTACATCACCTCAGCTGGCTCCTCCCGATGCGAAGGAGCAACGGCTCTACTCTGAGCTCCTCATCCTGACTCTAAAGGAGCGGCCCTGCGGAGGAAAGTCGTTTGCATTTTTATGTAACATTAAAAAATAGTTCCACAGTTGCATAACATTTGGTTTAGCTGCACACAACCGGACTAATGCAAGGTTTCACTTCGTCATCAGAACAGGTTTAACTCTCGCCTCACGGCTGTGGTTGCAGTGAAAACAAGTAAACAACACACACTCGACATTATCTACATTTTTTCTTTGTGGGTTTGCCCTAATCGTTTGTCGCCAGGAGCAGAATCCGATGTAAAGACACTGCGACTGTCTGAAAGAGCGCCCCCTGTCTGTCACCTCCTCAGTGTGAGCAGTGATTTCCCGTGGGCCCTGACACAACGCCGCTGGTGTAAATGACAGCCTCCGCTCCTCAGAGACGCTTCACTTCTCCACTTATTCTCTCAACACTTTCAGTTTGAGTTATGACAGACACCACACGCTGTCCTCGCTGAGTTTTGTATTTGGAGAAAAGCTTGGCCCCTGTCTTTACACATTCAAGCTTTTTGGTTTTAAACGAACGGTGCGATCCTTCGACGGCGCGTTATGTGAACTAATCGTCACCTCTGAGCCGCTGCTGAGCTGCAAAGCGACGCGTTTGGAAAGCACTTAGCGACTCGGAGCTGGGAGTGCGAGGAGGTTCAGATGTGAGGAGCGTGTGTGTTGTAACATGTCGTCGTCGATGTGAGGAGATGGAGCTGAAGCGGCGCTAAACGCGAGAGCCAGGGGCCACTGCGGGGTCAGAGGTCACTCACAGCTGTGGGTAAAAGCAGGTCACACACAGACCGCAGCTCAGACTTTACAAAGAATGAAGTAGAAATCAACTTTTTTGAGCTTTTAACCCTGTTCTGATGTGGTCTCCTCCTCAAAAACAGAGCTGCAGTAGTATAATCCTGTATGCTGAGGCGCTGCCCTTCTCCAGAGCTGAAAACGCTCGGTCTCACAGACTCGTTCTCATCATTCTATTTGTTTATTTGTTTATTTAAGGATCCTCATTGGTCTTTACCAGAGTAGCCTTAAACTAGAGCTGGGCGATATGGCCTAAAAAAAACACTTAAAATCAAACTGAAAACAGAGAAATTGTCCAAAACAAGTTGAGCTTTATTGCTTTGATTTCCTCTTGAGGTTAAAGTGCAATCAGACAAAGTCAAAAAAAAGAGGCCCTGTGATTTTGCGGGGGATTTTCTTAAAAGCTGTGCTAAAAGTTGCGATTTTTTTGTCTATAATTCACACGTTACTTGAGCTTTTTCTTAAAAATATTAGCTTTTAAACATATGAGGTGGTAATTAATCTAATTAAAAATACCTGTATTTGAACAGACCAAGCGTACTACTTTTTTAAAAGATATTGCTGTGTTATTAGGCTTTTTTTTAATTTAATTTTATTTTTTTATTTCCATTAACACTGCCGCTGATTCTGATTCTGTTCCTCTCAGATCTTCTCTGGTGATTCCTGTTGTGTGCTGTAAAACAGAACAGCAGTCATTAAAAAACAGAAGAAGTTTGCTGTGCTGGGTTTTCAGGAAGGTTCTCCAACATTAAAGTTTAAAGAAAAATTACCTCAAACTTCACTGTTGTCCAAATACGCTGCCCATTCAACTTTTTAGTCAACTATATCACCATTTAGAGGTCTCAGACTGTGTTTTTTATTCACGCGTTACAACTGAACAAGTTTGGGCGTTATGGTGAACGCGTTGAATGAAGTTGGACTGACTTATCTGACTGTTTTGTTTCGCCTTTTAGTCCGGAGCGCTTTATGTGAAAAAAGTTTGAAAATAGAACATTCACTGACAGTGCACCTTATAATCCAGAGCGCCCCATAGCGCGGAAAATACGGTATGTTCTTTATGCTATAGTTATGTGAATAACTGTTAATATATTACGTTAACATACGAGACACCTATTCAGTTCGTTGTTTATGCTTCATGTAGCTGAATAACCATCAATGTGTTACGTTAGCATAGCGCACACCTATTCAGCTGTTGTTCTCTATTCTATTATTACTATAACTTGCCTTTCAACATGAAATGTCTGTTCTTGGTGTGGGATTTTGTAAAATAAATTTCCCCCCAAAAAACTTCTAGTCCAGTGTGACTTATATACATTTTTTTCTTCTTCATTATGCATTTTTTGGCTAGTGCCACTTATATCACTGCAAAAAATCAATATCTAGCATTAGTTAAAATGACTTAAATTCAGATTATTAACCTTGATTTGAGTATTTTTTTTACTAGATTAGATTTATTTACTTACTAGGCTAAGTTATTTGACTTGTTTCAAATCATTTCTGTGTTAATTTTAAGCCATTTTTACTTATTTCAAGCAAAATTATCTGCCAATGGGGTAAGAAAATTCCACTTACCCCATTGGCAGATAATTTTGCTTGAAATAAGTAAAAATGGTTTAAAATTAAGAGAGAAAAATTTGAAAAGTCAAATCATCTAGACATATTAGTAAATAAATCTAATTTAATAAAACATTACTCAAATCAAGGTTAATAATCCGAATTCAAGTCATTTTAACTAATGCTAGATATTGATTTTTTGCAGTGTACTCCGGAGCCACTTATAGTCCAGAAAATATGGTATTTTTTCCCTGTTTCAAGCCATTTTTTACTTATTTCAAAATGATTTTACCCCATTGACAGATAATTTTGCTTCAAATAAGTAAAAGTGGCTTGAAACAGAGAAAAAAATACTTTGAAACAAGACAAATAACTTAGTAATAAGTTAAACTGCTCAGATCAAGATTGATGATCTGAATTCAAGTAATTTTATCTGATGTAGGAATTGAAACTTTGCAGTGCAGCTGTTTCTGTTTCTTTGTGTTTAATTCAGGCTTAAACTCCCAAAAAACTTCTAGTCCAGTGCGACTTATATACACTTTTTTCTTCTTCATTATGCATTTTTTGGCTACTGCGACTTATACTGCGGAGTACAGTATACGAGGGGAAGACACAGTGTTAATAATGAAGTCTCTGTGTGTGTGCATGTGTTTGTGTGTGAGTGAGTGGGCGTGTCCCGTGAGCTCAGGTAAACACAGGTGAGTGCGTCCCACGGCAGACTGAGCTCAGCGTCTGTTCTGTCCACTGCTGTTATTACCGCTCTCATCACAGGCTGCAGTAATGCTCTAACCACCGGCTTCAGCCTCGGCCTCGGCGTCTCACCGCGCCCTGCCCTGGATCTGCAGCTTCATCTTCACAACGCGACAACAACGCAACATCTACAGCTGTTTTAATAACACACCGATAACACACAGTACATTTGCTGCTGTTAAAAGTTGATAGAAACCTCAGTTGGAGAGGTCAGGATAAATGCAGAGGTGAGGGAATATCCAAGCAGAAAATGAACAAGAACTGAACCTGAGCAATGTTTATTAGCTCCTGGCTGCAAAAGCTCATCATAATTAATGTTATAGCTTCATGCAGAGTCCAAGATTTTCATTTTGGCAGGTAACACAAACACTTCCACTGCCACGTTGGCCGGGTTAATTTTATTAATACCTACTGTAAATCTTACCTTTAAAGTTAAGCCTGAATTTGTGTTGAGTGTACACCATTTAGGTACGGTCTTATTATCACAATATTAATGTCACGGTACGGTTTTATTATCGCAATATTATTATCACAATATTAATGTCACGGTACAGTTTTATTGTCGCAATATTATTATCACAATATTAATGTCACGGTACGGTTTTATTGTCGCAATATTATTATCACAATATTAATGTTACGGTACAGTTTTATTATCACAAGAAGAAGAAGAAGAAAAACAAGAAGAAAAAAAGAAAAAGAAAAACGAAGAAAAAAGAAAAAGAAAAACAAGAAGAAAAAGAAGAAGAAAAACAAGAAGAAAAAGAAAAAGAAGAAAAACAAGAAAAACAAGAAGAAAAAGAAAAACAAGAAGAAAAAGAAGAAGAAAAACAAGAAGAAAAAGAAGAAAAAGAAAAAGAAGAAAAACAAGAAAAACAAGAAGAAAAAGAAAAACAAGAAGAAAAAGAAAAACAAGAAAAAGAAAAACAAGAAGAAAAAGAAAAACAAGAAATAAAAACAAGAAAAAGAAAAACAAGAAGAAAATAAAAACAAGAAAAAATAAAACAAGAAGAAAAAGAAAAACAAGAAGAAATAAAAACAAGAAAAAGAAAAACAAGAAGAAAATAAAAACAAGAAAAAATAAAACAAGAAGAAAAAGAAAAACAAGAAGAAAAAGAAAAACAAGAAGAAAAACAAGAAGAAAAAGAAAAAGAAGAAAAACAAGAAAAACAAGAAGAAAAAGAAAAACAAGAAAAAGAAAAACAAGAAGAAAAAGAAAAACAAGAAGAAAAAGAAAAACAAGAAGAAAAAGAAAAACAAGAAGAAAAAGAAAAAGAAAAACAAGAAGAAAAAGAAAAACAAGAAAAAGAAAAACAAGAAGAAAAAGAAGACAAAGAAAAATAAGTTGTGTACTTTTACTTGAGTAATATTATTTTTGAAGTAACAGTACTTTTACTTGAGTACAGCTTTTGAGTACTTCATCCACCTCTGCCCATGTATCAGCAGTATTCAAACATGTCAGAGCCACAGAAAGTAGATGTTTATTCCTGTTTATAACCAAACTTTGTCAGCGTTGAGTAAAAGTTGTGAAGGAATAAAGCACATCATACACTTTTTATATTTTTTGATCATGAGAAAAGTTTTTAAATGGAGTGAAATCATTATTTACACTTCAGATAAGCTCAGCGCTGAAATTATCTTCAACCTCGACACATTCCACATTTAGGTCCGGGCCCTCCAGTTGAGAACCGCTTGCTTAAAGAACACAGAGAAAAACAAAACACTCGAGGCGGTTTTATCTTCAGACAAACTCAGCGCCACTTCAATGACGACTGATTACAAAACGTCTTTAAACTTTACTTATCTGAGTTTCTGTGGTTGAGAAATTCAGCCGCGGTGAGTCACAGGCCAGAGAAATGTTTGTGCCGGGCCCGAGCCCTGATAAATGGAAAGGGTTGCGTCAGGAAGGGCATCCAGCTTAAAGACTGTACACTGCACATGTAAAAGCCCTGAAGAATAGGGATATTTATGGGAAAGGTCACAAGCTTTGTCCATGCCAGGTTTGTAACGACCAAAATAACAAACTGTGATACAAATACAGGCTTCAAATATGCACAGAAACAATACGGCTTTTATTATGATTTCAACTCAAACAGCTTCAAAAAGACAAAAAACTAGGGCTGCACAATATATCGCAAAATTATCGTTATTGCAATATCCGTATCGCAAGAATCTAAATATATCGCAATAACGCTGTGGTCTTCCATCTGACAGAGATTTACACTGAAGAATCATTTTCCACCAGAGCCTTAAAAGAACATGTGTTGTGACTAAATAAAAATGTTTAAAAAGTCCAGTTTTAGTGGTAATTTAATGAATTTAGTCACAGCTTAGCCTTGTTTTATTCCTGGTTTAGTTTTGATTTTGTGGCTGTTTTGACTTGTAAATACAGGAACTTACATTTTTGTGAAATGTAGTGAATTTAACTTACTATGTTCGAAAAGTAGGCTCTATTTTCAAATATCGCAATAATATCAGTATCGCAATTTTCAACATAGTTATCGAATATCACATTTTCTCCTTATCGTGCAGCGGTACAAAAAAAAAATGTATGAATTTATATGTACATTAATAACCTGTACGAACTAATGTTTGTGCAAATACGTACTTCTGACCTCATCTACAGCACCGTAGCAACACAAGGCTAACTGTGCTAATTCTAGCGGAGCTCACACTTTACGATAAACAACCAGAATTAGAAAATGCATTAAAGCCTTAAATACAGTTTCACAGATGTATTATTTACATTTAATGTCGTTATTGTAATAGCAGACCTGAAAAAGGGCGATCTTTACGAGAGAATGCACAGACACAAGCTTTCGTTTGTAAGAGACGTCGTGCATTGGGCCATAAGTATTGTGCGCCCCCTGCTGGACTCGTCTGGTAACAGGAGGCTCAGGAGGTGGTCGTCCTAGAACTGGAGGGTTGGAGGTTCGAATCCCTTATACCTATACTGAATACCGTGCCTGTGTGAATGTGTGAATGTGTTTGTCTCCATCATTCTCTGGTTTAGCTTCGTGTTAGCGCCGAGACCGGTCTTCGTCTTGACACCGTTCTTTTTTTGGTCTCGGCTGCAGCTTTACTCAGCCTTGGTCTTGGTCTCAAATCCAGTTTGACTCGTTCTTGTCTAAGCCTCAGATGTGACGATCTCTGAGATTTTATTTTACCAAACATTACGAGAAACTGTTATTCTTCGTAATTTCACTGCAAAAAAATCAATATCTAGCATTAGTTAAAATGACTTGAATTCAGATTATTAACCTTGATTTGAGTTTTTTTTTACTAGATTAGATTTATTTACTTACTAGGCTAGGTTATTTGACTTGTTTCAAATCATTTCTGTCTTAATTTTAAGCCATTTTTACTTATTTCAAGCAAAATTATCTGCCAATGGGGTAAGAAAATTCCACTTACCCCATTGGCAGATAATTTTGCTTGAAATAAGTAAAAAATGGTTTAAAATTAAGACAGAAATAATTTGAAACAAGTCAAATCATCTAGACATATTAGTAAATAAATCTACAATGTAAAAAAAAATCTGTAAATTTTACGGTAAAAAATTGGCAGGTGTGGTTGCCAGAATTCTACCGTAAAAACTACAAGAGGCCTGTATTTCATTTTACAGTATAATTTTATCACAAATGTTGTTTTTACAGTTTTTGACTTGAGTTTTTATTATTATTTACTGCAAAATAAAGTTATTATCTTTCAAAAAATAGGTTAATGTATATTTTAGTTTGTGACTTAACTTTTAATCAACATTTACTGTAAAATTTAAAGTTATTATCTTTCAAAAAAATAGATTAATGTATATTTTAGTTTGTGACTTAACTTTTAATCAACATTTACTGTAAAATTTAAAGTTATTATCTTTTGAAAAGGTGTTAAACTGTAATAAACACAGGACTCGATTTTTTTAACAGTGCTATACTGTATACATTACAAAAAATAAAACTGAAACATACAATTTTGCCTTATTTTTAACATTACAGTTAATTACCGTAACCAAAACAGTATTTTACCGATATATCAACTACGGTCTTTTACTGTTGAGATTTTACAGATTTTTACCATGAAATCTACAGATATTTTTTACAGTGTAATTTAGTAAAACATTACTCAAATCAAGGTTAATAATCTGAATTCAAGTCATTTTAACTAATGCTAGATATTGATTTTTTGCAGTGTTTGGAATAATCAGTTTTCCGCATGAGTAGAACCAGGAACAGATCTGTCTCTGTTGCATTAAATCGTTAAAATAATCAATAATGATTTTAAGCCCCAGGGTTTGGTCTGGACCTGGTCTTGGTCTCGGTCAGTACTGAGACTTCTTTTCTCTTTGCCTATTTTGTAAGATTTTGCATTTTGTGACATAAAAGTCTGTTTAGCGGCCCACCAGAACAGAAACATGAGCAGCGGGGCCACTCCTGCGCCCTCTGACCCTCGGCCCCCTCTCTGTTTGTGTTTTTACCCATCATTCCTCTGTGTTTGTCTGACTGCAGCCTGTAATCCACCTCTGTGCAGTGAATAATTACGACGTGACTCGGACTGTTGTGGGAAACTCCCTCAGCTTTAACTGCGCCGCACTTTTATTCTCACCTCAAACGTGTCATCAATGCTCCGCTACCGAGAAAGTCCTCCGTGATCGATTCCTGCACTTGTTAAGAAGAATATTTATGTCTGAATGTGCTAAAGTAAGAACTTCTTTGTTTATAGTTACCTTTTAATAATGCTAATTCTCTGGCATTTTTTGCTTTGAAAATAAAAATAAAATAAAAATAACAATAAATATGAAAAATGGTAAATAAAAATATAACAACAAAATAATAAATATAAATGTAACAAAACAATTATTATTTTATGTTCAAAATATTAAAAATTACTTTCACTACAACACAAATTAATCAAAAATAATCACCATTTTAAAAAACTCCTGAAAACCAGCTATTAATAAAACTAAAAATATGTACAGTGAAGCCCGAAAGTTCAAATGTAAAAAAAAAGCTAAGAAATATTTTTTTCCACAGTGATACCTTTTGTCCATCATCTTATTATCTTTTGGAAGAAGCCAAAAAAAAAAAAAAACTTGCTGGTTGAATAAAAGTAACTTTAAGTCAGAATTTGCCAGAGGTATGAATAATTTCGGGCTTCACTGTAACAAAATACAATAGGCCAATTCAAATAATATTTTATAGCAGTTTCACCTTCATTTCCTCACTAAATGAGACACTTGAGCTTGTTTTTCATACTTTTTAATAGTTTAATATGAAGATATAGCAAATAAATAAAAAAATATAAAATTATCAATGACCAGCTTTTGTCTTAGCGTTGTGTAAAACTGAGTGACAATGTTCTTTTTTGTTTGTTTTAGTTGAGGTTTAATCCCACTGTGCATCACAGGACGGAGTTTCTTAGCAGATGCTTTATATTTACATGGATTGAACAGGAAAAGCTAAAACGAGCATTTGCTTCTGCCTGTTCCTTTTTTGTTTATTTATTAGGGAGTAACGATACAGTAACTGTATCGATGTATCAGTTTTTTTTTCTATGATACAACTACATCAGTACACATGACCTTGTATCGAATCGTATCGTTTTCTAGGAAGTGAATATCGATACACACGAAGTATCGATCGATGATATCGGAAATATCGAAATTAGAAATTTGTATGTCAAAATAAAACCAGATATGGTTTTTTGGAGATAAATTTTGTGTTTTTAAATAAATAAAATGTTATATTCAACTTTTCTTCGCTCTCTGTCTGCTGGACATAATCAACCCCGGCTGCAGTGCTACATTTGAGAGTAAACTTTTATGATTTTTGGCAAAAAGTTGCTGTATTGATTATCGATACGAAGGTGTTAAATCGTATCGTATCGTTCCAAATTAGCCAATATTGTTCTTGAATCGTATCGAAACACTTCTAATTGATAAATATCGTATTGTTGCAAAAACATATCGTTACACCCCTATTATTTATGTATTTGTTTAATTGTGATTTGTACTAATTGCAGTGATTTTATATTTGACCAAAACAAACCAAATCATTCATTCATAAATCACCCCAGGCACTGATCCGCACTTTGACAAGATGTAAAGTTGGGATCTGAAGTTTAATTTTAGGGACTTAAGTTGAAATAAAGGAGGGCCATGCAACTTTTTAACCTTAAATAAACACTTTCAGAGTCAGTGTGATGGCTAAATGAGTTGCTGCAGGGTGAATAAAGCCTTAAAACCAGCCTTGAAAGAATAGGAGAGCGAGGTTTTATTTGTTAGATGTTGGTCAGGGCAAAGCAAACAAAAGACTGAAGAAACCTTTGTACGAATACGAGGAGGAGAAAACCAGAGTCTAAATAAAGATGAAGATGAAGTTTTGGTTAAAATAAGTAAATAAAGGCCTATATTTATTCTTTTATTTTCTTTTATTTATTCCCACATTTATTTATTGATTGATTTCTGTCACTGACTGGGGGAAAGCAACAGATAATCTGCACACAGTGATCACGATTACATAAAAGAGGAAAAAAATTATTAAATAAAATAAATAAAATAATAAATAAAGCAAAAATAAATTAAATCACAAATGAATAAATGTGAAAATAAATACAAAAAGGGAATAATTATAGGTTTTTATTCATTTATTTTAACCAAAACTTCATTGAAACTGAAGGATTTGTCAGTG
This sequence comes from Bostrychus sinensis, assembly GCA_020698575.1. NCBI lineage: Eukaryota > Metazoa > Chordata > Actinopteri > Gobiiformes > Eleotridae > Bostrychus > Bostrychus sinensis. The sequence goes on from CM036258.1 coordinate 3,712,562, forward strand.
AGAGAATTTATTTATTCATTTGTTTATTGATTAATTTTGTAGTTTTGGTTCTCCGTAAAAGTAAAAAAGCACGACTCTGTCAAAAATCTGTTTTTCTTGCACTGTGAAAAAAAAAAAAATTATTGCAAAAACTCAAGGCAACAGGATCCCTCCAGATTTTTGAGTTTTGGGGCCAACTCAAAATCTCAAGTTTTTAACAATTAATATATTTTTGTTCACCTAATTTAACATTTACATCTAAAAACCTTTCAATTTTAGGCTTTACTCTCTATCATTATTTTTTAAACTCCTCTTACAGCCAACTCAAGTTTTATTGTTGATTCTAATAAAAGCTAAATATACAAAATTTAACAAAAGAATAATACTTTTTCTGAACAGTGGATATTAAGTTGGCTGTAAGAGGAGTTAAAAAAATAACGATAGAGAGTAAAACTTAAAATTTAAAGGTTTTAGAGATATGAAAGTCAAATTATTGTTATTTTTTAACATTGTGGCTGTGTCTGGGCTCATGTATTTTACTCTGGGCATAAATCTTTATCTCACCGAGATAAAAGCAGTGTGAGAAACAAAAACCTTATCATCTGAGAGCATTTACCCTGCACTTCTCTGTGACTCTGTGGTTCTGGAGGTCGCTCGTATCAGTTTGTCTGAGAACTTAAAGCCTGTCATTTCACAAACTTACATCACTCGTCCTTGGAGCTGGAGGGTTTTTTTTGTTTTTTTTTTCCTTTCGTGCCCTGGATTCATCGCGTTAAGGAGAGATTAGCTCTGATCTGAGTTATGGTGGGAACGAGCACACTTCCGCCTTCGTACGCACCACTTCCTGTTGATAACGCGGGGCTGGGACCGTGGACGTGCAGCGAGGCATTGTGGGAAAAGCGCCTAGATATTAATAGATGTAAGAGAGACGTGACGGAGCCTTATGTAAAATGGGAAACGCACAGCCGCTTATAGTTTGTATTACAGCTGGATGTGACACAGTGAAGACAATAACGTCCCATAAAGAGAGCGCGGGCGAGACCCGAGCGCCGCGTGATGGATGTCTGCTATTGTTATTCTCTGGAGCAGGAGCTAATTTAACTGCGTTTCCCATGATTCAACTGGAGAGCAGTGTCGTAATTCAAGTAACACTTCTAATTAGTCCTGATTTAAAACAGTCCATACACTTAATCTACATATGTGTCATAAAAAAATACTAGTACTGTATTTTCCAGACTATAAGTCGCACTTTTTTCCATCGTCTGGCTCGGGGTGTGACGTATACTCAGGTGTGACTTATATATTAAAATATTTCAGGTGTTGGTTAGGGGGCGCTCTAGGCTTGTGTACCAGCATCTGCTGCACCTGTACCACTGACAATTTAAAATGTAAACATTACCAACAACAACTTAGGCTATAAAGACAACTGAGAAAGAGCGGAATAATTGGAAATGGAACTGATGCTGAGTCTGACGACAGCCACGCAGAGGAGGAAGCGGCGCTTCGTCTACCTCCGGAGTTGGCGGAGTTGTTCAGAAGCGACACCGAGGATGAAGAATTTAAAGGATTTAGCGATTAGGAGTGAGATGGTGAGTTTGGTGAACTTGTTATATTATGTTCTTTATGCTATAGTTATGTGAATAACTGTTAATATATTACGTTAACATACGAGACACCTATTCAGTTCGTTGTTTATGCTTCATGTAGCTGAATAACCATCAATGTGTTACGTTAGCATAGCGCACACCTATTCAGCTGTTGTTCTCTATTCTATTATTACTATAACTCACCTTTCAACATGAAATGTCTGTTCTTGGTGTCAGATTTTGTAAAATAAATTTCCCCCAAAAATGCGACTTATGTATGTTTTTTTCTTCTTCATTGTGCATTTTTTAGCTACTGTGACTTATAGTCCAGAAAATATGGTATTTTTTCCCTGTTTCAAGCTATTTTTTACTTTTTTCAAAATGATTTTACCCCATTGACAGATAATTTTGCTTCAAATAAGTAAAAATAGCTTGAAACAGGGAAAAAATACTTTGAAACAAGGCAAATAACTTAGTAATAAATTACCTAATAACTAAATAAATCTAATCTAGTGAAAACTGCTCAGATCCAGATTGATGATCTGAATTCAAGTCATTTTATCTGATGTAGGAATTGAAACTTTGCAGTAAACTCCCACAAAGACGCTCGATCTTCACTGAAGGAGGGTCGGCCATGTTTGTTCACCTGGAGCTGTAGTTTGGAGAAGCAGACAGGAGCAGCAGCACAGAGAGAGGAAAGCTGATTTTGTGCTCTCTAGTTACACCAGGGATCAAACCCACAACCTTGTTCCAAACTCGCAAGCCAAAGAAATAAATAAGAACTGTTGGGTCCAGATCTGATGCCACCTGTCTCCTCTGCTGTTAGTGAGGATTGTAATGATGAGTTATTTATGTGCAGACTGTAAATCTGTCACCAGCTGCTTTTAAATCTATTTCAGGAGCGAGTTATTGTTCCACAGACGCTCGACTAATGGACAATAAAGTTCACACGTTCACAGCTGAGACACGAGGAGACCGAGAGCACCGCGCTAAAGCAACGGTTTTATCAAAATGTGTCTCATCCTCTCAGAAACAAAACAGCCTAATGTTAATGTTAATGATGTTAATGATGTTAATGATGTTAATGATGTTAATGATGTTAATGATAATGACCTGAGTGAGACTGCTTTGTTTTGTTTTAGTTTCAGGAGACTGCTGTAAACAGATGGAAGGTTGTATCTGAGCCTGCCATTTCTACTTAAAGTTACACTGTGTAACTTTTCTCCTAAATATGTGGGGCATACTGACTTGTTTTTGTGATTTTTTGAGCGATTATAAGGCCTGAGGTGCGATCTGTTGCTCCGAGCGGGGCTTCTGTACTGAGAAACCGCCCTCGCAACTTGGCCGGGAGCACTCCACTGTTGAGGAAGAGTCACGTGACAGGGAACGACTTGAGGCGCAGGTATAACCAGGAAGCTACTTTTAGCGTTGTTATTTTCGCCAGTTCGTCAGGGCCGAAGGACACAAGAAGATGAAGACAATGTCGGACGAGGCAAGAAAAACAAAATGTGAAAGGGACCGCACCAGATCACAGACAAGAGTCAACATCGGACAGACTTTTGCTCGCTGGCGTCAGATGAGAGACAGAGAAGGCTGCAAATCAGATCACGTTTTTGCTTCTTTACTGTTGGGCAGGTAAATTAGCCTCTTTATTTTTTCTTTAGAACGTGCTTTTTCATACAGTTATTAGTTGTTTTAATGCGACCATTGCGCGATATTTGTTGATAAGCTAACGCTAGCGCTAACTCTATAGAAGATCCAGTCCAAACTTCCAAAGGTAGCAGCAGGTCAACTAAAGTTGAAACAATGATGGAAATAGACGCACGCTCGCACAGTTTCAGAAGGAGGAGGGGCCCTAGTGTTTACGTTTTGCGACGGTGCAGTGGCACCTGTGGCCTCTAGAGGCGCAAGACCGGGAATCTTACACAGTGTAACTTTAAAGAAGGTTTTTCTTCTCACAGAAACAATAAAAGTTATCAAATTTAACAAAACAGCGTGAAAAGGACATGGAGCTCGGGATGGAGGTACACACTTAAACAAACACAAGTGCGCTTCATTTAGTTTTTTTTTTTTTCCATGAGTCCATTCCTGTAATGTTAGAAATGTAAAGTTAAAGCCAGATTTTCATTTAGAACAATAAAAAATAATGTGTTGTGTTGGTGTTTGGCTCCAGCAGCGCAGACAGAGGAGGGTCATGACGATCAGTGAAGCACAGGTTTAACTAAATCTGAGAGAGAGAAGCAAATCTTTAACCACTGCACTGCTGTGAGGCCACACAGGATCAACGTCTGGGTCAGGTTTCAATTATTAAAGAAAAAAAACATCCTCAAATGTTTTTGTACTAAGCATCAAATAAAAAAATGACAAATCAAACAGTTATTTGTTTTTTCTTTTTTCTTATTTTTTGATTTTTGTTTCTCAAACGAAAATCATTTGAATGAAAGATACACAGACCATTTGTGCCCCTTAGGTTAAATTTCAAATTAAATTTCAGAACTGATGAAGTCTCTTGGATGAACTTTGTTGTGATCCACTCGGCTGCAGACATCTTTCTATCTGTGTTTCAGAAACAAAATAATAAATCTGGCTTTACCTCAAAATCAAATCAGACTCATTTTTTCTGATAAATACAGACGGTAGCCAGGGGATATTTATATTTTCTGATTTTGTCTTTAGCACTGTCAGAATCATTCATGTGATCATTTTAGGTCAGATTTTCCCGCTGTGTGCCTCAGAAACATAACGGTGCTCTTCACTGCTTGGCAAACAAATAACAAACTCTGTATATTAACAGTAAGCTGAGTCAGTGGGAGCGCACAGACCTCTGCCAAGGCGTTACAACGCTGCCCTGGATCCAGACGTCGGTCCAGATCCACCACTAAAAGATAATAATTTCTTCCTTGGTCCATTTTTAAGCCAAACCCTGACAGTGACAGCGGTAAACGTCTGAGTCCTAACCCCTCAGTCCTCGACAGCAGACTGCAGTGCACTCACGGTTTTTAACTCTGATCATGTGACTCTGGCCTCTGTGATAAAGCCCGACCAGGCTTTAGCAATGTTTTAGTTCCATCCATCTTCTTCTGCTTTATCCGGGGCCGGGTCGCGGAGGCAGCAGTCTAAGCAGGGACACCCAGAAATCCCTCTTCCCGGACACTTCCTCCAGCTCCTCAGGAGGAACCCCAAGGTGTTCCCAGGCCGAGAGACATAGTCCCTCCAGCGTGTCCTAGGTCTTCCCCGGGGCCTCCGCCCGGTGGGACATGCCCGGAACACCTCCCCAGGGAGGCGTCCAGGAGGCATCCGGAACAGATGCCCGAGCCACCTCAGCTGGCTCCTCTCGATGTGGAGGAGCAGCGGCTCTACTCCGAGCCCCTCCCGTGTAACTGAGCTCCTCACCCCATCTCTAAGGGTGCGCCCAGCCACCCTGCGGAGGAAACTCATTTCGGCCGCTTGTATCCGGGATCTTGTCCTTTCAGTCATGACCCAAAGCTCATGACCATAGGTGAGAGTAGGAACGTAGATCGACCGGTAAATCGAGAGCTTCGCCTTTCGACTCAGCTCTTTCTTCACCACAACAGACCGATACAACGACCGCATTACTGCAGACTCCGCACCGATCCGCCTGTCGATCTCACGCTCCATCCTTCCCTCACTCGTGAACAAGACCCCGAGATACTTAAACTCCTCCACTTGAGGCAGAAACTCTCCTCCAACCTGGAGAGGGCAAACCACCCTTTTCCGGTCGAGAACCATGGCCTCGGACTTGGAGGTGCTGATTCTCATCCCAGCCGCTTCACACTCGGCTGCAAACCGTCCCAGTGCACACTGAAGGTCCTGGTTTGATGAAGCCAACAGGACAACATCATCCGCAAAAAGCAGAGATGAAATCCTGTGGTCCCCAAACAAATGTTTTAGTTATTTTAGATAAATAATATTTGTATGTCTGATATTTAATATGAATATCACAGGTCTACAAATGTTTGGACTCGATCTGCTTCTGAGATAAAAGTGGCTAAATCTCATTTATTTTGATAAAAGATGAACTGAAAATCAATTGATAACTGTGCTGTTAGCTATGTATTCAAGATATTTAATGATATTGTTTCACATCAAAATCACATCTGTTTATACAATAGATTTATGCATTTTTGCTTAAAAATAATATTTATATTTTGAAAATATTTAATTTCTCTACATGCATGCATTTTGTCCACTTCCAAGAGAGAGATTTCTGCAAATAAAAACAAAACATTTTATGTCCAAACTCTATCCATATTAAAATGAATGTATTGAATGTGCAGCTTTCAGATAGAACTGGTTGCTTGTAGACACTGTACCTTCTGATAAACGACCGTTTTTGTCTTATTTTGCATACATTTCCTATTTTGACCCGATACTGTTTCTTGGAAACTATAGCAATCTGCACTTCTCACTTACTTTTTCTTTATTAGTGATGGAAGTATTTTGCTGTAGAGCAGTGTTATCACTTTAATGAATAAAACAGTGTGGATTATTGCAGCTCTGTGCCTTCAGAGGGGAAGCTGTCACCTGTAGCTGAGCTAAGCTAACGTTAGCATTTTAGCAGCTAAAGTCCTGTCGCAGTCCCGCTGTTCTCCTCCAAAACTCGCAAAGCATTCTGGTCCATACTGACCTCTAGTGACCATTGATGTCCACTACTTTTCAAAATGCATTGTGGGAAATTTTGAGTGCACTATTTTTTTATGCACTAAACATTCAGACAGCAGTACAGAATGTCGTGACCTCTGCAGAGAGCAGTGCAGAGCGGTCAGGGAGGACGTTCAGACACAGCCATGATCTCACTGCCAGGTGATAAAAAGCAGTTGATAGGAAGAATATGAATGAATCTGGCCATTACTTTTTAAGTTAACAACAAACCACACTGCAAAAAATCAATATCTAGCATTAGTTTAAATGACTTGAATTTGGATTATTAACATTTATTTGAGCAATGTTTTATTAAATTAGATTTATTTACTAATATGTCTAGATGATTTGACTTGTTTCAAATCATTTCTGTCTTAATTTTAAACCATTTTTACTTATTTCAAGCAAAATTATCTGCCAATGGGGTAAGTGGAATTTTCTTACCCCATTGGCAGATAATTTTGCTTGAAATAAGTAAAAATGGTTTAAAATTAACACAGAAATGATTTGAAACAAGTCAAATAACCTAGCCTAGTAAGTAAATAAATCTAATCTAGTAAAAAAAAAAACTCAAATCAAGGTTAATAATCTGAATTCAAGTCATTTTAACTAATGCTAGATATTGATTTTTTGCAACATTTGCAAAGACAAAACACCACAGAGTGAAGGTTACGAGCTGCATCTTAGTGATCACAATGATGTGCACGCTTACTGTGGTGTTTTTTAATCCAAACCTGGAAAAAATCCATATAAAATTGCAAAAATATAAAGTGGAAATGCGATACGTGTAGCTGTGATGGGGGTGAGCCGTGTGAGTTTCCTGTGAGCTGCAGGTTTGTGCCCACAGGTGCTGCATACCTGTCCCTGCTGCGTGTGATACAGCAGGATGTGGTGATTAATGATGTGAGAGGAGCCTGCAGCGCTGTCACCCGAGCCGCGAGGAGAGGAAGAGTTTCAATCTGCTCAGGCGTCGCACGCACGCGGCAACCTCCCAGCAACGCAGGCCCGGACGCCGCCGACGCTTCACCGAACCGCTCTGCAGGAACTCTGCTGGGCCCGGGACGCAGCGGACGAGTCAGGACCTGTCTCACGTCACTGAGCGGGAAAGGTCAACCTCACCTCACCCTGGTTTGGACTCCGCTGTTTTTAACATAAAAGTAAAACATAACATCAGTGTAAGAACTAACGCTGAGGAACCAGAGGAGAACCCAGCTTTGGATAAACTTTATCTGTCCCCAAAGAGGCAATATTCATCCATCCATAAATAAAAAATAAAATAAATAAATAAAATTGAAAGAATAAATATAAATAAATCGGATAGAGAAGTGCGAGTAAAAATTAAATCAGACAAAGCTACAAGCTTCTTGAAGATGGTTATATACATCTGTAATACATATATGATATTTTCAATCAAAAACATTGTTTTTAACGTTTACTGCTCTGTGTAGGAAATAAAACCTTCTCTCACAGAACATGGCCTGTGTCAGAGTTTATTAAATATCCCAGCTGGCGATTATTCCATTACTAAATTAGTTAACAATTAATTCAATAAAAGATTATAATTAATTAATCTGATTAGTTGTTGCAGCCCTAATGTCAAGGATACAAAGCCCCGGAGGAGTGCTCTAAGATAACATTTATATAAAATATACTATAAAAACAGACAATAAAAACAATAATAAAAAAATCTTAAATAAATAAAAGGAATAAAAGTACACTGTGAACATGATTTAAAATCAGGTCTGTGTTTAGCCTCTGAACACTGCTCTGACAGAAATTCGTTAGTTCAGTGCAGCCTCAAACAAAAGCTTTCCCAAACTCCTAAAGCAACGAGCCTTCAGCTGCCGACGGCAGAGAGAGACGCAGCTCTGGGCCGAGCCGTGGCAGACGACACAGAGCTGTGGCAGACGACACAGAGCTGTGGCAGACGACGCAGAGCTGTGGCAGACGACTCAGAGCCGTGGCAGACGACACAGAGCCGTGGCAGACGACACAGAGCCGTGGCAGACGACACAGAGCTGTGGCAGACGACTCAGAGCCGTGGCAGACGACTCAGAAGAAAGTTTACTGACAGGAGGTCAGCCCTGTCCTGCAGCCAGCAGCAGTCAGTGAACAGCTACTCCTCCTCCCTGGACATAACAAGAAACATGGGCAAAATGGACACTTTCAAATCCATTAAGAGTGGTCGCTGCTGTGTGTCTGTGTGAGGCTGGTGTGTGTCTGTGTGAGGTTGGTGTGTCTGTGTGAGGCCGGTGTGTGTCTGTGTGAGGTTGGTGTGTGTCTGTGTGAGGCCGGTGTGTGTCTGTGTGAGGCCGGTGTGTGTCTGTGTGAGGCCGGTGTGTGTCTGTGTGAGGCTGGTGTGTCTGTGTGAGGCTGGTGTGTGTCTGTGTGAGGCTGGTGTGTGTCTGTGTGAGGCTGGTGTGTGTCTGTGTGAGGCCGGTGTGTGTCTGTGTGAGGCTGGTGTGTCTGTGTGAGGCTGGTGTGTCTGTGTGAGGCTGGTGTGTGTCTGTGTGAGGCCGGTGTGTGTCTGTGTGAGGCTGGTGTGTCTGTGTGAGGCTGGTGTGTGTCTGTGTGAGGTTGGTGTGTGTCTGTGTGAGGCTGATGTGTGTCTGTGTGAGGTTGGTGTGTGTCTGTGTGAGGTTGGTGTGTGTCTGTGTGAGGCTGGTGTGTGTCTGTGTGAGGTTGGTGTGTGTCTGTGTGAGGCTGGTGTGTCTCTGTGAGGCCGGTGTGTGTCTGTGTGAGGTTGGTGTGTGTCAGTGTGAGGATGGTGTGTGTCTGTGTGAGGCTGGTGTGTGTCTGTGTGAGGCTGGTGTGTCTCTGTGAGGCCGGTGTGTGTCTGTGTGAGGTTGGTGTGTGTCTGTGTGAGGTTGGTGTGTGTCTGTGTGAGGTTGGTGTGTGTCTGTGTGAGGCCTGGTATTTGGTGGAGGTATTTATTAAATAGAATTACATTACTGATGTATATTGTAAAGTGCTGTATAAAAGAAAACCAGGGTCAGGAGTTGGAAATTTCCATAAACTCTATATGCACTGCATCAGCTGCAGGCTTTGTTTTGTAATTATGTTTGACTGCATTGTCACTGTCAAAAGAAAAATCATCCATTGTCAGAATTGTCACCAGTTTTTTTTTTTTTTTTTAGGAAATGTGTAATAATATAATTGTTTAGTACTACTGTATATGACCCAAGTGTCACACATGTGGAACTTGTGTAGGAACATACAGTGAAAATGAAATATTATCTGTCAACGCTATTGTGCTCTGGTAGGAAGTCAATTACAAAGGCATCTCTCGAGTATTGTGCTGTTAAAAGCCGAGAGAAGCCTCTGCTCTGTGTTTAACTCTCCACATGTGGACAAACAAAAACCTCTGCAGAGCTGCCATAGAAGTCGTTTACACCATGGATTAAAAAGTGGAGATGAGCCTCGGATGTGTTAATTACTATCAACAAGTGGCCCACAGTAAGATAATTACATAACATCACATATCTGCCTATTACTGTCTAAACACAATATACTTTTCATATTACTGACAATTTAAGGAATGTATCTCTCTAGTCAAACCCTTAGCATGTTTTACTGGGATGAAGTAGTAGTAGTAGTAGCTGTAGTAGTAGTAGTAGTAGTAGAGTGTTGAGAGCTGTGGTTTTAAGTGTTGTGTGTGGTGAAGTGTGGGAAAGTCCTAATGACAGAGCAGCCTCAGACTCGGAGCCTCGGTCTAATTAATGAGCACTTCACACAAACAGAGAGAGAGACTGAACAAATATATCTGAGCACACAGCCTTATCTTCACCAAAACCACACCGCGATACACAGGACAAGGTCAAAAAGACAAAAAGACGTGTTTAAGATAAGAAAAACATGGCCTAAAGCAGTGGGGTCAAACTGTTGTAGTAAAGGGATGGTTTAGGTACAAGTAGCTCCAAAACCTGCCGGTGTTTCCATGAACTCTGGGTCCAGGAGGCTCTGGGTCCAGGAGGCTCTGGGTCCAGGAGGCTCTGGGTCCAGGAGACTCTGGGTCCAGGAGACTCTGGGTCCAGGCTCTGGGTCCAGGAGGCTCTGGGTCCAGGAGGCTCTGGGTCCAGGAGACCCAGGGTCCAGGAGACTCAGGGTCCAGGAGGCTCTGGGTCCAGGAGACTCTGGGTCCAGGAGACTCTGGGTCCAGGAGGCTCTGGGTCCAGGAGGCTCTGGGTCCAGGAGACTCTGGGTCCAGGCTCTGGGTCCAGGAGACTCAGGGTCCAGGAGACTCAGGGTCCAGGAGGCTCTGGGTCCTGGAGGCTCTGGGTCCAGGAGACTCAGGGTCCAGGAGACTCAGGGTCCAGGAGGCTCTGGGTCCTGGAGGCTCTGGGTCCAGGAGACTCAGGGTCCAGGAGGCTCAGGGTCCAGGAGGCTCTGGGTCCAGGAGACTCAGGGTCCAGGAGGCTCTGGGTCCAGGAGACTCTGGGTCCAGGCTCTGGGTCCAGGAGACTCTGGGTCCAGGAGGCTCTGGGTCCAGGAGACTCAGGGTCCAGGAGGCTCAGGGTCCAGGAGGCTCTGGGTCCAGGAGACTCAGGGTCCTGGAGGCTCTGGGTCCAGGAGACTCAGGGTCCAGGAGACACAGGTCTGTTACACAAACAATGACGTCACACAAGAACAGCAAAAGTTGTTTTAATAATTAAAATAAAAATGTGTTTGAAGCTGTTTTTTAAAATATAAATGCGGTGGCAACATTTAATAAAAAGATAAGTGTGTTTCTGTGTGAGGCTGGTGAAGACTCAACTAAACCAGAACTAACCCAGGACGAAACTAGGACTAAAACCAGAACACAACCAGGGAAAAGACAGGACCAGGACTAACAGGACTAAACTAGTTTAAACCAAGTCAAACCAGGACTAAACTAGTTTAAACCAAGTCAAACCAGGACTAAACTAGTTTAAACCAAGTCAAACCAGGACTAAGACTAGACCAGGACTAAAACCAGAACACAACCAGGTAAAAAAATGTCTAAAACCAGAACTAAATTAGGTCTAAAACCAGGAATAAATCAGGATTAAACCAGGGAAAAAAACAGGACTAGAACTAACTCAGTCTAAACCAAGTCCAAATCATTTTTTTTATGACAAATCATTATCAATATAAGATGAATGAATGAAGAACTAAAGTCATCAGCCACATTATAAAAGTGAATTATTGTCTGTCATCATCATTGTGTGTTCATAGAAACTCTTGTCGTCAGTTTTGTGTTTGGAGAGGTCTCTGCTCTGTCTTTAACTCGCCACAGACTCCGCCGCAAGTGGACAAACCTCTGACTTTCACAATAAAAGCCTCTGCTGTGTGGAGACAATGAGAGGGTTACCACAGCGGAGACGGAGGAAGTTTTTAATGACGATATCCTCAAAAGTGTCTCTCAGTATTTACAGTTTCCACATTACACAGAAGCAAGAGCGGGGTTTTGAAGCAGGAAAGTCGCTCTCTGATTATACAAGAACATGATACCAGAGCTCACTAACAATACAGGACAAAAATAAAACAACACGATGAGAAATCTGAACAAGTTTAAAGTAAAAAGAAGACTCTATCATCTGTGGAAAAAATATTTTGTTTATATGGAGCTTAATCCATCCTCATCCTCACCTATGTTCCTACTCTCAGCTATGTTCCTGAGCTCTGGGTCAGGACTAAAGGACAGATCCTGGATACAAGCGGCCGAAATGAGTTTCCTCCGCTGGGCACTCCCTTAGAGAGAGGGGGAGGAGCTCAGTTACCTGAGAGGAGCTCGGAGTAGAGCTGCTGCTCCTCCACATCGAGAGGAGTCAGCTGAGGCTCGGGCATCTGTTCCAGAGCCTCCTGGACGTCTCCCTGGGGAGGTGTTCATGTCCCACCAGGAGGAGGCCCCGGGGAAGACCTGGGACTTGCTGGAGCAGTGAGGGATATTTATGAACAGTGACTACTGCAGTGTTTTTGTCATAATTTATTTTTTTTACTTGTTTTTCTGTTTAATTACAAGATTATTTTTATAAACATTACCATTAACGCAAAGCAAACAATCCTCGTGTCATTTGCAAGCCATGTCAAGACTTTAATATAGAGCAGGGGTTCTCAAAGTGGGGTCCGGGGCCCCCAGAGACAATTTCAATTTCAATTTATTATTATTTTTTATTATAATTTCAGACACATGGTTTTGGTTCATAAAAACAAACAAAACATACAAAAATATAAAAAGCCAATGAAAATATTAATTACCTAAAATATTAAGTACCATAAAAAACATTTGAAATTAATTACAGTTGTTTACTTGTTTTAAAATATTACTTGAAAACAACTTTTAGTCAATAATCACTGTTTTTGTAATGTTTTTATAAAAAACATTGAGAAAAACATGGCAGAATCTTTTGAATAGAGCGAAGTTTTATCGTTGGGGGTCTGCGAGAGATTTTCGGAAATTTAAGGGGCCCACGACCGTCTTGACTTTGGGAATGGCTGATGTAGAGGATTATTTTGCCCTCAGTACAAATTCTCATCTTTTGGGTCGCCCTCAAACCCAAAAAGGTTGGAGGCCCCTGCGCTGGAGGGACTACGTCTCTCGGCCTGGGAACGCCTTGGGGTTCCTCCAGAGGAGCTGGAGGAAGTGTCTGGGGAGAGGGATGTCTGTTTGTCCCTGCTTAGACTGCTGCCCCTGCGACCCGGCCCCGGATAAAGTGGAAGAAGAAGGATGGACTAGGACTGGGTTCCATTAACACAGCCATTCCCAAAGTCAGGACTGTTGTGGACCCCTTCAATTTCTGAAAATCCCTCCAACAATAAAACTTTGCTCTGTTCAAAAGATTCTGCCATGTTTTTCTCCATGTTTTTTTATAAAAACATTACAAAAACACTGATTATAGACTAAAAGTTTTTTTAAATTAATATTTTAAAACAAGTAAACAACTGTAATTAATTTCAAATGTTTTTTATGTACTTAATGTTTTAGGTAATTAATATTTTCATTGACTTTTTATATTTTTGTATGTTTTGTTTGTTTTTATGAACCAAAACCATGTGTCTGAAGTAATAATAAAAAATAAAAAAATAAAAAATAATATAATAAAATAATAATAAAAAATAAAATATAATAAAATAATAAAAATAAAAAAAATTGAAATTGAAATTGAAATATAGACAGCCTCTGGGGGCCCCCCTGTAGTACCTTCGTGGACCCCCAGGGGGCCCCGGACCCCACTTTGGGAACCACTGCATTAAACCATATGTCTGTGGTATCAAAAGAAAAGTTAGTGGGATCTTTAATGTTTCTTTGCATTAATCAGATAAATAACAGAATAAATCATACACAACTGGTTTTAACTCAGCCGTACCCCACCTGACCCCCGTCCCGACACTCGCTCCGGTTACTGAGTGGATCCAAACGACCCGGGTTAAAAGGATCCGAGTCTGAGTCCTGGCTCCTGCAGCAGAGTCCTGTTTCTCTGCGGGACGGGGGCATTTGTTTATGAGCTGCTGTTTGACACACGAGCAGCCGACGAGCTCAGCGAAAAAATGATTATGGAGCGCACTGGAAACATGAACCATTTTAAAATAATAAGAAATAAAGAATAAATTGCATAGAACTACTTTAATTTATAATAAAACTTTTCTTTAAAAAAAAAAAAGCAATATGTTTTTAGGTCATGCACTGTTTTTTGCTATGATTTTCACAGTTATTTTTTTTAAATCTAAACCAGTGGTTCCCAACATTTCTGGTCTCTTGTGTCCCCAGGACTTGCTCAGTTTGGATCTCGCTTAGTCCTGGTTTAGACCCGGTTTAGACCCGGTTTGGATGCGGCTTAGTACTGGTTTGTTCCTAGTTTTGTCCTCGTTAATTCCTGGTTTAGACCTGGTTTATTCCTGGTTTAGTCCTGGTTCAGTCTTGGTTCAGTCCTGGTTTAGTCCTAGTTTAGACCTGGTTTAGTCCTGGTTCAGTCCTGGTTCAGTCCTGGTTCAGTCCTGGTTTAGTCCTAGTTTAGACCTGGTTTAGACCTGGTTTAGTCCTGGTTCAGTCCTGGTTCAGTCCTGGTTTAGTCCTAGTTTAGACCTGGTTTAGACCTGGTTTAGTCCTGGTTCAGTCCTGGTTCAGTCCTGGTTTAGTCCTGGTTTAGTCCTGGTTTAGTCCTGGTTCAGTCTTGGTTCAGTCCTGGTTCAGTCTTGGTTCAGTCCTGGTTTAGACCTGGTTTAGACCTGGTTTAGACCAGGTTTAGACCAGGTTTAGTCCTGGTTTAGACCTGGTTTAGTCCTGGTTAAGACCTGGTTTAGACCTGGTTTAGACCTGGTTTAGTCCTGGTTTAGACTTGGTTTAGTCCTGGTTTAGTTCTGTTTCAGACCTGGTTTAGTCCTGGTTCAGTCCTGGTTTAGTCCTGGTTTAGACTTGGTTTAGTCCTGGTTTAGTTCTGTTTCAGACCTGGTTTAGTCCTGGTTCAGTCCTGGTTTAGTCCTGGTTTAGTCCTGGTTTAGACCTGGTTTAGTCCTGGTTTAGTCCTGGTTTAGACCTGGTTTAGACCTGGTTTAGTCCTGGTTTAGACTTGGTTTAGTCCTGGTTTAGACCTGGTTTAGTCCTGGTTTAGACTTGGTTTAGACCTGGTTTAGTCCTGGTTTAGTCCTGGTTTAGTCCTGGTTTAGACCTGGTTTAGTCCTGGTTTAGTCCTGGTTTAGACCTGGTTTAGACCTGGTTTAGTCCTGGTTTAGACTTGGTTTAGTCCTGGTTTAGACCTGGTTTAGTCCTGGTTTAGACTTGGTTTAGACCTGGTTTAGACCTGGTTTAGTCCTGGTTTAGTCCTGGTTTAGTCCTGGTTTAGACCTGGTTTAGTCCTGGTTTAGTCCTGGTTTAGACCTGGTTTAGACCTGGTTTAGTCCTGGTTTAGACTTGGTTTAGTCCTGGTTTAGGCCTGGTTTAGTCCTGGTTTAGTCCTGGTTTAGTCCTGGTTCAGTCCTGGTTTAGTCCTGGTTTAGTCCTGGTTTAGACCTGGTTTAGTCCTGGTTTAGTCCTGGTTTAGACCTGGTTTAGACCTGGTTTAGTCCTGGTTTAGACTTGGTTTAGTCCTGGTTTAGACCTGGTTTAGTCCTGGTTTAGACTTGGTTTAGTCCTGGTTTAGTTCTGTTTCAGACCTGGTTTAGTCCTGGTTTAGACCTGGTTTAGTCCTGGTTTAGTCCTGGTTTAGTCCTGGTTTAGTCCTGGTTCAGTTTGATGTTTTCCCTTGATTTAAGTTAATCCCAGTTTTCCAAAGCCAGATTTATAAACCCACTACAGATGATCATTAACTCATGTCCCTCCTGCAATGTGCTCACTTTCCCCTAGGGGTCCTCGTACCCCAGGTTGGGAAACACTGCTCTATACCTGTGGACCATTACGACTTCAAAATCAGTTTGTTCAAAGAATTAACCAAAGAATTTTTGCGAGTGTATAAAAAGTAACGCTACAGAGTCACAGAGCCATGAAATTAGGAACAAAGAATCCTGACACGCTGCAGAACATGTTACTGTTACCCTGTTACTGCACGCTACTTTGGGCCTGAGGCGGTGCAGTGGCCTGTTAGTTTTTTGTTGTTGTTTTTTGACAGTTTAGCCTGGATTCACAGTGGGACAGAGTCAGCAGTAGGCGGGGACAGCTGGCGTGGCCCAGAACGTGTCCCGACCTGTGGGCCCTCAGCCTCGCCTCCGATGAACTTCCCGGACCCCTACCTCACCCCCACTCCCCCGTCTGGATGAATCCCTCCTGCTGCACCCTCGCACACTGCAAAAAATCAATATCTAGCATTAGTTAAAATTGCTTGAATTCAGATTATTAACTTTGATTTGAGTAATGTTTTATTAAATTAGATTTATTTACTAATATGTCTAGATGATTTGACTTGTTTCAAATTATTTCTGTCTTAATTTTAAACTATTTTTACTCATTTCAAGCAAAATTATCTGCCAATGGGGTAAGTGGAATTTTCTTACCCTATTGGCAGATAATTTTGCTTGAAATAAGTAAAAATGGTTTAAAATTAAGACAGAAATAATTTGAAACAAGTCAAATAACCTAGCCTAGTAAGTAAATACATCTAATCTAGTAAAAAAATACTCAAATCAAGGTTAATAATCTGAATTCAAGTCATTTTAACTAATGCTAGATATTGATTTTTTGTAGTGCAGACCTGAACTATGATCCTATAGATGAGCGAATGAACTTTATTTAACCGTCCCAGACACATTTACAGCCTGTCCGTCCTGGAAGAGGATCTCTCCTTCATGTGGTTCTCCCTGAGGTTTATTCCTTTATTTTTCCCCACAGCCGGGTTTTTTTAGGAGTTTTTCCTAAATAGAAGGAGGGTCTAAGAACATGGGACATTGTGGGTCTGTTTAGTCGAGTTATTTTTTATGTTTGATTGTGCGTTTATGTTTGATCAGCTGAGACTTTTGTTGTGATAGTGGGCTGTGTGTGGGGGGTAAAGACCAGAATCTGCAGGCGTTTCTGAATTTTAAAGACAACAAGGGACGCAGTAGTTTAGTTTGTACTCTTGTCCCAAAGAGTTTTAAGAACTCCTGTAGCGTGTGACCCTTCAGCTGGCGCAGTTAAACGTGTGATCTCCAGTGTTTTCTATTCCAAACTGCATCTTCCATCTGCCAAAGTTTGTGCGACCGCAGCATGAGTGTGGCTGAGGGTTGTAGTAATGTGAGCAGCGGGACGCTCCAGTTACAGGACACTCCTTGTATGGGACAGGGGGTTGTGGCGGGACATGTCAGAGGAGGTCTCCAGATCGTCCCGCGGTTGTAGAGACAGACTGGTGCATGTGTGTGTGTGAAGGGAATAGGTTACACTCGTAAATCATGTTCACGGGTCAACAGACTCTTCAGGGGCTTCGGGTTCAAGTCTCGGGACTCAGAGGGGTTAGAGAGGACCACACGGGACAGGAGCGAAGACCAGGACCTGAGACCTGAGGGGGAGGCACCACTGGTCCAAGAAAAAACTCCAAACTTGAGGAGGATGCATTCTTCATGAAGGAAGCAGGATTGGAAATGAGATGTCATGCGGTCACAACAAAGGCTCAGAGGACAGCGCTGCATCTCAGACAAAAAAACTAATTTAACCTCTTAAACCTGAACAGAGCCCGACGGCGCCCCCTTGCGTCCGCTTGTTGGGACCATAGCGGGGAGATACAACGGCTGACACACACATGTTTGACATCCTCGTGTTCGGACAATTTGTGGCAACAAAACTATCTACTTCAATTTCTATTCAACAGTTGGATTCCGCCTGGATTTTTAAAAAATAAAACATGTATATCTTTCCATTACTTTGTTTATTTGGCACAAATTTTGCTGCAGTAGACCAAGATATGTGAAATTTTCAATTTATGTTGTTATTTGCTTCACTACAGGAAGGAAAAAGGCTTTTTTGGAGGCAAATATGTGTTTTTTTTTCAGGCGGAAATTAGAATAATCCATTTTAACCTCAATTTATGGTCAAACAATATAATTTATTAATATTATTTCTCTTCCACAGTAATCCCCAAAGTCCACCAATTAATTTGCTACCAAGGTTAGCTCTGTACACCTGGTAAATAAAAATGGTAAATGGTCACATTTATACAGCACTTTTCTACCTTCATGGGTACTCAAAGCGCTTTACATCAAGGAACTATTCACCCATTCACACTCACATTCATACACCGGAGGTAAGGTGGGTTAAGTGTCTTGCCCAAGGACACAACGACAGTACGCAACGGTGGGAGTGGGGTTTGAATTGCCAACCTTCTGGGTAGTGGACAAGCAGCTCTACCAACTGAGCTACTGCCGCCCATTTGATTAAGTAAAACCTTAATAAATGTAGATATAGAATTTTCGGGAAAAAGGCCTCAGAGCTTAACAGGTTAACTGCACAGGCAAATACTCTACCGTATTTTCTGGACTATAAGTGGCTCCGGAGTATAAGTCGCACTAGTCAAAAAATGCATAATGAAGAAGAAAAAAACATATATAAGTCGCTCTGGTCTATAAGTCGCATTTTTTGGGGGAAATTTATTTTACAAAATCCGACACCAAGAACAGACATTTCATGTTGAAAGGCAAGTTATAGTAATAATAGAATAGAGAACAACAGCTGAATAGGTGTGCGCTATGCTAACGTAACACATTGATGGTTATTCAGCTACATGAAGCATAAACAACGCTGACTTAGAAAACAGTTGGAACGATAGCAACGGGTGACGATAACGACGCTTCGATCTATTCATGTGGGAAATGGAAGAATCAATGAGCCCTGAGACGGGGTTACCCTCTGGACACGGGTCAGTTCCTCGCACGGCTGACACTTAGAGACACACGCTGACAGACGACCAATAAAAATGTTTTACAGATAAAGAGAGTTGTTCAGTTTCCGACGCCAGGCAGAAGCAGGTTCAGCTCCTCTCAGAACATTAACACGACCTGCAGTCATTATCCCAGCGTTAATGAGCTTCTAATAATAGAGACACACTTTAACACACAGAGGAGCGGCGGTTTCCAGGAGAACGCACTGCTCCCAGAGTGCACCTGCATTAATGTTACCCACAATGCACCAGCTTTCACCCGCTCCACCACTGTTCAAACAAACTGCACCCCCAGACCATTAGAGAAGAGGGAGAGAGCAGGAAATTCTCTGTTTGCTTTGTGGTTCATGCTGTTTGTTATGACACGAATCTGTGCAATATATCGCAAAATTATCGTTATCGCAATATCAGCAAATGCAATATCAGTATCGCAAGAATCTAAATATATCGCAATAATGCTGTGGTCTTCCATCTGACAGAGATTTACACTGAAGAATCATTTTCCACCAGAGCCTTAAAAGAACATGTGTTGTGACTAAATAAAAATGTTTAAAAAGTACAGTTTTAGTGGTAATCTAATTAATTTAGTCACAGCTTAGCTTTGTTTTATTCCTGGTTTAGTCTGAGTTAAGTTTTGATTTTGTGGCTGTTTTGACTTGTAAATACAGGAACTTACATTTTTATGAAATGTAGTGAATTTAACTTACTATGTTCAAAAAGTAGGCTCTATTTTCAAATATCGCAATAATATCGATATAATGTAGTTATCAAATATCGCATGTTTTCGCCATATCGTGCAGCCCGACTGTACGACATTGTGTTTCTATAAGGAGGTTAAAACAATTTACATTTTGTGTTTTTGATTAAAAATATCTTTGTGTGTATATAAGCTCAGTACAAACATCTTCAGGTGGCAAACTCATGGCTTCCTCAGGTTCAAATTGTGTACAAATGAAGTGATTTTTGGTAGAATTGTCAAATTTTTTAAGGGGGCGTGTAAAACATCTCAAGTTTTTAACTATTTTTCTTGCGCTCCACTTATTAATCGACTAATCATAAAAATAATTGACAAAATAATCGTTAGTTTCCTCCCTATCTCCGGGTGATCCAGCTTCCTTAAACCATCCAGAGACGCGCATGGAGTGGGTGAAATCTTACTCACAATTCACTTCAGAGCATTTAAACATTTTACTGATGAGGTTAGGAAGTTCTTACAAGGTGTGTCCAGACCTGGATCTTTCAGATCAACACAAACAGTCACATATTTTTTGACTGAAACCTAGGGATGAAACTATTCTTTGTAAATTGGCTAAAAATCGATGAATAAGAGAGAAATTTTGAATCGGTGGAGGAAAAAAATTAACCGCGATGTCCTTTTAAACAGCGTGCATGCCACCAAAGTATAATGGTGTAATCTGGCTCGCATTTTTAGCGCTAGACATCAATACCTGAGCATTTTACCGAAGAGAAACATGAATTTATATCAAGTTTTAGTTTACAGGACTCGTAGAATCATCAAAAAACAACAACAAACCCAGGACAGAGAAACACACAGCTGCAGGTTTTCTTTAGGCAGCTCCTGTTCGCTCCGTTTGCCATCGTTCAGAAAGTAGCTTGTTGTTAGCAGCGAGCTAAAGAAAAGCTAAGTGGCTAACAACAGCTAAAGTTTATCTGAAGTTTCAGTGGCCCCTCCCCCGGAGCGTTTCCATGGAGATCAGAGTCTTTACTGAGGATGAGTCTTTCCTCACTGATATTTTTATAAAACTTGACTTTTATAAATGACTGAGGCGTGGATTCATGATAAACTGCTTCTCTGTGCATTGCTTGCTACTGTAGCGTCTCTGTTTTTGAAGGAGAGTAGAAAGGTGTTAATAAAAGTGGCTGTATATAGTTTTAATATCTACTTTTTAATTCAATTTCAGTTAATAAGAAATATACAACAATTTAAGTTTGATAAGGAGACACAAATAATATTAATATTCCTAAAGATTAACCGCTAAACCTAAACAATCCTAAAAACAAAACCAGCCTCCATTCTCTTCTCTTTCTAACTCGTCCTTTTGTGGATGATGTCACGTTCGCTGTCGCCTGAGAGAGTCTGAATTATAACGCCCCAGTCCCGCTCTGCTCTGTTTTACTGAGTTCAAGTCGCTCATAAAAACATTTTAACAAACAGTTTGAGTGCTTTTACGAGCCGGCTCTGTGATTTCACTGAGTCTTTAAAGCTGCTCATTACACTCATGTGGTTATCGCTGTACGCCTCGTAAACTTTAATATTTAGACCGAAAAGCGACGTAATCTGCTAAAAAAAACACTTCATATGGACGCGCAGCGCCCTGAGAAGCCCTGTCCCCAATCTGTCTGTAA
This sequence comes from Bostrychus sinensis, assembly GCA_020698575.1. Taxonomy (NCBI): domain Eukaryota; kingdom Metazoa; phylum Chordata; class Actinopteri; order Gobiiformes; family Eleotridae; genus Bostrychus; species Bostrychus sinensis. Next base: position 3,733,449 of record CM036258.1, read on the forward strand.
AATCTATCTAAAAACACTGAAGCAAAGAGCGTTTATGGACTGATTCTGATGCGTTAGACAGACGTGCGGTAACAAAATGCACTGTCACACATTTCTTTACACAGAGATGGTATGAGTTTCTTTCCCATTGGGTCATTGCAAATTAATATTAAAAGCGCTTGGGATTTTCTTGTAAATATATCCAGAGATGACAGAATCACAGAGGCCAGGTTAGGTCAAAAGAACTTTTATGTGATTGAGAAAAACAACTCAGGAGTCTCAGGTCAGTGATGTTCTGTCAGGATGATGATGGATATGATTTCACTATAGCGTTACAAATACTACTACTACTACTACACTACTACTACTATTAATACTATATGCTAATGCAGTGTTTCCTACCCAGGGGTACAGGGAGCCCTAGGGGTATTATGTTTTCTATTGTTTGTAATGGGAAAGAGTGACTTTAGAGTTAACCTTGTTTGAGGTGTAATTACCAGCTTACGTTAATAGACCCTGACGTCAGACAACTTCCGTTTTGAGACGATGGGATGTATCTTCATTTCCTTCTCCCATAAGAAATTCACCCAGACTTTTTTCAAATTGCCGTTTACAAGTTTACACAATATACAGCGATTTTCAAATGAATATTTACCCACAAAACTTTCAAAATTCGCGAAAGGATATTAATTCTTTAACGAAGGATACTTGGATTATGAAGTGAGTGTTTTGTTATGTAGCTAGATAGCGTTAGCAACATGGCTAAGTGATAGAGCTGCGCTATAAAACAGTGTTAGATCATGTCATGATCTGAGTTTATCTGAATATTTGACAATCTGCTTATCAGGAAATACCACTGGATAGTACTACAGTATATTTTCATTTAGTAAAGCTCTGTGCTCGAACACTGACTCTGCTGTAGTGATCAGTCTGTGACAAAATAATAGACTTTTCACATCTACTGCCAAAACTACAATGGTTTGTGTTTACTTTAATCTTTACTTTAATTCATCAGCAAATCTCTGTACATCACGTAGCCTTATATTTGGCAAATTTTTAAGACTCCGAGTAAATTCCATACTGGCGAGCCGCAGCACTGGAAATGAAGATACATCCCATCGTCTCAAAGTTGTCTGACGTCATCGTGAAAAGGGCCAATAGGTGGTGCATGACTACATGAGACGGTACAGTGAGGTCAGAGAAGCGAGGCAAAGAGAAATTTCTCTGTGTTTTACAGGTTAGGAACTAAGTAAAAAACATACAAAACTGGTCATGAAGCACTGCTAAACACACAGCTAAGTGTAAGTGAGTGAATCAGTAAACAATTTATTTTTGTTGAGTTTTGAGCGATGTGAAAAGACGTCAACATGCTAAAGCCTGGTTCACTCGGCAAGATAATTCTGACGATTTTTGACCCGATTCTCTCCTTCCGACATATTTTTTGACTGAAACCTAGGGATGTAACGATTCTTCATAAATTGGCTAATAATCGATGCATAAGAGAGAAAGTTTTAATCGTGATGTCCCTTTAAACAGCGTGCAGGCCACCAAAGTTTAATCTGGCTCACGTTTGGCGCTCGACATCATTACCTGCACTGCAAAAAATCAATATCTAGCATTAGTTAAAATGACTTGAATTCAGATTATTATTTGTAGTATTTTTTAAGTATTTTTGAGGTTGTATTTGAAGCATTTGTACTATTATTTGTAGTTGTACTCAAAGTATTTCTGTACTCTTATTTCTAGCAGTTGTAATAGAGTTTGTAGTATTTTTGTATTATTATCTGAATTAATTTTGTAGTATTATTTGTAGTATTTTGGTGGTATTATATTTGTAATTGTATTTTTAAATATTTTTGAGATTGTATTTGAAGCAGTGGAGTCTTCATAACCTTCAAGTTTTTATAAAAATCTATGAGGGAAAACATGACAGAGACTTCTGAATTTAGTAAAGTTTGATTGTTGGGGGTCTGCGTGGATTTGTCTGATTTTTAAGAGGCCCTTAAAGCTTTTGTGCTAAGCTAATGGCTAACGGATGGGGAACAAATCTCCCTCTGACTCCCGCCCGTCAATAAATTCTATTCTAATGCATTTGTTTTGAGTCTCTCCAGGTTGAGATGCATTAAACCTGCACAAATCCGATCGGCAGAGAGTTAAAATAAATGTTTTTGTTGATGTTGCTAAAAGTCTTGATGACATAAACGTTATATTTATCCCTTCAGTGTGAATGCGGTACCAGAAAACCTGCTCTGTGTTTAATCGTAAACGTCTGTTGTCGGTCAGCGCTGGCTGCTGTGGTCTGCTCCGTGTGGATTTCCTCAAACTCACAAACTGGAAACTCACCGCAAACACAACTCTAAATAAAACACGGTCCACTCAGCTTCTATATAAGACTCTGTGACACAATCACAACAAGACGGCCGTAACTCTGTATTATAGGCAGAGCTTTCAGCAGAAATGTTGTAACCAGGCGTATAATTTCAGATCATGATGAATGAAGTGGGGCTGCGAGGAAGTCACAATGCAAACATCATTTAAATGTGAGGACAGGGTTTAAACAAGGCCTGAACGTGGTTTAAATTAGAACTAAACCAGAATTAAATTAGTAGTAATCTGTGCTTTAAAGCAGAAGTTCAAAGGGTGCTGCTGTGGGCTCTGAGGCCTGATACAGAGCAGGATACAGAAGTCCTTAAAGGAGACATATGATGCTTTTTTCAGGATTTTTGAAATAAATTAAATAAACATTTGCATCATAATTTCATGTTTTATAGCTTAAAACACCATAGTTTCTGTCGGCTCTGCTACAGTGAAGGACAAAGCTGTTTCTAGACACTAGAGGGACAACAGTATGGGCTCTACTTTATTTGTAAATCTCACTTCAAACCAAAAACACAGTAACAAGAGGCATTTGACACGATACAGTCATGGGCACCACTCTGAGTTTGTAATAATTTACTGTCTTCATGAAAAACGATCACAGAGGAGTCATTCAGTTTCTACTGACATCTGAGTTCTAGGTTGTTTTTTAGTGTAGCAGTGTTTAGGAGGAAATTAAATGAAATCTGAAAAAATGTCAGTGTAAAAGTTTGCTGATTTGAATGCATATAACTTCTCAAAATGGATTACTTTCAACACAAAAGTTGTTAGATTCGTTAGTTAAGCCATGAACTTCATAGACAGGTGCAGTCAATAATGAGAAAAGGTATTTAAGGTGGTAATCAGGAGAAAAGGTATTTAAGGTGGTAATGAGGAAATGGAAGGACTCAGGTAAAGCTGATGTTAAGGCCAGATGTGGCAGAGAGACAGAGGCGAGGAATGGTGAGAACGGTTAAAGACAAACCCACAGATCACCTCCAACATCATCTGCTGCAGATGTTTCTGTGCATGGGTCACCAGTTCAGAACATCTGGAACATCTGTAACAGCTGTATGGGAGGGAGATGCCACGCCACAAACAGAGTCAGTGAGGAAGGAAGAAGCTCAGTTTGACAAAGCCAGATTCATTTTGGAATAACGTGGTGTGGACTGTCAGACCTCAGCGACTCTGCCTCAGACTGAACTGTTCATTTTTGGTCAATTTTTGGTCCTTTTGGGAGAATTGTAAGGCAGCGTCTCTTGAGTGGTTTGTTCTCCGTCACTGACACAGCCTGCTCGCTGTTGGACAGGTTCATGACTGTTCCTGGGGCCCCCTCTCAGCTTTGGGCCCCAGTTGCCTCCCTTTGCCTCCTCTGCTGTGACGGCTCTGACCACAGCGCTGAAGCCTTCCTCTGACTGAGCTCATGCTGCGTAGTGACGGAGGTTTAAGAATGACAAATAGGCCAGCAAAGCACATTACAACATTAAAATAAAATAATGAAAAGTGCCAAAAGCCACTCTGAAGTGACGGATAGTGACGGAGGTTTAAGGCTGAAATGATCAGAACGAGTCCAGTGATGGTAGTTTTAGAAACGCGCAGGAGCACTTCCTGGTGTCTACGTAGAGCTGTGAGACCGAGCGTTTTCAGCTCAGGAGAAGGACAGTGCCTCAGCATACAGGATTACTCAAACAGAATACTACTGCAGCTCTGTTTTTGTGGAGAAAAGTTCAGTTCAGAAAAAACGATTTAGCAGAATAAGGGAGGCTTTAAGGTTTTATTGGCAGTAGAAGATGAGGCTACATCATTAGACAGAGTCAGATTCTTGCAGCACAGAGCTCACTTTATCCAACAAAACCCTGCATCAACATAGTTTTGGTGTCTTATGCTGCAGATAAAAGTCTATAATATTGTCGAGGGCATCAGTTTAATGTTAAAACTCTGTAGTGTAGCTGTGACCAATAGTTTATTTATGTAGCATATTGTTACATTCATTCATTTAATAAGTCAAATGGAAAATGTGACTATAGTGGTTATGCGCTAACTACTTCTGCATTCGGCTAAACTGAATGATCCACTTCCGGTCACAGCTTGTAAGCGAGCGGCCGGACAAGGGCAGCTTCAAAAAACATATTTATGCCTTACACATCGCAAAATAAAATCACCAAACTAACGCTGCAATGGACTAACGCAGTTTTATCCTTCAAACAAGGGTTTTAGCATTCGTGTGTTAAATATTTCACTCATCGCTGACCCGGCGCACTTTATTTCAGCAGATATAAAGCACACAGCAAGTTAAATTACATGATACTCAGTCACAAACAACACAACTGCCCATTTTAGCACAGTCTTAATTTATTATACACCTAATAAGGCACTTTGACGTATTTACTAATTTCTACACTCCGAGGCTACAACTGTTGTTTTGAAGCCACTTTCACAGCTCTTCTGTGGCGCTTTCAGATGTTTTTGTGCACACTGTGGCTGTTTTTGGTCACATACTTTAGTAAAATGTTCCTGTGTGTTTTATATCCGCTGAAATAAAGTGCTCGGCTTTAGTTAATTAACACAACAATATCCAGTGTTGTGCAAGTTCACACTTTTCATGAACTAGTTCAAAGTTCAGTTCATTTTATTTTTAGGTGAGATATGTAAATGAAAGGTTGAACTTGTTTTTCAAACTATGACTTCTATCACTATACATCTACCTTCTAGCCTCACTGTAGATCTAAAGGTGTCCTCACAGCAGGCCAATGAACCGTGCCCAAGTCCGGAACGCCCCTAAAGCACAGCACAGTTGCCTCATGTGAGTGCTCCGCAGCGCGCACAGGCGAGGTACCTTCAGGACTTTGGCGCGGTACGCTTCAGGACTTTGGCGCGGTTGGAGGAGGTGGGCCACGGCACGGCGCGGTTGCTCATGCATGCGCGCACGCACAACTGTGGGGCGCGTCATCTAACCAACTGTTCTTCTCTCGGTAAAAAGTGAATAAACTTCATTATCAACACTCGTACCAATGCCAGCGACTTGCGCTCACCTTTCTGAAGAAGAGAACAGACAGCAGCAGTTGTTCTGAAGCCTCTCTCTCCGTCTGCGGTGCCTTCACTGCTCCTCGGATGTGGTTTATTCCAAACACGTGACAGAAGACCGCGTCTCACGAACGAGACTCAAAGCAGAATCACATTAGCTCAGATACTTAAGGCCGCTGGTCTCACGTTTTCCACTACACCGGTTTTAAAAGTGTTAGCAGCTCGCTCGACTTGTAAACAAACCGCGCATCACGATGACGTAGCAATCTGTCGCCCTCAGAGCTGATGACGTAACCGGGCCACGGCACAGATCGTTTGTGCGGTGAGAGCGCGGGCCGGCGGGGCACTCAGACCTCTCCCCAATCTTACCTGGGCACAGCGCGGTTTGAATGGCCCTGGTGTGAGTGCGCCCTTCAATTCTATCACACAAAATGGACGTTTTTGCAGATATAAGCTTGCACAGAAAGGTAATTTTTTTCCGTCATAGTCTTTGTGTGACAATGTGTAAAATGTCTGTAAATGATCATAGTTAGAGGCAGCATCGTCTGTGTTCTCTGTGCCTTCACTCTGCCATTGTCAGACTGCTGCTGCCCGCTCCAGGGTTGCTATGAAGGCTACGCTTGTTGTAATGCTTGCTTGTGCAGTGCATCATGGGTAACGTAGTGTGAAGCCAAAGATATTAGATTCGACTATGTTTGGCTTCACACTACGTTACCCAAGATGCATTGCGCACACAAGCGCTCTCTGGTGAAGCGGTGCAGTTTTGGAGTGGAGCCCGTGGGCAGTGAGGGACAGCGCTGTTTAAAAAGTGCGATCAGACCTCGTCACTCGACTCAGGTGAAAACAAATTCCGACGTTTAATTGAACCCCAGCAGTGACGTACGTCGTTCATCTCACATAATCTGAACAAATTCACGTTCAAGTTCTTGATTTACAAATGTGTTGCGTTCAGTTCAAAGTTCACATAAAAATGAATGTGTTCAGTAAACGCGTTCATTTGAACTCGTTCATGCACAACACTGACAATATCCCGCATCCGTGCTCAGCGATTAGTTAAATATTTAACACACGAATGCTAAAACCCTTGTTTGAAGGATAAAACTGTGTTAGTCCATAGCAGCGTTAGTTTGGTGATTTTATTTTGCGATGTGTACGACATAAATATGTTTTTTGAAGCTGTCCTTGTCCGGCTTCTCGCTTACAAACTGTGAGTGGAAGTGGATCATTCAGTTTAGCCGAATGCAGAGTTAGCGCGTAACCACTATTGCACATCATGTTATTAGAGAAAGAATAAAAATATCTATGCTACGCTGTGTGTTGGTTGGATCTGATCAATTTACACAAATTACAAGAAATCGTGGCATAAACTGATGCATGTGTGGTCCGTTGTTTTGCAGAACTGGGAGCAACTCAACAACAGACGTGAGATTTAACTCGAGCGTTAACAAACTGCAGGAGAGGAATCCTGCAGCCTACACACTTTTATGTTGTATCTGATCCAGATCCAGAGTCATCTCAGCGTGGATTTACTGAGTCCACCCTGAAACCTGAGTGTGTTGTGTAACAGAAGGAGGACAGCGTCAGAAGGAGGGGCCCATTCCCAGAACCAGCACAGTGTTAAAGTACAGCACACACACACAAACACACACTCATTCATTCATTCACAAACTGTGTCTCCAACAGCAACGGACAACAAAACGCACTCACAACACAAAGATTCTGTCCGCAGTTAAAGTTAAATCTGCACAGTCTTTCCTTTCCTCTGTGTCTCTCTCTCAGAAACATAAGTAATGCTGTATTCTCTGGCGCTGAGCTTCTGAGGCCTCAGAACGCTCGGTGGCACGAAGCCCCGCCCACTCCAGGAAGCACTGACCTACGGTGGCCCTGAAGGGCAAGTCACAGCGACAAAATCAAAAACATGCTTACAAAAACGGAAATATGCACACAAATTTGAAAATATGCAAACAAATATAAAAACACGCACACAAATTTGAAAATATGCACACATAAATAAACACACACACTAATTTAGAAACACGCACACAAATTTAGAAACACACATAAATATAAAAACACGCACACAAATTTAGAAACACACATTAATATACAAAAACACACAAATATAAAAACACATGAAAACACACACACAAATACAAAACCACACACACAAATTTAGAAACACACATAAATATACAAACATACGCACACAAATACAAAAACACGAAAACACGCACACAAATGTGAAAAAAACGCACACAAATACAAAAACACATAAATAAGAAAACACACACACAAATACAAAACCACGCACACAAATTTAGAAACACATAAAATACAAAAATACGCACACAAATACAAAAACACAAAAAAACACAAAAACACACAAATATGAAAACACACACAGATACAAAAACATGAAAATATCCAAATTTGTGTGCGAGTTTTCATATTTGTGTGTGTTTTTGTATTTGTGTGTGTGTTTTTGTATTTGTGTGCTCAGTCTGCGCTCATTCATTTAAACAAAAAACAATGGGCAGCACAGACATTTTTTTATTTTGTAGTAAAAGAAGTGGCATCATACAAAATGTTTAAGGAAGTGAAGTGCTCTTTTTCTACGATTCTGTTCAAAACAACACAACAGCTCTGCACTTTGCTCTCTTCTCCTGTTTTTGTTTGTTTGTTTGTTTGTTTTTAATGGCATCAGTAGAGTACTTATTAAAAACGTCCTCTTTAAGTCACATAAAGTTTTTAAAGTCTGTAAAACGCTGCTGTTCCAGAGAAGACCAAGATTGGGTTAAAAATGTAAATAAAAGCAGAATATATCTCCTCTAAGTGATCTCCAGTTTGAAATATTACAATAAAACTTTATTATAACAAAGGAAAACTGCAGAGAAATGTCACTTTTGGTGGTAAAAGTTAAAACATGGCGATAAATATTTATAAGTTAATCCATAAATCAGTTACATTTTCTGAAATTAAGATTGTTCTAAGATTGTTGATGTAAAAAGTGGACATAAAACTGCTCTACAAGGCCTTTATGGAGTTTAAACTTTGTCTTTGCTGCAGTTAAATGGTGGGTTACTTCTGTTTTTGCTTTAAAGAAAGTGTTCTCTCTGCACTCTTCTCTTTTATTTTAATTTTAAATATATTCTTATCTATGATTTTTTAATCGTATTTTACTGTTTTAATTGTAATTCTTGTTTATGTACTTTTAACTTGTCTTTTTTTTCTGTAAAGCGCTTTGAATTACTCTGTGTATGAGTGATGTTTAGTGCTTTTTTATCCAACAGTAAGAACTTCCTCTGCCACTCAGCTGCCCATTCATGAGGCGACACTGCCCTCTGGTGGCGACACTGTGTAATTGAACGGTTTTACCAGGTAACACAGATGTTGTTAATGTTTATGCTTTTGTTAAATGCAGTGAAAATCATGCACGCAATCATGAAGGAGGTGTTTTATGAAACCCTCCTTTAGAGTCCTGAGGGTAAAACATTCAGATGATCTCTTAAAAGTAATTTATTATTTACTTTAATAATATTCTGCCTGACTCCTGTTAAGTTTCATATAATAATGAGTGGATTTATAGATTCTTCTATTAACCAAATGTGAGTTTTTCAGTCTTTTTTAGGTTTCACTTCATTTGTGCTTATGTTTTAAATCACAGGCCTGCTTAATTTGTAAACAGTAACATTTCTAATAACTGAGGCTTGTACTTTTGTGTGGAGGAAAAGGCCAAGCAAGGACATCTGTGACAAATAACTATGTAAATTCAATTCAATTTAGTTTTATTTGTATGTCCCAGTAACACAACAAAAGTCGCCTCAAAGGGCTTCACAAACTGTTAAACATAAAAACACAATCAACACAAACAATAACTACACTAAACTAAAAAGACCCAGGACCCTCCTCTGTAAGGAAAAACTCCTAAAAAACCCAGCTATGGGGAAAAAAGAAGCAGGTAAATCAATAAAATGTTTAATTAAAGGGATTTTATTGTTATTATTTATTAAAGACAGGCTACTTTCAGAAGAAAAAGCATATAGGCACCTATATTTTTCTTCCAACAAGGTTTTTCCTGAATTCAGTAATATTTTTGGGGCCGGATGGAAAGCTCTGGCGGGCCGGATCTGGCCCCTGGACCGCCAGTTGACGTTCACTGGTTTAGAGAGTGAGGAACAGACAGGAGCAGAGCTGAAGACGTTTCTGTTCTCTTTGTTCATGACGAGGTTGACGAGTTTCCAGATTAAATGGGTAAAAGGACGCTGAGGCCTAGAGGAAGAGCACAGAGGAGGTTTGTGTGAAGTTCGCTGCTGTGGGAGAAGAGGATGCAGAGCAGTGTTTCCCAACCACTAGGGGGCGCCAAAGCTTCACTGTCGTGAGGTTTTCCTGAAAGAGAGCTCCAAGCTAGAGCTGAAAAATGCACTGCAGTGGTCACAAAAATGTTTTTAGAAACTGGATGAATAATACTTCTGTGATGTTTTTGTTACGCAGTGAAATTTACACAATAAACTATTTCATTTTTCCTAATTATTATTATTATTTTAATGTAAATATGTGGTGTTGTTGTCTTTTAGGTTGCCTTTTTACTACCGGTGAAAATTAGCCTAATTTGGCAAACTTGGGTGTGTTTACATTGTTGATGATTAATGCACACTGTCCCCTTTTTAAATAAATACATAAAATAAAAAAATAAAAAAAATATAGAGTCAGGAAGACGAAAGGTCATGAACATACACTGTAAAAAAAAAAAGTTGTGAAAACTCAAACCTCAAGGCAACAAGGATCCCTCAAGATTTTTGGGGCCAACTCAAAATCTCATCTTAAGCCAACTCACTCTCCATTGTTTAGAAAAAGTTTTATCGTTGATTATAATAAAAGCTAAATATACAAAATTTAACAAAAAAATAATACTTTTTCTGAACAATGCATAGTAAGTTGGCTGGAAGATGAGTTAAAAAAAATGACTAAAACTTAAAATTAAAAGTTTTTAGACATAAGAACGTCAAAAAATATTATTTGTTGAAAACTTGAGATTTTGAGTTGGCCCCAAATTAACTATGAACTGATAAAACGTCGGTCACTTGGAAAAAAAGTGGACATCGCTGCAGGGAACAGACTGCAGTTTAACCGTGGCTTTATCAAATCTCTGATAAAGTTTAATAATCTGCAAAAAAAAAAAAAAAAAAAAAAGAGCTTAAATTGAGTTTTGATTTTCATCCACTTAATGAAAAACACTGATAAAAAGTCAAAGATCGCCTGCTTTAATTTAATCAGTTCCAGTCCAGTAATTAAAAATATGGAGTGACATTTAATCAGATTTTATTAAAGTTATTCTGGGATTTTAATTTCAGTAAAGTGGAATTTATACTCAGGCTTTTCACATCAATTTCCAAATGAGTTTATTGGAAACTTTGATGTTTTTACACTAAGATTATAAAAAATACCAAAGTTATTTAATGTCCACCTTGGTGAAGATTTGTCCAGACCCAAACCAAACGGTGGTTCAGCCCAAACAGGAAAACTGCTGGCACTGTTTAAAGCTCCCATATCATGCTTTTTCCAGGCTTTTTGAAATATTTTTTTTTCCCATTAGTATTTAGCTTTTTTAACAAAATAATGTATATCTTCTTCTGGGGAGCTGTTACTGTGACTCTGCAGCTCCAAAAAAGTCGATTTAGCAGAATATGAGACTTTTATTTATAATTTCTGTGAAGAGTTCTGTGTTTTATAGCCAGCCATCATCATTAAATAACATCTTCTACCTTTAAAACATAAATATAGCTCATTACTCTGACCCTCCCTCTCTTCTACATCTAAGTGCTGCATTAATTTAGACTTTTTGGACGTTTTTGATTCCTTAAAATGTGCTCATTGTAATGGAGCAATCACATTAGATCAGATGGTTCCACTGTGGGTTCATTTAAGAATGAGCTGCTGCTGAATAAAAACGACTGAATATGAACAAAAAACAGAGGGAAAGCTACAAAATAAAACCCCAAGGGACAAATACTGTGTAGTAATACTGTGTAGTAATACTGTGTAGTAATACTGTGTAGTAATACTGTGTAGTAATACTGTGTAGTAACAGACCGTTCTCAGTCACGTGGTTTGTCGGCGCTGCCATGGCAAAAAGCTGGGGTAGCTGGCTAGCGATTAGCTAACATTCAGAGAAATTAGCTGTGTCCCAGTTCAGCGACCGCAGCCTTCGAAGGTCGCGGTCCACGGAAGCTGCTCCTTCTTTATTTTTTATTTTATTTTATTTATTTAAATGCAGGGACAGTGTAAAGAAACATGAACCTTTACAGGAGAGATGCATTGTAGCAGGTTATAGCTTCCACCTGTAGTCCCTGGGCAGGTTGATGGTAAAAACATAAAAAGACAAAGTACATATATACACATACACAACCATTCTCACAGTATAAGATTCATCTATTAAAGAATATAAGATTTAAGATTAGTCCATATTATGTGAGCAGGTTTGGTTTGTGAGAAGCCATTTTTTTGTCATGCGTGAAAATGTGCCATAGTTTGTTGATGCGATCGACTCAGTTGGCAACATGTTCCACTGACGAGTTGCCACAAGAAAAAGCAGAATTCCCAAATGTTGTCCTGCGCTTATGGATCCTACGCTCACCGCGCACTGTGGATCGTGAAGCCCGAGATGTGCTTTCAGAACTCAAAGATAGAAGATTTTTGAGTGGTGGAGCAGCAGCACCTTGGATAAGTTTATACAGCAGACAAACATTAGAAAGCATGATCATATTGTCAAAGCTCAGGATGTTATGCTTAGCAAGAATGCTACAGTGATGATATCGGCAGCTTTTCTTGTCATGTATCTTAAGCTGGGGACACACTACACGATTTTTTGCCCGATTTTATAACGATTCACAGTTGCCCCGAGTCTGTACCAGTCAACAACAGTTGCAGGGAATCGTAATCACCAGTCGGCTCTGAAATCCGTTAGTGTGTGATGTTCAAAGACTCGAGTCGGCGCAAAAACCCGGCCTGACGTCAGTCGCAAGCAATCAAACACCGACTCTGGACCACTCTCCTGTAGTGTGGGCTGTTTACATCCAACTGGGAATTCATGGAGTCCAGCGGCCGATGGAAAACAGTTGATAGGACACAGGAAATAGCGTCAGGACGCAGACGAAGCAACAGGAAGCGGCGGGAAAATATAAGCGGAAATTTGAAGAAGAAAACATAAACAACCATGGCAAACACCAAAGAAAGTTGAGTGCTACCCAAGCGAAACTGGATACAAAGCCGTTTTTTCTCTTTCCCTTTCTCCAAACAGATAGCTATGCACACAAATACAACAGCGACCCAGGGAGCGTCCATGTTTGTTTACCATTTAGTTCTCGCGAGTTCCCCGCAAGCGTTTGGTTGGCGTCAGTTGCAGTTACAGATCTTGTAGTGTGTCGTTAGTGTGTGCTCCGAGTCTTTTCAGAATCTGTAACGACTGAGAAAATCGTGTAGTGTGTCCCCAGCTTAAAGAGCACTTTTACATCAAGATTCTTGTGACCTTCGTGGACCGCAAAGGCCGAACCAAAATGGGACGGTCCGGTCCACGGAACGTACGTCAACAGCTGCTCCTCCTCTCACATTTGCCGCCGCTGTCGCCTAGCAACCAGGACCGCAGCTTCTCGCTAATTCACTTCATTCATTGGTCACATGACCAGAAATGGAGCCAGAAATTACAGTTATTTTATTTTTTATTTAATTTAATTTACTCCTGGAGGAGTTTGAGCAGCTCTCTCCGCCTCTGCCATCTTCAAACGTCAGAAAGCAGCGCGCAGTGCATCATGGGATACGTCGGGCCACGAAGGATGTTGTAATTAAATTACCACTAAAACTGGACTTTAAAAAAAAAATGATTTAGTCACAACACATGTTCTTTTAAGGCTCTGGTGGAAAATGATTCTTCAGTGTAAATCGCTGTCAGATGGTTATTGCGATATATTTAGATTTTTGCGATACGGATACTGCGTTTGCTGATATTGCAATAACGATAATTTTGCGATATATTGTGCAGCCCTAATAGATGCTATCACAAATATAGGACACATTAAACTATTTTTGATGAGTGAAACAAATGTTGTTAATGTTACGCTAACAGACAGCAGGACTGATCCAAATCGGGGAGTGACAACCGGCGTTTGCCATCCAACATGGCCGCTCTGCTCATCTCCACGGAAATCACGTGATCAGATGACGCTGGCCGAGAAGGATCTGTGTGTACACGTAAACCTCAATATATATTCCATAACAGTCATGTAGCAGTAAGAAGCTCACAGGAAATCTAATGTCGCTGTATGAAGAAAAATGAGTGAATGGAATAATGGCTAAACCAAAGTTGCAGACATATATTCAAATAAAAGACACATTTTGGACAGAATTTTATGTCAGTGTAAATTTGAGCATCCATTATTACCTTTTTAATCTCAGTTTGTCATCTAATGTAATTCCTTCCATGTGGAAAACTGCACAGGTTCTTCCTCTGTTGAAGGGGGGAGATTCCTCTGTTCTGAACAATTACAGGCCAATCTCAAAACTGTGTATTCTTGCAAAAGTCCTTGAAAAACTAGTGACAGAACAGCTTAAGTCTTTTCTTGATGCTCAGGGTATTTTATCTAGTAGTCAGTCTGGTTTTCGAAAAGGACATAGTACAATAACTGCTGCTGTGAAGGTTGTTAACGACATTATCGAGGCTATGGATTGTAAAAAATACTGCACTGCACTTTTTATTGATTTGTTAAAGGCATTTGATACTGTCGATCACCCCACTTTGCTTAAGAGACTCTGTGACATTGGTCTTTCTGACGATGCTGTTGGCTGGTTCTCAGACTATTTGTCGGGGAGAACCCAATGTGTACACTTTGCTGGATTGTCTTCTTTTTCGCTTCCTGTCCCTAAAGGAGTTCCCCAGGGATCTGTTCTAGGGCCATTGCTGTTTTCTGTCTACATAAACGATCTCTGTTGTGATGTCTCAAATGCCTGTTTTCACTTTTATGCAGACAACACAGTCATCTATTGCTCTTCCACTGTGATTGAACATGCTTTTGATATTTTACAATCTGCTGTTGATGTCGTGCAGTCAAATCTGTTTCAACTTAAATTAGTTTTAAATGCAGACAAAACTAAAGTTATGGTTTTCTCAAATGGTAAACAGTTGCCTTCAAATCTTCCTCAGATTAAAACTGCAAAAGGATCAGTAATCCAAATAGTCTCAATGTACAGGTACTTAGGCATCATCATTGATCAAAACTTGTCTCTTAAACCACATATTGAGGGCCTTGTTCGGAAACTGAAGCTTAAGTTGGGTTTCTTTTTCAGGAACAAATCGAGTTTTTCTCTTTTAGTAAGGAAACGCCTTATTTCTGTAACTTTTTTACCCATGTTGGATTATGGTGATCTGCTTTTTATGAATGCACCTACACAGCACCTCAAGAAGTTGGACAGTGTGTACCACAGTGCTTTGCATTTTATTACAGGCTGTGGAAATCGTGTCCATCATTGTAGGCTGTATGCTGTTGCCGAGTACCCCTCTCAGTATGTCCGCAGACTTTCTCACTGGTTGATTTTTGTTTATAAATGTATTATTGGGCTGCTTCCATCTTACCTTTGTACATATATGGTTAGAAACCAACAGCAATATGGTTTACGCTCTCAAAAGTTCTTACAGATGGTAGCTCCGAGGGTCAGGACAGAGCTGGGAAAGACAGCATTCAAACATGCTGCCCCTTCTTCATGGAATGAGTTACAAAAGGAACTAAACTTGACAGCTCTTATTACTTTGGGAGAATTCAAATCCACTATAAAGGAGCGTGAAACAAATTCTATTGGTAAATGTAATTGTTTTTAGAATCGCACTAATTGTTGTGGTATTTTTGTACTAATCTTTTATTGTAGATTTCTATATCGTGTAATTCATGTTTGTGGATGACTGTTGTTTTGTATTGTATTATTGTAATTACGTCGTTGCTGCCCTCTTGGCCAGGTCACTCTTGAAAAAGAGGTTTTTAATCTCAATGAGTTTTTTTACCTGGTTAAATAAAGGAATAATAATTCTTTCTTTGGCTTTAGAAACCGAGAAATTTACCCAAACTCCAGAAGAAGACAGACCGTGGGCTGCAGGTGAAGAGGAACGGGAAACTCATTTTATTTTGTTGTTGTCCTCTTTATGATGAATTTAGAAACTCCTTGTTAAATGAGATGTTTGTCCAAAACCCTGAGACGATGAGAAGAGTTGTTTGGATAGTTCTGTATATTTTTGCTAGGGCTGCACGATATATCGCAAAATTATCGTTATCGCAATATCCGTATCGCAAGAATCTAAATATATCAGCAATAACGCTGTGGTCTTCCATCTGACAGAGATTTACACTGAAGAATCATTTTCCACCAGAGCCTTAAAAGAACATGTGTTGTGACTAAATAAAAATGTTTAAAAAGTCCAGTTTTAGTGGTAATTTAATTAATTTAGTCACAGCTTAGCCTTGTTTTATTCCTGGTTTAGTCTGATGTTAAGTTTTGATTTTGTCGCTGTTTTGACTTGTAAATACAGGAACTTACATTTTTGTGAAATGTAGTGAATTTAACTTACTATGTTCTAAACCTAGGCTCTATTTTCAAATATCGCAATAATATCGTTATTTTTTAACATAGTTATCGAATATCGCATGTTTTCTCCATATCGTGCAACTCTAATTTTTGCCTTCTGTCTGGAAACTGGTCTTTTTCTTTAGATGATGGTGTTGTATAAACCTGAGTAAGGGCTGGGCATGACACAATAATACAAATTCATTCATTCATTCATTGTAAAACTCCTTGGCCAAGCATAAATGAGTTATAATTAAACACAAGCTCTCTCAACATAGATTTGTGCGTTTTGCTTGAGTGCAGTGACTCTGTGCTGCAGCAGGTGGCGCTGACGGACTTCTCTACAGCCACAATGATGATTTACTGCAGACCTGTTGCTTTTAATACCTTCCCCTAACTTTCTAAAGTGTAATATTAATATCCAGTAACGTGACTACAGCCTGCACTTTCCACGCAGGCTCATCATTAAAACCTTTTGTGTTTTATTCAAAGCCAAAGGCAGAAAATCCCAGCCTCCTGTTTGATTGAAAGGCGTCTCTTTTGTGGCGTCTTTTTTTTTTTTTTTCTCCCCCCTGATTTTCATCTCCATCACACGAGGAGCGGCTCGTGTAAAAGGCTTTTTGTGCTGTGACAGAATGAAGACGGCTGTGGAGCAGGGGCTGAGTCTTTCACAAACTTCTGCAGCTCCTCCCCGCGGCTCTTTGTGCAGCGGTGAGGAGACGAGAGCTGCAGGACGCGTTCACACCGCAGAGAAAAGCCACAACATCTTTCTGAGGGTTCATGTTTTTGGCTTTAGACTGACCCGGGCCATTGTTGTCCTTGACCAATAGAAAACTAGCAACAACAAAAAAAATAAAACAACTTGTCTAACTTGTTCAGGCTTTATGAATTAGTTTTGAACACTTTTGCATTAGTATTTCACGTTTTATAACTTAAAATAATGTCTTTATATGGAGCTTGACTATGCAGAGAATGCTTGGATTAGGTGTCAAGGCATAAAATGGCTAATTAGCATGCTTTTTAGCAACATGAGGCTAACAGATAGATAAAAGATCTGGGACTGTGTCTGAATGTCCTCCCTAATCCACTCTGTAGTGGTCACGCCATTTTGTAGTGGTGTCCAAATGTCTAATGCAGTGGTTCCCAAAGTGGGGTCCGGGGCCCCCTGGGGGTCCGCGAAGGTACTACAGAGGGGCCCCCAGAGGCTGTCTTTATTTTAATTTCAATTTGAATTTTTATTTTTTTATTATTATTATTATTATTATTATTATTATTATTATTATTATTATTATTATTTCATTATTATTATTATTATTATTATTATTATTTATATTTCATATAAAACATACAAAAATATAAAAAGTCAATGAAAATATTAAGTACCTAAAACATTGAAAATTAATTACAGTTGTATATTTGTTTTAAAATATTACTTTAAAACAACTTTTAGTCAATAATCACTGTTTTTGTAATGTTTTTATTTAAAAAACAACAACAAAAAAACAAAAAACATGGCAGAGTCTTTTGAATAGAGGGAAGTTTTATCATTGGGGGTTCGCGAGGGATTTTCGGAACTTTAAGGGGGCCACGACAGTCCTGACTTTGGGAATGGCTGATCTAATGGATAAAAAATAGTGCACTCAAAATTTCCCACAATGCATTTTGAAAAGTAGTGGACAGCGATGGTCACTAGAGGTCAGTATAGACCAGAATGCTTTGTGAGTTTGGAGGAGAACAGCGGGACTATGACAGGACTTTAAACTGAACACAACTCATCTGAATGAAACCAGTTAGAAACACTTTTTTACTTCTGTCACGTCGTAATCAGAAATAAAAAGCTCTTAAATAAACCGTTGCAGTGTAAAATTGCTAACGTTAGCTTAGCCAGCGTTCAGCCTCCCCACGTAAGGCACAGAGCTGCAATAATCCAGTCCGTTTTAGTCATTACAGCCATAATTCATGTTAAATATCACACGTATGACTATTATTTATCTATAAATACTAAAACATCAACAACAGCTGTGTCTACGTACAGCTGTGAGACCGAGCGTTTTCAGCTCTGGAGAAGGGTAGCGCCTCAGCATACAGGATTACTCAAACAGAAAACTATGGCAGCTCTGTTTGAGGAGACCAAACAGAGCAAAAAATTGATTAAGCAGAAGAGGAGACCTTTAAGTAAGTTTTTATTTTTACTTTTATTTGAGTAACATATTTATGAGTTTGAGGAAGGTCGTGTGTTTGAGCCAGGTTGCAGAAATGTAGTAGTAGTAGATTTCACTGTGCTTGCAAAACATAAAAAAATCACCACTATTCAGCAGTAATAAAGCATTAATAAATATCTTCACAATAATTTAATAAATAAACCATTTGTGGATAATTATTTAACACTGACATAATTGTGCAATGGTTTACATGAGCGTATTACTCAATAATGAATTAAAGAAAGAATTAAAAGTTAATAATGTTTATAATGCATTGGTGTTTATTAACGTTGAAGAAATGCTTTGGAAATACTTACTGCGTTTACACGACACATCGTACTCCAATTAAGGTCCATATTTAGATTACGCTCATGCTCTGAATAAGGTGTTCACATGCGCTACTGGAATTAGCATGTTCCTGTTTACATGCCAAGAGGATAATCTGATTAAGCTTAAGTTAGAGTTTTAAATGTTTTGTTAATATACGAGATATAAAATGTATTTATAGCAGATATTTAAACATCCTGTGTTGTGTGTGTTTAATAAAAGGATGAGAGTAAATCCTGGAGTGTAGCGATGAGAGGCTGGAGGTAAAGCTAATGCTAACGCTACGCTACACCTTCTGTTTCCTGTTTAGTCCCAGCTTTCTGTGTAACTGTACTGACCCTACATTTAAACAACTCACTATATAACATCACTAGTTTGACTTAATATAATGTTAAAAATAAACGCAATGTTTGCTTTACGAAGTAAGAGCCCCACGGAGCCGTCTAAAACCAGAAACAGCTGTTGCTAATAACCGTTGATAACCGCTAGCTTGTTTTGCTGAGAATAATGGCGCTTTGACCATTTTTTCTTGAATTAAGAAAGTTTTTATCAGTCACAAAGCCACTTTAGCTTCAGCCAAAAAGGTGAGAACAAGCAACAATCTGATTAAGGTGTTTACATGCAGCAATAATCAGAATAAGATCGGAATACTCTTAATCTGATTAAGGTTTATTCTAAAACGGTGTTTACATGACAGTATCTTATTCGGAGTATGCTCATATTCAGATTATGATCGGAGTATTCTAGTGCAGGTAAACGCAGTCATTGAATACCTCTTTACAAACCCTTAAATCAGTGGTTCCCAAAGTGGGGTCCAGGGCCCCCTGGGGGTCCGCGAAGTACTACAGAGGGTCTATATTTCAGTTTCAATTTATTATAATTTTATTATTATTATTATTTCAGACACATAGTTTTGGTTCATAAAAACAAATAAAACATACAAAAATATAAAAAGTCTCTAAAAATATTAAGTACCTAAAAACATTAAAACATGTAATTTGAAATTAATTACAGTTGTATGCTTGTTTTAAAATATTACTTTAAAACAACTTTTAGTCAATAATCAGTGTTTTTGTAATGTTTTTATAAAAATAAATAAATAAATAAATAAATAAAAAAAAACATATGGAGAAAAACATGGCAGACTGTTTTGAATAGAGGGAAGTTTTATCGTTGGGGGTCCGCGAGGGATTTTCAGAAATTTAAGAGGCCCACGACCGTCTTGACTTTGGGAATGGCCGCCTTAAATAATCCGTAACTAATGCTGCACAGCTAGCAAATTTCATCTGGCACGGATTCGGCGCACGTCCTTACGTTTCCTCCGGCCCACTATGCGCCCGGTTCCCGAGTTCTCTGTGCCGGACTCGTTCAACAACAGTTGGCCCAGTTCAGACACAAAACCGGACACGTTCACCTCTGGCCCGGATCCGGTTCACGTACTGTGTTTAGATAGAGGCGTGTGCGTGGTTCTGGCCCGGATCCGGTTCATATTCTGTATTCTGAGGTTTAAATGTAGTTCTGGCAATAGCTTGTAGTTGTTCTTTTTAAGTAGAAGGTTGTTTTTTCCCAAATATATCATGTTTGTGTAGCTCTACTGTAATTTCAATTGAAGAACAATAATGAATATAGCTAATCCAAATTATAAGGGTTAAAATCATTATAACGTTTGAAATAGCAGTTTTTGAGTTATTAAATCGCTAAACTGGGTCCTATAAACATGTGTGCCATTGGTACAAAGCTACGAAGAGATAAATAAAAGATACAAAGTCAAAACTGTAACTGACCACTTACTGAGAGCGAGAGGTTGCTAATAATAATAATATTGTAGAACAGATAGAATAATAACTATATTTACAGTTTAGTGTTTGGTGTAGTGATATTTAATGAAGACCCCTCTGTTTTCTCAGGCTTTTTTCCAATGAAGTGTCTTTCCATGAAGGTAAAAAAACACCTGCCTGACACTGTCTCCATTACAGAAAATGTTAAGTTTGTGTTAGCGCTGTAGTCTGTAAACTAATGCTAATACAGTACATTATTATTTTAATGATTCAATGCGACAGACTCCACAGAGAAAAGATCTGTTCCTGGTTCTTCTGAGGCAAAAATCTGATTACTCCAAAATGATGAAGAAAAGCATTTTCTTTGGTTTGGTGAAGAAAATCTCTGAGACCGAGACAAGACCAGTGGTGGACTAGACCTGGTTTAGACCTGGTTTAGACCTGGTTTAGACCTGGTTTAGACCTGGTTTAGGCCTGGTTTAGGCCTGGTTTAGACCTGGTTTAGACCTGGTTTAGTCCTGGTTTAGACCTGGTTTAGTCCTGGTTTAGTTCTGGTTTAGACCTGGTTTAGTCCTGGTTT
>CM036258.1:4399294-4649294 GCA_020698575.1 Bostrychus sinensis
ACTTACTTACTTACTTACTTACTTACTAACTACTTACTTACTTACTTACTTACTTACTTACTTACTAACTTACTTACTAACTACTTACTTACTTACTTACTTACTTACTTACTTACTTACTAACTACTTACTTACTTACTTACTTACTTACTTACTTACTTACTTACTTACTTACTTACTTACTAACTACTTACTTACTTACTTACTTACTTACTTACTGACTGACTTACTTACTTACTTACTTACTTACTTACTAACTACTTACTTACTTACTTACTTACTTACTTACTTACTAACTACTTACTTACTTACTTACTTACTTACTTACTTACTAACTTACTTACTAACTACTTACTTACTTACTTACTTACTTACTTACTTACTTACTTACTTACTTACTAACTACTTACTTACTTACTTACTTACTTACTTACTTACTTACTTACTTACTAACTACTTACTTACTTACTTACTTACTTACTGACTTACTTACTTACTTACTTACTTACTTACTTACTAACTACTTACTTACTTACTTACTTACTTACTTACTTACTTACTTACTTACTAACTACTTACTTACTTACTTACTTACTTACTTACTTACTTACTTACTAACTACTTACTTACTTACTTACTTACTTACTTACTTACTTACTTACTGACTTACTTACTTACTTACTTACTTACTTACTTACTAACTACTTACTTACTTACTTACTTACTTACTTACTTACTAACTTACTTACTAACTACTTACTTACTTACTTACTTACTTACTTACTTACTTACTTACTTACTAACTACTTACTTACTTACTTACTTACTTACTTACTTACTTACTTACTTACTTACTTACTTACTAACTACTTACTTACTTACTTACTTACTTACTGACTTACTTACTTACTTACTTACTTACTTACTTACTAACTACTTACTTACTTACTTACTTACTTACTTACTTACTTACTACTTACTTACTTACTTACTGACTTACTACTTACTTACTTACTGACTTACTTACTTACTTACTTACTTACTTACTTACTACTTACTTACTTACTTACTTACTTACTTACTACTTACTTACTGACTTACTGACTTACTTACTTACTACTTACTTACTTACTTACTACTTACTTACTTACTTACTTACTACTTACTTACTTACTTACTTACTTACTTACTACTTACTTACTGACTTACTGACTTACTTACTTACTACTTACTTACTTACTTACTACTTACTTACTTACTTACTACTTACTTACTTACTTACTTACTTACTTACTTACTACTTACTTACTTACTTACTTACTTACTTACTTACTTACTTACTACTTACTTACTACTTACTGACTTACTTACTTACTACTTACTTACTTACTTACTTACTTACTTACTTACTTACTTACTTACTACTTACTTACTGACTTACTGACTTACTTACTTACTACTTACTTACTTACTTACTTACTACTTACTTACTTACTTACTTACTTACTTACTTACTTACTTACTACTTACTTACTGACTTACTGACTTACTTACTTACTACTTACTTACTTACTTACTTACTACTTACTTACTTACTTACTTACTTACTTACTTACTTACTTACTACTTACTTACTGACTTACTGACTTACTTACTTACTACTTACTTACTTACTTACTTACTACTTACTTACTTACTTACTTACTTACTTACTTACTTACTTACTACTTACTTACTACTTACTGACTTACTTACTACTTACTTACTTACTTACTACTTACTTACTTACTTACTTACTTACTTACTACTTACTTACTTACTTACTTACTTACTTACTACTTACTTACTTACTTACTTACTTACTTACTTTATTGCGGACTCCATAACAAAAAACAAACAGACATCAACAGTGTACAACATAGACATAAAAGTACCACTAAAAGACCCTTAATCTCTTAAAAGACAGTTATACCTGTGTCTCCACAGATCAGAGAAATAACGGATGGCACTGTATTTATATTTGTTAATAATAAAATCATATTTTCTGATGCATTCAGACGACACACACATTTAAACATTAGATTTCTTAAAAGGGCTTGTAGCGTGTTCACTCTGTGACTCACAAACAGTTCCCTATATACACTCAATGGCACCTTTATTATAAAAATAACACAATGTACACATGATATTACAGCAGCTCAGTGCCTTCAGTCCTGAGACATTAGTTCAGTTCAGTTTGATTTTATTTCTATAGCCCAGTATCAACAAAAGTGGCCTCAAAGTGCTTCACAAACAGTTGATCAAACATAAAAACACCATTAGTCCATTAGCTGATCTGTAGCATCATCCAGGCAGGGGAGTGGGGGTGAGGTAGGGGTCTGTGAAGTCTGTAGGAGATGTTGAAGTCCAAACCAAGCATCAGGATGGAGAAGACAGAGGATTTAGGGCAATGATTCTCAACTGGGGGGACTTCTGGGACCCAAATGTGGGTCGCAGAACCATTTTCAGTGGGTCGTGGGCCTTTTGAGTGAAGAGTTGTGGTTTTCAAATTTAAAGGTAACTGAATGAATGTGGAAGGGAATAGTTTCCTCTCTAGCATCACTACATGTTCTTCACATTTCTTCTTTTTTGTGTTGTACAGTGATATTCTGATTTTATACTATTTCAGGTTCAAACTGCACACCGTGTTTATACAATACTTTTTAAAAGTTGAAATATCTCTTTTATTTGGGTCACGGCTTGTCACTATAGGGTGATGATGGGTCTTGAAGCCAGACCAGTTGAGAACCATTGATTTAGGGGACTTTGAACCTGGCGTGCTGGTCTGAGTGTTTCAGAAACTGGGATTTCCAACACAACCAGCACTAGAGTTTACACAGAAAGAACCCAAAAGGAGAAAATATCCAGTGAGCAGCAGTTCTGTTGTGAAAAGGCCAGGCTGCTCTCAGAAGATAGCAGGATCTTTTCTTATTTCCTTCCTCTCTCCTTTCTTGTGTCCTTAATTAAACATTCTTCCTTTGTCTCTCTAACAAGGCCACTTCAGGTTAATCCGTGTTCTTTTGTCCTGGTCCTGTGATGTGTTCGGGTGTCATGGTGCATTCAGGTGTCATGTGTTCCCCAGTTGTTTCCACTGATGTCCTCCCGCTCCTGATTCTCACTTTACACAGCTCCAACACCAACACCGATCGTGTCGTGTTTATTTAAAGAGGAACACAGAGCTGCGGCGTACATTTCCGAAACATGAGACCAACCCAACAACATAAACTCTGCACAGACATGAACCTGTACAGAGCCAATCAGAGCAGAGGGTAAGGGCTCTTTACTGCTTTGATTCCTTGCATAACATCATGAGCAGTGACAGTGAAGTGGATAACA
Source organism: Bostrychus sinensis (assembly GCA_020698575.1). Classification (NCBI taxonomy): domain Eukaryota; kingdom Metazoa; phylum Chordata; class Actinopteri; order Gobiiformes; family Eleotridae; genus Bostrychus; species Bostrychus sinensis. The sequence goes on from CM036258.1 coordinate 4,402,670, forward strand.
CAGATTCTCTCCTCAGCATGGCTCCTGTTACTGAGTGGGAGATGTGAGGCTGCAACATTTTGTCCTCATAGGTGATGGGAAAATACGGATGTGAGCTTTGAGTTTGACAAGGCCCAAACTGTGACAGCTACAGACGACTGGATCAGAGCGGCTCCAGAACTGCAGCTCTTGGGTCGTTCCCGGTCAGGATCTGTCAAAAGTGGTCCCAGGAAGAACCAGAGGTGAACCAGAGACAGGAGATGCAGGGGGAGAGAGAAGGCTGAGGCCTGTGGTTCCATCCCAGAGACGAGCTACTGAAGACATTAACACTGCTTCTGATTAACCTGGAGAATCAGCCTTTCCTACTTTTTGTAAGCAGGACAGTCTCGGAGCGGAGCGTTTCTCCAGTTTGATTTGGAACCGGCCAATCACAGCCATTTATCTGCAGTGCGTCTTATGGAAGTGGAAGAGCTAACCAAGGTAGCGCTGGCTACTGAGCTAATGTAATAACTTCTCTGACTTGATTAACGGCGTTTAGTGCTTTCCTTCGTCATCTGTTGGTTCTGCTGAAGTTGTCGTTGTTGTTCAGTCCTCTGTGGGATTTTTGTCTTCGTCCTGTTTCCATTTTAACAACAGTAAAGTCCCGTTTACATCCAATGATTATGAACACATCACACATCTTTGTACAACTGGCTTCTGATCCCATTTAGAAATAAGTACAGAGCTGCTTATAATATGGCGTATTCTAGTGTTTTATGAAAAAAACGTCAGGAATCCATGTTTGTTTGGGTCAGTGGGGCTCTGCTTATGTCCCGCGCTTCATTTCTCTGTTTGGTTACTCCGCCTGTCATTGCTCCACCGCAGAAACAAAATGTTACGAAGGATTACTGGACTAACCTCTCTGTACAGAACAGGTTGAGTTTGCTCGGCAGGTCAGGGGAGATGTCAGTGATGCGTATGAGGCTGACATTGATTGCTCTGTGAACGTGTGAATGGTTCCTTGATGTAAAGGCTTTGAGTGCCCATGGAGGCCATTTAACTGCTTCCCACCACACTGTAAAAAATATCTGTAGATTTCATGGTAAAAATCTGTAAAATCTCAACAGTAAAAGACCGTAGTTGATATATCGGTAAAATACTGTTTTGGTTACAGTAAATAACTGTAATATTAAAAATAAGGCAAAATTGTATTTTTTAGTTTTATTTTTTGTAATGTATACAGTATAGCACTGTTAAAAAAATTGAGTCCAGTGTTTATTACAGTTTAACACCTTTAAAGATAACTTTAAATTTTACAGTAAAGGTTGATTAAAATGTAAGCTGCAAACTGTAAAATATACAGTTAATCTATTTTTTGAAAGATTAATAACTTAATTTTACAGTAAATAATAATAAAAACTCAAGTCAAAAACTGTAAAAACAACATTTGTGATAATATTATACTGTAAAATGAAATAAAGGCCTCTTGTAATTTTTACGGTAGAATTCTGGCAACCACAGCTGCCAATTTTTTACCGTAAAATTTACAGATTTTTTTTTACAGTGCACTGTTAACCATTCTTTTGGGTACTTTGGCAGGTTTTCACATCAGATGCCCTTCCTGACCCAGTTTATCCAGGCTTGGAACTGGCACATATTGCAGCTGGAGTTTGTGTTACAGAATCATGCCCCTGACGTCTGGAATCAAAGACACTGACAGGAAACAGTCAGGGTTTGTCCTTTTGGTCTCCAGACTTTCAGAATAAAGGATTTGTCTTAGAGTATTTTCATGCTGGTTTGGACTCACCTAATTTGGACTCAGTCGGAAGAGAAAACCTGCAACAGAGAATTACCATGCGTTTACAACTTTACTGAACTTACAAAAAAACGTTGCGAAAACTCAAAACTCAAGGCAACAGGATCTTTCAAAAGTTGAGTATAGAAGAGGTCAAAAGTATGGAAAGGTTAACTTATAAAATCAAAAAAAAGAAGAGGACTTCAATAATAAATGGGTATTTTTTTATTCCAACATAGATAAGTTTAATTACAAATAAAGAATTGAGTTTGATGGGAGATAGGACTCTCTCCTACAGAAGTGAAGTACTGACATGATTGTTATTACCCTCGTTTGTTCTTTTGTGTTATTTTTTTATCCTTTTTCTTTTTTGTTTAATGTTGTTTTGATTTGCTTTACCACAGGTGGGGGGAAAACAACAACAAAAAACAAAACAGTATAAATATTGTGTCTAAATGTTGTTTATCATAAGCATGTGTAAAATGATAACTGAAAATGAGACACAATAAAGTATAACAAAAAAAAAAGTTGCGTTTAGTTTTTTTTTCCATGTCTAAAAACTTTAAATTTTAAGTTTTATTCACTATCATTATTTTTTTAAACTCATCTTACAAAGTATTATTATTGATATTAATACAAACTTAATATACTAAATTTAACAAAACAATTTAACAATTTTAACAACTTTTTCTGAACAGTGGATAGTAAGTTGGCTGTAAGATGAGTTAAAAAAAATAATGATAGTGAGTAAAACTTAAAATCAAAAGCTTTTAGACATATGAACGTTAAATTGGGTGAACAAAAAATATTAGTTGTTGAAAACTTGAAATTTTGAGTTGGCCTCAAAACTCAAAAATCCTGAGGGATCTTGTTGCCTTGAGATTTTGAGTTTTCGCAACTTTTTTTTTTTTGTGTGTGAATATTGTAATAAACTACACTGCACAATAGGAAAACATGAACAATATTAAATACATTAAATAAATGTCAAAAGTTTAAATTAATCTCATACACATGGGACATTAGATTAGGTTATATTAGAGTATGTTATTCCTACCTGTGCTTCTGAAGCTGGTGCTCAGTTTGGCTCTGAGCAAACGTCACCTGCTTCTTCATTGTGCAGCGACTTTATCAGGTACTCAGGTGTAGTACTCAGCTGTAGTACTCAGCTGTAGTACTCAGGTGTAGTACTGGAGTGTGTGTAGTACTGAGAACACCGGTCTGACGACACAGAGAGAGAGAGAGAGAGGACAGAGCGCATCACCTTTCACTGAAGCGTCCACCAATCAGGACACAGCAGCAACACGAGAGAGAACCAATGATGTGGTGATCTAAAGCAGTGGGTCTCAAACTGTGGTGCAGGGACCTCTGGGTGTACGCCGGCCTCTTCTGGTGGGACTCAGGAGCCAGATTTATTTAGACTGAAGGAGGCTGAATTTGAAGAAGACCACAGATTACAGTGTCAACAATAATCCTGGTTAAGTCCTGGTTTAGTTCAAAAATAGTCTGTGTATTGACCTGGTTATGTTTGGGGTAAGTCCTGGTTTAGTCCTAGTTATGTCCTGGTTTAGTCCTAGTTATGTCCTGGTTTAGTCCTAGTTATGTCCTGGTTTAGTCCTAGTATAGTCCTGGTTTAGTCCTAGTTATGTCCTGGTTTAGTCCTAGTATAGTCCTGGTTTAGTCCTAGTTATGTCCTGGTTTAGTCCTAGTTATGTCCTGGTTTAGTCCTAGTTATGTCCTGGTTTAGTCCTAGTTATGTCCTGGTTTAGTCCTAGTATAGTCCTGGTTTAGTCCTAGTTATGTCCTGGTTTAGTCCTAGTATAGTCCTGGTTTAGTCCTAGTTATGTCCTGGTTTAGTCCTAGTATAGTCCTGGTTTAGTCCTAGTTATGTCCTGGTTTAGTCCTAGTATAGTCCTGGTTTAGTCCTAGTTATGTCCTGGTTTAGTCCTAGTTATGTCCTGGTTTAGTCCTGGCTCAGTTCAATAATTAGTGTTTATTTATAAAGCACTTTTCATGCAAAAGAGAGCCCCCTCTGAGGAAACACTGGAGATATAACCTAATAATAATATAAACAGAATAAAAGAATAGAATAAAAAATAATCTGATAAAATAGTAATATAAATAGAATAAGAGAATTAAATAAATAGGAGTAAAATTAATAAATAAATGAATGAAAGAATGAATAAATAAATAAATAAATAAATAAATAAATAAAATGAATAAATATTTAGTAAAAGCTAAATTAAAAAGGTAGGCCTTGAGCCTAATCCTGGTATTGTCCTGGTTTAGTCCTGGTTTTATCCTGGCTTAGCTCTGGTTTAGCTCAGTCTTAGACAAGGTTTAATCCTGGTTTAGTCCTGGTTTAGTCCACGTTTTGTCCTTGTTTGGTAATGTTTCTTTAATTCTGTGGAATGTGGTACTTTGAGGTGGAACTTGGTGTGAAAAGTTTGAGAGTCACTGATCTAAAGGACACTGGTTTTAGCAGGTTCCTAATTTCCTGTCTCTCAAAAAAACTTTTAAAAAGCTAATAATATTGTTGAGTACTTTTACTTGAGTAATAAAATCATAGCAGTATTTTTACTTGAGTACAGACTCTACTTTCACCACTTCTGCCTCTAAACAGTAAATCTGTGCAGAAGAAAACTGAGAAAATGTTTTCACCAAATCAAAAGTGAAACTGAAATAGAAAAGCACTGCAGAGCTATGTAAACACAGCTTTCTGCAGTGAGCTCACTGTTTCCACAGCGATAAAACTATTTGTCCACTGAGGTTAGAGCAGAAGTCATGGCTGCGGTGCTATTGAAGTGTGTTCAGAATAGTCCCTTTTATTTCAGCCAGAGAGGAAGGTCCCTATCAGAGATAAACATTTCAGTGGGAAAGTTTACCAAAAATGCCCTCACACAGTTAATCACTGTTTAACTCAGGTACGTGCAGGAGAAGGGTTTGTACTCATTTAAAGGGGAAATATTCTGCAAAATCAACTTCTCTGAGCTTAATACAATGTTGTAATGTTGTTTCTTCATCAAAAACACCTGGAGTTGTATTGTGTTTCACTCACACCTGTTTGAGTAATCCTGTATTCTCTGGCTCAGAGTTTCTGAGGCCTCAGAACGCATGGTTCCACAAACCCCCACTCACTCCAGGAAGCACTGACCAATCCACAAGTATTATAGTATTTCAGGTTTTATAACTTAAAATAATGTATCTGTGGAAAACTTCTTCTGTTGGGAGCTGTTACTGTGACTTTGCAGAGAACTCTTGTATTAGGTGTCTGCCACCCCCTGCTGGCAATGGTGGGGACTGGAGAAAACATAAAATGGCTAATTAGCACGGCTATTAGCGAGATAAGGCTAAAAGATAGATTTCTGAGCTGACTGCTTCGTAGTGACAGAGGTTTAAGGCTGAAATGATCAGAATGAGTCCGGTGATGGTGTCTGGGCTTTAGAAACGCGCAGGAGCACTTCCTGGTTTCATGCGTCTACACTGTAAACAAAAAAAAAAAAACAAAAATTGCAAAAACTCAAGGCAACAGGATTCCTCAAGATTTTTGAGTTTTGGGGCCAACTCAGAATCTCGGGTTTTCACCAAATAATCTTTTTTTGTTCACCTAATTTGTTCATATGTCTAAAAACTTTAAATTTTAAGTTTAACTCTCTATCATTTTTTTAACTCATCTTACAGCCAACTTACTATCCATTGTTCAGAAAACGTATTATTGATAATTATAACAACTAAATATACTAAATTTAACAAAAGAATAATACTTTTTTCTGAACAATGGATAGTAAGTTGGCTGTTAAAAATAATGACAGTGAGTAAAACTTAAAACTTAAAGTTTTTAAACGTATGAATATCAAATTGAGTGAACAAAAATATATAGTTGTTGAAAACTTGCCTTGAGTTTTTGAAGCTTTTTTTTCTTACAGTGTTTGTAGAGGTATGAGAGTGTTTTCAGCTGCAAACGTGTGAATGAAACAAAATACTACTCCAGTTCTGTTTTTAAGAAACAACATTATAACATGGGTGGAACCTCCTGCGCAATTTGACTAATAAAATAAAATAAAGAGTTTGCTTTGTCATCTTTGCATGTATTTCTTTAACACCTCGCTGTGATGCAAATCCCTCTCCCTTTGGATGATGCCACTTTCACTTTGTGCCTTGAGTAAAACAAAACTAAGGCGTGTGTGCTGCGGGAAAACCCCAGCATCTCAAGTATAAATCGATCCGACAGAGAGAGATGGAGTCAGATAAACTGAGTCAGAGATGAGGAAAGGACAACACAAGCAGCTCACCTCGAATGTCAACATGAAGAAGATTTTGTCCCGGAAAAGTCGCAAAGGCAGCACTGTTCCTTTGATAGAGACCAACAACAATGAAGACCCAGCCGACAGTAAGTGGATTCATCTTACAGTAATAATTCATGTTACAGTATTATATGAAGTGGTGACCAAACTTGCAGTGGATGGCATTGTTTGGTCATTTTATAGTTTTAATATTGTCTTTCTTTTGTGTAATTTCTGTTTTTTTTATGCCTATTTAGCACTATTATGGTCATTGGTTCCAAAAGTGGTTAGTTCATTTAAAAAAGTGAAATACACACACACACACAGAGAGAGAGAGAGAGAGATTCAGTACAAAAATATTTAAAGCATTTATTTTAGGTATAATACTATGTAACAATGTACTGTATGTAATTTGATGAGAGTTTTGGCTTTGTTAACAGTAAACCATTATTACAATCCGAAAAAAATAAATGCTTGAAATATTTTACACCATGTTTACTTAATTTGCGTGTATATATATATATAAAAAAACAAAAAACAAAAAACAAAGACCAAAACAAGGCAGCAATCTCAGGTTTCGAGACCGAGACCAGGAACTAACACTAAATAAAGAGAAAAAGTTTAATAAAAAGTGGTTCAAATGAATTATTGATGATTTAATGTAGCAGACTCCACAAACAAACAGAGACAGGTCATGTTCCTGGTTCTTCTGATGCAAAAAACTAAACTTGAAAAAAATCTCTGAGACTGAGACAAGACCGAGTAAAACTGCAGCCAAGATGGAGACAAAATCAAGACCATAAAAAATAATCTCAAGTCCGGTCTCTGACGCTACAACACTATGAAATACTTTTGCTTATTTTATCATATTCACATTTATTGACATGTGCCTGGTAGTTTCAGTGTTCATCTTGTTTGACGGCTAAACATTGTGGTAATTCAGGTTAAAAGACTACATTTAAATAAAAATAGAGCAGACAACCTCTAACATAATGTTTACTTAGCTTTGTAATTGGACCAGCTCTCTCTAACAAATGTTTTCAGTTCATCTGTAACGGGAAAACTTTAAATAAATATGGCAAATGTGGCATAAATAATCTAAAAAATAACGTTCAACCACAGCAGGATGTGCCACATGCCAGTCCCAAGCCTGGATAAAAGGAAAGGGTCACACAAGAAAGGGCATCTGGTGTAAAAACATCAAAGTATCCATGTGAAAGAGTCACTGTGGAGACTTCTGAACCCAAGGGAGCTGCTGTTTCTGTGAAAATGGGTTACACTAAAATAAAACGATCAGGGATGAACAGGAGAGAGACTGTGCCTTAGTTAAAAAGACCTTTGAGCTGTATTTAAGCAAATGAATTATTAGAACTCATTTCTTTATAGATTTTGAACTCACTTGACCCGTGTCTGTCCATGTGAGTTACAGAGAGTCTGTGACTGTCCCTGCTCTGCCTGAGCCGTCCTCAGAGGAGCTCCAGGTGGTTTCCTTTGGAGCACTGCCAACGCTGCTGTAGATTCAACTCTCCCTGCTTTTTTACATAACACTATCTGTCATTGTTTGAACAATTACTTTGCATTCATTTTGTTCTTGGGAAAATCCTATTTAAAGTACCAGCTACCAAATATTCCATTGCATTTGACCTACACTCACTGGGCCCTTCATGAGGCACACCTTAACCCTAATAAAGTGGCCCCCAGTGTGGTCTTCTGCACAGGGGCCACTGCTTGTCAACAGGCCAGGCAGGCAAATGTTTGTGGCCCCAAAACTGAAGGGGGCCACCTGAGTTTGGAATGGCAGTGTTGAAGAGTCCCTAAAGGGGCCCCACCCAAACCTCTCACTCTGCAGCAAGTGCCGTGCTTTGTATGTAAAGAAACTAAAACTGGTGGCCCCTGTGTGATCACCAGACTTTGGTATCGGAGTTACTGTTTCCTTCATATCATCTTAAACCAGACATGTCCAAAGTGCAGCCCTACTACTCTAGGCCGTGTATTTTCAAGTTAGTTTGTTGAAAAAATAATAGCAGGTTTTAAATTCAAAAATGTTACTTTGTTGGAACTTCTTTCAGATTGTTCTGTTTTAACTTTCTTTTAGTCGGACAGGAGTGTTTGTTTACCTGCTTCACTAGCTGTGGCTACTTCCTGTAGCCTTCGTTACAAGCGTCACATGATGTTGCTGTGATGTGTCCTGTAGGCTGCTTGTGACACGTCACATACTTAACTTAAGACGACAGTATGAATTTTCACACACAAAAAAAGTTCTTTTAGATTATGTTGTTAAATAAAATTATTTATAATTATTTGGCCTTTGAAAACAAAATATTTATGAAACAGTGCACATTTACTGTGTGTGCGTTCAGTTACTTGACTACATCAGGATGGCCCCTTTAATATTTCCATACTTGAAAATATGGCTCTTTTTGAAACAAGTTTGAACTCCTCTGTCTTAAACAGTTTGACCATTCACCTCTGACCTCTGACCTTTGGCATCAACAAGACATTTTCACCAAAGAACTGCCGCTCACGGGATATTTTCTGTTTTTAAGTTAAGTTTTTTAATAACATACTCAAGTAGAAGTAAAAATACTTGGCACTTCACTTAAAAGAAAGAAGTATTCAATCTTAAATTTACTTACGTACAACGTACACCTGAAGGTATTTTTTCCATTTTCACTTCAAACTCTATTACTACTACCGGGCCCACTGATTTTTGCTGGGGCCTGGGGCAAGAATGCTTCACATGAGCCCATTATAATAGAAAATAAAAGATGAGAGGCTATTTCTGGGCCCCTCTGACCCTGAGGCCCAGGACAACAGACTCCAGTTGCAGTTTTATAGCAGAACAAATAAATATTTGTGCTGTAGCTCTTTAGGAGTCAGTACTCTGCAGTTCTTTGTTATTTTAGTCAAAGGATGATGTAACCGTTGTCTGTTGTTGTGGTAGTAGCTCAGAGGAGGCGGGTTGTGTTTTGAGGGATTCCCCGGACTCTGCCAGCGCTAAGGCTCGTCCTGAAGAGCCACATGGCGTGTTCCCATTGGCTCAGATTCATTCGAGTCATTTCATCATCACAAAAACTTGATCGGCTGCATTCACCTGGTGTTGATGGTTTTATTTTAGGATACTATGAATCAGCTGTTTACAGATTGTTTTGGGTCATTTAAAACTGCACTGTGTAAAATCTGTGTAAAAACAGACTTGTTCCATTTGGATGTCACTTCTATAGGATCAGACTGAAACATTATCTTATCAGGTCTAAAATTCTCTTTGGCTTGGGCAATGAACAAGTCCACCCCTGAGTCCTCCCCAGCCTCTCAGGAGATCCTTGACGTTTTCCTTCCACCGTCTGCCAAACTATCGCAGTCGACAGCTCCCCAACTTCACTGTAAACACTGTTGGTTTACCAGAATCTCTTCGAGGCCTCCTCAATGGCCTCTCAGAACCCCTCCAGACCAGAGTTTTTGCCTCCCTATGGCACTCTTGGGCTGCTGGTACCTGTCAGCTGCCCCAAAAGTCCCACAACCACGCTTCATTGGACTTTTTCAGCTAGACACTAGACAGCATTTCTCTCTTTTACTTCAGAGCCCACCACTGGATTCGGAGGTTGCCGCTGTTGTGGAAATTTTGTAATTTGTACAATTGTGTGAGAAAGAAATAATACATCTTGAGTCAAACAGTTGTGTTTGTTACATTTATTCTCTTGCAAGAGAAGGAGCGAAAAAGAGAAGAGAAGAACAGGAAAGGTCAGAGTGGGGCAGTTTCTGTCTGGTGTTTTATAAACAGACAGTATCCACTGAACTACAAGATGAAACTCTTTTAACACTATATAAAAAAAGGGGCATATGTGGACACAGCTTTTCTAAGAAAGGTGTTGGCTCAGGTGTACGTAACTAAAAGTAAGATCATTGTGACAGAGAAAATATGTTAAAGTATAATGTATTTGTCAACCACACTGCATGGACAGGACGCTGGAGACCTTACAGCCACAGCTCAGAGCGGCTGCCAGTCAGACTCAGTGTCCCCAGCCTCCCTCGGGATCTGGTTTAAACCTTATCCTGGAGGAGCGCTCAAACCCCTCCATCACGAGGAGGTGGCAGTTCAAGGAGGGGATGAGCCAGTTCTGCAGATTAACCACGGAAAAAACCCCACCAAAGTACCAATGTGAACGATCTGCTGTGGAGACCCCTAAACCAATGCGAAGAGCTGAAAGGGACTTTTTATGTTTTAAAGTGATACAGAACACTTTGGTACATGCATCAGTAAAGTTTGGTGCAGTTTGTTTAATTATGTTAGTCCTTCAGTGTTGCAGGACTGCCACAAGTCTTGCCCAGAAAAAAAGTTTTAGTAACATCCTGTGGACGATATGTGTAAGAAACTTCTTTGTTTTCTTTGTTTCAGGACATGAACCAGACAGCTTTGACAATCCTTTGTTTCAATACTCCATCAACTCTGAGACAGAGGGTCGTCCTCCCAGGGATTTTCACAGTGGACCTCAGCCCATTCTCCAGCCCAGTCTCCAGTCCAGTGTCCAGCCCATTCTCCGGTCCAGTCTCCAGCCCAGTCTCCAGCCCAGTCTCCAGCTCAGTGTCCAGCCCAGTGTCCAGCCTAGTGTCCAGCCTAGTGTCCAGCCCAGTCTCCAGCCCAGTGTCCAGCCCAGTGTCCAGCCTAGTGTCCAGCCCAGTCCCTGGTCCTTGGATCAGGAGACAGTGCAGAGTGTGGCTGAGCTGCTGGGGGTGAACCCTGACTGTCTCAGTGTTACCCCGTACCGCTCTCAGGCTAATCCTGATCTAAACTCTCTCACATCTGAACAAAAAGTGGTTCTGCTCATTCAGAAGTCTGTCCAGAAAAACCTCCCAGAGCCGCCCCCAGACCTGGAGTCAGGCCTACAGCGCCACCTACAGTCCGTGCAGAGAGTAGTGCAGCAGGAGCTGGTGAAACTGGCCCCTCTGTTTGAATTCCATGGGCTGACGGGAAAACTGACAGAGGGCTACCACCGAGGCGTCTGCAAACAGATGAAGGATCTGCTCTGGCAGGCCTCCTCCACCAGGACCTGCCTGCAGCTGCTGCACTGGGCCCTGTCCACTTACCTCAGGTAACATCCTCCATCTGACCCTCTGCCTCCTCTCCTCTCACTCCAGCCTCATGTCCTCTTTCTCTACATCCATAAACCTCCTCTCTGGTCTTCCTCTAGGCCTCCAGCTCTGACCTCAGCCTCATACTTCTAGCCATATATTCACTATCCCTCTGTACTCGGGCAGGGAATCACTGGGTACCTCATGATATGCAATACATGGCTCATGATACAGATATTATCATAGTATGGCGATATTACGATTATTGATATATTCTACAAGAAAACCTAGGATATATCACTGTATTTTTGAAGAAAAAAAAGTTTTTTCTTGTTTTTGTGAATTATAAAGGGCTATATACAAACATGTTACAGTATATATTATAGCTACTTTATGCCACTGGAGCAGCAGAATAGTTTCATATTGTTATCTATGCAACAATTGAGTGTTGGAAGTATAGTACTTGGTTATCGACGCTTTGGTATCAATACTTAAGTAGTAGTGCTTACAATTGATTGTATTGATTCACACATCACTCATTTATAGACTTAAATAAAGAAGAAACCCCAAGTTCTGTTTCCAACAGTAATAAATCAGTCTATCTGATATTTATTTATGAAGTATTTAGAAATAGTTTTATTTGTGTGTTTAGAAGTACAGTGCTGCCCTCTCCAGTCCTGGCAGAGTTCTTCAACATGTTTGGCCACATTTGACTGCGAAAACTCAGCAGCACTGTAGCTCCATTATTATGCATGACATCACAAAAGGTATCAATATCACTATCAAAGTATCGTTATCGGTAATGGTTTACAAAATATTGCTATAATATACATCACAAAATCAATATTTTGTCCCACCCCTCCTTTGTACATTTCCAAACCATCTCAGTCTGGAAACTTAAAAAATATCTCACATGAGCTGTCCCTCTGATGGACTCATGAGCTAATCCTGTCCATCCTCATCATGAACAAAAAAACATCTTCAGCTCTGCTCCTGTCTGTTCCTCCGAGCCTCTAAACCATACTCCAATATTGCTGGTCTCTCTCTCTCTTGTTGTAAAATACATTCCTTTCTCCTGTTTTCTGTCTTTCAGGGACTTGTTCACTAACCCTGAGTTAAAGCCAGACCTGATCCCACACTTGGACCTGGTTCTGCTGAGCAACTGGACCCAGCAGGCTCAGGACCGACTGCTCAGCCTCCTGAAGGTACAGTCTGTGGGATATTCACTTTGGTAGCAGCCTAAGATCATTAGGACAGAATAAAAATGGGAGAGAACCCACAGTAAGGACATGCAGGAGCGTTAACCACTCTGCCACCATGCACCTCTGTCTAAAACGTTTCTTATCTTTGTTTAATGTTCACAGACGGACGTTTCCTCGCAGCTTAACAACATCCTGACACTAAATGAGAAACAACACCAGGGCTGTGAGAGCGAAGAGGATTATGTCAGCACTTATCTGGATGTGATTAAGGTATCATTAAATACAACACATTTTATTTACTCACTCACACCCAAAAGCAGAGACAGGACAAGCTCTTTAATTATAAGGAGCATTTGCGTTAATGGTGCATCAACCACAGCAGTCATAAACCCCTATTATAATTACACTTTTAATTGTGAACTTGGCTTCTTTGACACCTCATCGTCCGTCCGTATGAAAAAAATCACACACCATTTCTGATTCTGAAAGATTCATTTTACTGCAAAACCCATTGCTCCCACTCTGATTTGTAAAAATGTAATTCTAAAGGTTTTTAAGGGCCATGTGAACGTGTGAAAGTGGTTATATTATGCATATTCTGCAATTTACTTTTTTGAGCTTTCTACCATGTTATAATGTTGTTCCCTCATCAAAAACATTCTTCAGAGATGTAAGCGCTCTACATCCAGTCTGCTCTCATTCATTTATCCAGAAACTGTGTACAGCTCTGTTTCCACTGATTCCTCACAGACATTACTCATTTTGTAGCAAAATTGCATCATACAAAAAGTTTGAGGAAGTAACCTGCTTTTTCCACCATAAGAGCATCACACACTGTCCTTTGCTGCCCTCTGCTGGTCTTTTCATCTGTTTTTTATGGCACCAGTGAAGTACTTATTAAAAACTTTCTCTTTTAGTCACATAATGTTTTAAAAGGTTGTAAAAAGTGTTGCTGTTCTAGAGGAGACTGGTTTAAAAAGATTAATAAAAGTGGACTATATCCCCTTTGACCCTTGTGCCCCAATGAGGACTTTACAGTGGTTCTAACATTTCTCTTAAATGTGTCTCAGGTGTGTATTTTATCACTAATGTTGATTTTCTAAACACAAATCTAATACTACTTTATGTTTACTCTCTGACTAAACCTGTTACATTGCTTTGCAACATACCTTTTAAGACTGAGGTATAAGGGTTAAGTAAATGGAGAATATATCACTTTATAAAAATAAGAGCACTTGTAGCCAGGCTGAACTTGAATGTGTTTTCTGTGTGCAGTGCATTGAGGCTGCTCCGACTGAAGCTCAGAAGTTGAGCTCAGAGCTTTCCCTGGAGCTCAGACAGGTCTGTCTGACCGAGCTGCAAACGTTTGTCAACAGGTAAACTCTCTCTCACTCTATATACTGTATTTTTATTTTTATATATTTTTTTCTCTAAAAGAGAGCAAAAGTGCAGTGAAAAACTGATGAGGCTCACTACAGTTTTTTCTGTTGCAGCTACCAAAGTCATTGGTTTGAGATTCTGATAAAAGGCAACACGACCGATCCAGGGTTGGTCAAGTTTTACAAAATACTGAAAACCTGCAGAGAGCTAAAGTGAGTATTAATATCAATTATTCATTAGTAGTAGTACTATTAGTATATTAATATTTTATTTTGAAATGTAAAAACATTTCCAAAGGCAGAGAAAGTACTCTTACCTCAGTACTGTTACTTCAAAATACTGTTACTTGAGTAACATTATCCAGTTACTTTCCGCCTCTGGATATCGTTGAAAATGCGTTTATGTTTTTTTACAGGAAGCACGTCCAGAGCGTCCAGACCAAACGTGACGATGATAATCTGAATACTGTTAAAGAAATCGTGGCGTCGCTCGAGGACATTGAGATTTTTACTCTGCGCGTTCTGCTGGAAACTGTGGCTGCCTTCACTGAGGTACAGTGGCTCCACAGTAACTCAGGATTTTATGTTTTAAAAAATAAGTTAATATTGTTTTTTTTTTTTCACAGACACATTTGAAAAAGTACTTCAAGTCGAATCACAGAAACAATTTCCTGATGACCGAGCTGGAGAGAGTTTTTACTCCAGAGCCGTGGCTGTGTTTGGAAGAGCACAAGGTGAGCTTACACAACACGGCCACTTTTACTACAAACCAGGGCTGTGTCCAAATGTCCTCCCTAAGCCCTAAGTAGTGGACTATAAAGTGATCACATCATTTTGTAGTGGTGTCCCAATGTCGGGTGGAGAATTTTCCATAATGCATTTTGAAAAGTAGTGGACATTGATGGTCAAAACAGGATAGTTTATGACGTTACGACTGCCGTTGTCTTCAGTGTTTACCGAATTTTTCTCGAGCATGAGTTTGCCCTGTGTCCTGTGTGACTGGCTCTGACCAAAATAAATGATTTTTAATGAGAAAAAAGTCCATGTCCATAGATAATAAACAACAAAATCTGACCATTTTCTCAGCTGTAGGTGTCCTGTAGCCGAACACCAGGAGTTTCTTTTTACTGCGCTCTATGGGAAAAATCCTCTCTGGGCCGCAGGGGATTTTTCAGTTTACAATCATTTCTGCGGTTTATTCCATTCATGAGCAGCAAAATGACTAAAAGCTTTTTTACCAATTTCACTTTTAACAGTGAGATTGAAGAACTAAAGGTTTAACTTACTCGATAAATAAGGGGCAATATGCCAAGGAGTGCTTTATTATGGCCATCCAACTTTAGAACATAGGTCACAGTGATGAGTTCTGTATATAAAGTGTGTTTAATATGTTGTTGGCCTTCTCTTTCTGCAGACTCTGATGGATAAATGCTACAAACTCATCATCAGCTTGTATTGTAAACATCTGATCAGCCACAAACTGAACAAACTGAGAAAAAACTGGAGTTCAGATGTGGCCAACTCTGTCGCTAACGACGGCGATTTAATTTATAAAATCATAAAAAACCTGGTGAGACACTTGGTTATAGCCACACATTTACTGTGATGTCTCGTTCAAACTGAGGTGTGTGAAAATGTCTCTGTCCTCGTCAGTGTCCTGGAGTGGAGCAGTGGCAGCTGCTGGGCAACATCAGTGAAATGTTGGGGACATCAGATGTCGATATGATAAAGTTAACTGCTACAGCAATTCAGAAGGAGAGCAGTGAGAAACGGTAAGAGACCAGGACAGGCACGTCACTGACTCTGTAGGTTCCACCACATTAACTTTAAGATAAAAAACACTGGGCTGGAGCGGCCAAGATGGACAGGTGGCTCCAGTTAGAGAATCAGGAGACATCGTGTCATGTAGCTGAACTTGACAGTAGTTTCCACTGAGGTCTTACATCAGACTGCATACCCAAGTATCACAGGGTATACATACTGAGTGTGTGTGTGCGCGAGTGTGTGGTCTGTAAAAAAACAGAGAGAAAGACTAATGATAAATAATACAACAAAAATGCATCACTTTCCCACTATAACAATAATCTCATAGAACTCTGGTTACAATCATAACTTTGAGGTGAGCCGCTACGGCAATCAAAGAGATAAAAATAGCACTAGCATAAACGGCTAGCAGAGTGATAAAACACCAATTCCAACGATACCAACGATACTAACGAGCACAAGTACTAATATTACTTAACATGGAGCAACACAACTGATCCAAGGTAGCAACATATAATGAACAATTACTCACTTTTATGTCTCTCACCAAAGATGGCACTGAACACAGAGTGCCAACCATAGAACTATATAAAACTGGTGCCAACTCATATGCAACAATAAACAAGGCACAGACTGAAACGTGGAACCTAACATTAGTTCCCCCCCAGTCTGTCTGACAGACTCAACACTCTGCAGTAGCTCAGTAGGTAGAGCTGCTCGTCCGCTAACTGGGAGGTTGGCGGATCTCTTCCTGCTAACAGCAAGACACATCACCCCCTGTTTGAATGTGTGAGTGATTATGTGTTTGGTGGTGGACGGAGAGGTCGTAGTCCCAGAATGGCAGCCACACAGCCATGTCAGTCTGCCCCAGGGCAGCTGTGGCAGCAGAGGTAGCTCACCACCACTGACTGTGGCTGAGGAGAGAAGGAATAATGCACAACTTTTATACAACTAAAAAGTGTAACATAAAATCAATCATGATTATTATATTGGAGGTAGAGGAAGTACTCCAAGTCTGTACTCAAGTAAAACTTACTTACTTCAAAATAATATTAAATGCCTCACAGCAAGAAGGTTCGATTCCCGGACTGGGTGGGGCCTTTCTGTGTCTGCGTAGGTTTCCTCCAGGTGCTCTGGTTTCCTCCACCACTAAAATCATGTACAATAGGTCTCCATGGGGCCAGGACTCCTCTGTAAAAGAGATTCTGAATCTCAGTGGGACTTTCCTGGTTAAACAAAGGTCAAATAAAAAATAAATAAATAAATTCTCTGGGTCTATCCACTGGGTGGCTGACATTACTGTGCAAACTTGTACATCTGGCCAGATGTGCAAGCTGCTCCAGGAGCAGAGTGCACCAGCTGGGTTCATTTAAGTTGGTCCTAACTCTTACACCAGGCTTAGCTACGTCTGATGTAGTAAATAGAGTTAGCACCGAGTGCACCAGCGTTCACTAAGACTGGTCTTAACACCTGGTCATATCACCAGCATTCATGAGAAGACAGGGGGCGCTGTACTGTAAGTTTGGTACCTCACTTCAGTTTTAATCGGTGTTGCTTCCCCAGTGTAAAAGTGAAAGTGGATTCCGAAACTTCGTGATGCTCATTGGATATCAGTCAAATGCAAATGCTCTCAGATACTCTGGCCATAATGCACACAGGGCGTAGGTCTGAGTGGTGCATTTGTTGATGACAAGTGCCACACTCAGACAGACACACTCTCAAAATCATTCTAAGACAGATGTAAGGCTACGCCCAGGCGTACGTCCAACTGTGCACTCTCAGTAGATCCAGGGAAAGCCCCCCTCTGTGACCCAACGGTACAGAGAGGTTTTGAGAATTTTCTACAGCTCTACAGGATTAGTGACAGGCTTTTCTAAGGGTGTGGCAGCCCCTGCTGGATTACCTGCCTGATGAGCTTGTGTGGGCTTCTCTTCGGGGGAGCGACACATTTTATTTTTAATTGCATTTAATGTCTGGAAGCTGTGCTGGATTGTTTTTGAGGTTTTTCATTGTTTGGCTTTAAATATGAGTCTTAAAAAAGGTATTGTCCTTTTTGACGGAGGCATTCAGGAAAGGTGTGGCTAGCGACTGTTTCTCCAAATGAGTCTGTGGGTGCAGCTGGGTGTGTTTATGACTGTACAGTTTCTGTGTTGTGCAGCTTTTGCTTTCCCACAGTGTCATTCTTATATTAATCTAGGGCAATCAGTGATTTAATTAATTGTATTCATACTTAGGGCCCGAAATGCAGATGTGATGTGAAATGTGTTATGTAATGCTGTCTCTTTAAGCGTAAAGTTAAAAAAGGTATAAAAGTAAATAAAGACTTCATATTCTCCTCCAAAATTTACTCAAGTGAAAATACTTTTAATACAATTTCTTCCAAGAATGTATTTAAGTAAATGACTTGAGTGAAAGGATCTATCTACTGTCCGCCTCTGATAATAAAAAGTATCTTTTGTCGATGTCCTCAGTTGTACAGATGAGATGCCGCAGATGAAGCCTCTCCTCCAGTGGAGGGGACTGTCCCGAAGAGAGACCAGAGAAGTCCTGTTGGTCCTGGAGGAGAACTCGGACCAGGACCAGGTCAGACCCAAGACCTGGTGCATGTCCTGCTACTGACAGACCACCTCCACTACGAGATGCTAAAGGAGACTTAAGTCCTGGTTTAGTCCCAGGTTTTGGACCATGATCAAGCTTTGGACATGACTCCTGCAACAAACAAGAATATTATACACAATTTACTGAAGCATGTCAGCTTGTTACGGTTACTTTGATGTGTTCATGCTTGAGTCCAACCAAGTCCTGAGCTCAGATAAATGCAGAGGATTTGCAGTGGTGAAAAGCTGAAAGAAAAGAATTTATACTTTGTTAATGTTCTGTTAGCTGCCTCTGGGACCAAGCAAAAACATTCCTGTCCTAATTAGCCTTTGCAAAAATTGAACGTAACTAGTTTTACTCAAGTATTTTTTTAAATATGTACTTTTTTGCGGGTACACTGTGACACGGATGATCTGCCTTCTTTATCTTGTTGCAGACGTCACAGGGACAAGTTTGTAGTTGTTGTCTCGTCTCCTTATTATGAAGGGTTGAAATTTAAGTGTCTGGCAGATTCACACTAAAAACCCTTTGAAGAAGGGCTTCTTTCCGATTTCTCAGTTTGTAGTCTTTTTAAAACACTGGAAGAGGTGTTTTGGTCTCACAGTGGAACTATGATTTCCTCTGCTGCGGTGTAGAGCATTTGCGAGGCCCACAGCGCCGTTTGCTGGACAAACATGGGTACTACAGTTTATTCTTGTTTTCTTCGCACCTCAGCGTTTTCGCGTGAATCGGAGGTGGCATGATTGTTGTGATTTCCTGGCCGTTTTCTGGTCATGTAAACGTGTCAGCCCTGAGACTAACTGGTCCAGACTGTACCCCGCCTCAGGCCCATAGTTTCTGGGATAAGCTCCAGTCACACATTACCTCTAACAGGAATAAGAAACATAGATTAAGGTACTTTTTGATAATTTTTCAGTGCAATTCAAAAGAATACTTTAAAATGCACTACTTTGTACTTTATACACTACAGTTTAGAGAAATACTGTTATCTCCCTGTTACTGTAAGTTGAATGTTTTACTACTTCAGCACTTTAGAAAAACCTTTAATCCCTCTATTTAATTAATAATTTATTTTTGTTTGTACAAACCTCATGT
This sequence comes from Bostrychus sinensis, assembly GCA_020698575.1. Classification (NCBI taxonomy): domain Eukaryota; kingdom Metazoa; phylum Chordata; class Actinopteri; order Gobiiformes; family Eleotridae; genus Bostrychus; species Bostrychus sinensis. Next base: position 4,421,811 of record CM036258.1, read on the forward strand.
AAGACAAGCAAAAACCAGTACAAAATGGTGTCAAATACTTCTTTAATATATTCCCGACAATGTACATCAGTAATCTGTGTATTCTATGACTTGAAGCTATTAATGGGACCTTATTACAAATGTTGTTGTTGTGTATGTTCTGAACTATTTATTTTATGTAAAAATTAAAGCTGCTCTTTAATTTTTTGTTACACTTTTGTGCAGAAAATATCACATACATTCTTTATAATGTACTTTCTGACATTTTTTAGCTGGTACTGCTTATATTTTTGTGTTTTGAATACAATAAATATCAAAACTACTGCTGTAGCCTTTGTCAAGTTGTCTCTTTATTGCCTCAGGAACGTTATGTTTTCATATTCAGAAAAGGTCTGTTATGGGACCTGGAAGAAATTATAGTTTTTTGGCGTTGATCTGCTTCACAGTCAAACAAGAACAGTCTTAATCATATTGTAAAAATCTCTTCTAAAGTCACAGGAGTGCAGCAGAAGCAGAAGCACTTTTTCTGTAATGAACACATTCTCCAGAAAGCTACAGTAATATTATTCTTGCTTCATGTGATCATATCATATCTTTTATTCTTACCGCTATTTGCCTTTTGAATTCTCTGTACTATCTATTTTTAGAGGACCCATATTCTGCTTTTTTCGGGCTTTTTAAATAGTGTTGGACCCTTTTGCGTTAGTATTTCATGTTTTATTTTTATTTTCTTTATAATTCATTTCATTAAAACAAGGTTACTTTTTCTCAAATAAATAGTAACAGTGGTCATGTTATTAGCAGTATTAGTGGCAGTGATAGTACTGATAGAAGGAGTAGTAGCAGTTTTATTGCACTGATCCTTTCTGGATCTGTCTGGACACCTCTCTCAGAAACTACATGGCCCTGATAACATACTGAAGGCTGGAAATGGAGTTTTAGGACGTATTTCTTCATACGGTTCAGGTCTCGCAGCAGCCGTTGTTCATGATCCTCCAATGTGCTTGAGAAGACTATTAATTTGTCAAGGAAAACTCAGACTTCTTTCAAATACAGGTCCATCATACATTTTTCCTTTTACTGTTGGAATGTCCTTGGTACATGTGTTACCTCTTGTGGCATTCGATTGAACTCCCAAAATCCAATCGCCGTCACGAATACAGTCTTGGTTTTGTCAGTCTCGTTCATCCCAGTCAAGCCAGGTTTGAATTCAAGAACACTGAACTGACTCTTCCAGATTTGACAGAGCATAGGTGTCTTTACCAGTCTGAAGGTTCAGCTTCCGATAATCGATGCACAACCGCATGTCACCGTTCTTTTTACAGATCACGGCAATAAGTGAGGAAAATAGTGAAAATGGCGCCAGCTTCCAAAATGTCCTGTAGATGTTGACGGACTCCCTTCATGTCTTGAGGATGGATAGGCCTGGCTCGTCATGCAACTTTATATGATGTTTCACCTTGTGTGTGTGTCCGAAATCCAAGTCATGATGTAAAAAGACATAAGATATTTTGACATGGCAAGCTCTGTGATGGCACAGAGAGGCGGGATGGATACCTCCTGTTATTTCCACACAGGCCACCGGGCAATGTAGTAGCGGGATGCTTCAGGAGAGCCCACTGACTGGAGGGTGGCATAGTGGTATGGACAAAACCCTCGATGACAGTGGTGTGACCAGCATGGATAAGTACTACCGCTAAGGTTCTATGGTAGCGACATCAAAATCAGCTCCCAGGAACTCACTTGGAACCGTGACAAAAAACGGCTTGTCCTGCTGCTCCTTCAACTTGCAGTAAATCACACAATGGGTTTAGAGGTTGGTCAGAAAAATGCATGCAAACAGGACAGGGATGGTGGTAACTTGTGATCCCGTGTTGAGGAGACAGTTGCAGTCTTGACCAGCAGTTTTCATCTTAACCGTGCATCTGGATCCAACTAATCCCTTTGGCAGTCGAGATGACACAGCTGGAGAGGACTGAGTCAGTTCTGCACCTTTGACATGTTTCTGCTTATTGAGACATTGTGGGTCCACAAAAGTTTCAGTTCACCCCGCAACAAGAACTGAGTCTAGTTTAAAGACTGACCAGTGGGGTTTGACTTTTGCCTTTTTTGTTGCATCTCTGTAAACTGCTTTCTCTTTGGCAGCAACATGAGCAGAGTTTGGAGCATTATTGCAGAGTGTCTTGATGTGGCCATCTTCTCCACAACAAAAACAGTAGCTAAGCTTGGGTCCAGAAGGTGGATTTCTTTGGGAGGATCGAGCCACAGACTTCTGACCTCCACCAAGCTTACTGATATGGGCAGGCTTTCAGACCTTTTGCTCAGTATTTAGTAGGAGCACCCTTTTGAGCTAAAACAGCCATGAGTCTTTTTGGGAATGATGCAACAAGTTTTTCACACCTGGATTTGGGGATCCTCTGCCTTTCCTCCTTGCAGATCCTCTCCAGTTCTGTCAGGTTGGATGGTGACCGTTGGTGGACAGCCATTTTCAGGTCTCTCCAGAGATGCTCAATTGGGTTTAAGTCAGGGCTCTGGCTGGGCCATTCAAGAACAGTCACAGAGTCGTCCTGAAGCCATTCCTTTGTTATTTTAGCTTAGGCTTATTTGTGCTTAGGGTCATTGTCTTGATGGAAGGTGAACCTTTGGCCCAGTCTGAGGTCCTGAGCACTCTGGAGAAGGTTTTCGTACAGGATATCCCTGTACTTGGCCGCATTCATCTGTCCTTCGATTGCAACCAGTCGTCCTGTCCCTGCAGCTGAAGAACACCCCCACAGCCACCACCATGCTTCACTGTTGGGACTGTATTGGACGGTGATGAGCAGTGCCTGGTTTTCTCCACACATACCGCTTAGAATTAAGGCCAAAAAGTTCTATCTTGGTCTCATCAGACCAGAGAATCTTATTGCTCACCATCTTGGAGTCCTTCAGGTGTTTTTTTTTTTAGCAAACTCCATGCAGGCTTTCATGTGTCTTGCACTGAGGAGAGGCTTCAGTTGGGCCACTCTGCCATAAAGCCTCGACTGGTGGAGGGCTGCAGTGATGGTTGACTTTCCAGAACTTTCTCCCATCTCCCGACTGCATTTCTGGAGCTCAGCCACAGTGATCTTTGGGTTCTTTACCTCTCTCACCAAGGCTCTTCTCCCCCGATTGCTCAGTTTGGCCGGACGGCCAGCTCAAGGAAGGGTTCTGGTCGTCCCAAACGTCTTCCATGTAAGGATTATGGAGGCCACTGTGCTCTTAGGAACCTTAAGAGCAGCAGAATTTTTTTTGTAACCTTGGCCAGATCTGTGCCTTGCCACAATTCGGTCTCTGAGCTCTTCAGGCAGTTCCTTTGACCTCATGATTCTCATTTGCTCTGACCTGCACTGTGAGCTGTAAGCTCTTATATAGACAGGTGTGTGGCCTTCCTAATCAAGTCCAATCAGTTTAATCAAACACAGCTGGACTCCAATGAAGGTGTAGAACCATCTCAAGGATGACCAGAAGAAATGGACAGCACCCGAGTTAAATATACGAGGGTTACAGCAAAGGGTCTGAATACTTATGGCTGTGTGATAGTTCAGTTTTTCTTTTTTAATAATTCTGCAAAAATGTCTACAATTTTCTGTTTCTCTGTCAATATGGGGTGCTGTGTGTACATTAATGAGGAAAAAAATGAACTTAAATGATTTTAGCAAATGTTATAGGAGGCTGTTTAACATATGTAATGTGTAAACTTAAAAAAGCTAAGAAGTCCACAGGACTCGGTGCGCTTTGGGGCAAAAGTCCGCACCTGTGTTGATGATGTCATTGGTCTGGTTCGAGTTCACATTGAGCTCGGTCAAACGAACTGAACTGACTGAGAGAGCAGTAACAAACTTTCACCTCTTCAGCTCCATATCTCAATAATATCATACGCTGTATATTTAATTTAATTTAATATTTAATGAAGTGTTAAGATTAGAGCAGTGATATCGCTGAACACAGACTCTCTCTGTGATTAAAATTAAATCTGTTTTCTTTCAGCAGTGTTGCTTAGCAGTTGTTTGCAAATGTTAGCAAGCTTTTAAATACATTTTATTTACAGTAGGCTATATTTGTTTTTGTTTTGTTTTTTTGTTTTTTTTATAGTCATGTTAGTTGTGCGTATGTTTCTATGCCCTTGGTAAACAGTGGTTTTGTCCACTTCCTGCTCTTAGTCTGTAGTTTGGTCTGCGTTGTGTTCGCACTTCACCAGAACCAGAGCAGGACCAGAGCAGGACCAGACCAGGACCACACCAGGACCAGACCAGGACCACACCAGGACCAGACCAGGACCACACCAGGACCAGACCAGGACCACACCAGAACCAGAGCAGGACCACACCAGGACCACACCAGGACCACACCAGGACCAGAGCAGGACCACACCAGAACCAGACCAGGACCACACCAGAACCAGAGCAGGACCACACCAGGACCAGACCAGGACCACACCAGGACCACACCAGGACCACACCAGAACCAGAGCAGGACCACACCAGGACCAGACCAGGACCACACCAGGACCACACCAGGACCAGACCAGGACCACACCAGGACCAGACCAGGACCACACCAGGACCAGACCAGGACCACACCAGAACCAGAGCAGGACCACACCAGGACCACACCAGGACCAGACCAGGACCACACCAGAACCAGAGCAGGACCACACCAGGACCACACCAGGACCACACCATGACCAGAGCAGGACCACACCAGAACCAGAGCAGGACCACACCAGGACCACACCAGGACCACACCATGACCAGAGCAGGACCACACCAGGACCACACCAGGACCAGACCAGGACCACACCAGAACCAGAGCAGGACCACACCAGGACCACACCAGGACCACACCATGACCAGAGCAGGACCACACCAGGACCAGACCAAGACCACACCAGGACCAGACCAGGACCACACCAGAACCAGCGCAGGACCACACCAGGACCAGACCAGGACCACACCATGACCAGACCAGGACCACACCAGAACCAGAGCAGGACCACACCAGGACCACACCAGAACCAGAGCAGGACCACACCAGGACCAGACCAGGACCACACCAGGACCACACCAGGACCAGACCAGGACCAGACCAGGACCACACCAGAACCAGAGCAGGACCACACCAGGACCACACCAGAACCAGAGCAGGACCACACCAGGACCAGACCAGGACCACACCAGGACCACACCAGGACCAGACCAGGACCACACCAGGACCAGACCAGGACCACACCAGAACCAGAGCAGGACCACACCAGGACCAGACCAGGACCACACCAGGACCAGACCAGGACCACACCAGAACCAGAGCATGACCACACCAGGACCAGACCAGGACCACACCAGGACCACACCAGGACCAGACCAGGACCACACCAGGACCAGAGCAGGACCACACCAGAACCAGAGCATGACCACACCAGGACCAGACCAGGACCACACCAGGACCACACCAGGACCAGACCAGGACCACACCAGGACCAGAGCAGGACCACACCAGGACCAGAGCAGGACCAGAGCAGGACCAGACCAGAACCAGAGCAGGACCAGAGCAGGACCAGACCAGGACCTGACCAGGACCAGACCAGGACCAGAGCAGGACCAGACCAGGGTTGCACCAGGAATCAAAGCACCACACCCAGACCGCTGATTTCAGTCAGACCAGAGTTCTCTTGTTTGGTGCGATGATTGCTTGTTCACAGCTGCTCAAATGAACCAGACTTTCCCAGGAGGTGCACCAGAGTTCAACTGAAGAGAACCAAACACGGCAAGTGTGAACACACCCTAAGATTCTTATTTTTATATCTGACAATTTTTTTTATCTAAGAGGAAAATTAGGTATGAGCCTGTAGAGTTAGTAATAGTAGAAAGATTGGTAGTAAAATAAGTAGTAGGAGTAGCAGTAGAAGTAGTGTTGCACGAATAATTGCAAAAAATGCTCAAATATACTTACAATAAGTAATCTTTATAGTAGTTTAATACTTTTTTTTTAAACTAACTGAAAAAACATTTTTGTTGAGCACTTTTACTTCTTATTGACAAATATTATTTTCAAACAGTACTTGAGATTTCCATCTCTGTTTTAGAGTGTGTTTTTAAGCCTGAAACTTTTTTTTTTTTACAGTTATATAGTATAGTGGTGTGGAAATCCCCTATGTTTGGTATAAAGGTGATCACTGCGGCGCCAAGATGTAAATGAAATTTAGAGAAGAGAAAACCATAACACAGAAGCTGCTTATTTAGATATCAACATGAAGAAAATATTTAAGAAGAACAGAAGATGCAACAGCAGCACTCCACTTATACCAAAAAACAGCAGACAGGACAAAGCAGACAGTGAGTAAACTACAGTCTAATAAAACTATTATTAATATCACTAAAGGGTAACACTTTAGAATAACTCTTTAATTCTATAAAGCATTATATAATGCTATATTTTTTTATTAATGTTTAAGTAATGCTTTGTAAATTATAAATTTGCTTGTTACAATTTTACTAATCCTTAAATAATGTTTAATAGTCCACTATTTATTGTTATTAATTTCACTTCAAGTCAAGTGTATTTGAACCCAAAAACCTGTAGCCAGTTGTGGAATGTAATAAAGTAAAAATCCTTTGTTTCAGTACTTCTCTGCCATTTTTACTTAAAGCTCCCCAAAAGAAGTTGTTTTCCAGACACATTTATTATTTTGGTTATAAAACATGAAATACCAATGCAAAGGTGTCCAAAACTATTTCAAAAAGCCTGAAAAAAGCAGAAAATAGGACGTTTAAGAAGAATTTAGTACTACTTTTATGTCACTAGTTATTGGAGCGAATCCGTTCTTTTGGCTTTTGTGTAGAAACTTGGGTCTTGATTTGGCAAAGTTTTTACACCAGATGCCCTTCTTGACCCTCTTTATCCACGGCTGGGATTGGCACATACACTGACCACTGTGGCTGTATTCACATTTTTAAGCAAATATCTGTGCTTTTTACTCCATAACATGTTGCATTTGACTTTTGGTTGTGGTTTGAAAACATTTATCTTGCTGTTCCTTCTTGCTAAATGCACATTGTCTAAATATAAAGCAAAATGCACAACGGAAACAGGAAGCTGTGCAGTGCAAACAGCTGAACAAACGCAGGTGTGTGGACTAAAAATCAGTGTGAAGCCACTTTGTTAGGTGATACCATATCATCTGTTACTGTGTCTAAGAGAGTCATGTATAGTGACTTGGGCTGTGATATTTTACAGTTGTGGATTACAGTTTGGTTGTTCTCTATATATATTATATATCTATATATAATTACAGAAACATTAAACCAATTTCACAAAACTCCAAACACTCTTTCTGTGTTGTCTTATTATGCTGCACAGTACACAGTAAAATTAATAAAACCTTTAAAATGAAAGATAAAATATAGTACAATTACTGATTATTGATACTACAGTTATTGTAATTCATGCATTTTATTAAATTACAAATTCCCCTCTAGGAAAATGTACAATGTCTAATTTTTCGAGATCAGAAAATACAAACAAAGTGTTCAGATCTTTTAGTTCAAATACTTTTACATATGTGATGCATTGGATTCAAAGTTTTACACACCTTTAACCCAAAGAGCTGTTTCACAGATTAAGAAGTACGTAAGCTCCAGTGGTGATTGCTCATCAACAACTGAGCTTTTGCTAATAGTTAATAAAATAGTAAAATATGCACTGCTGAATTTAATAAAATTGGATATTAAATTAAACGTGCGCTTCAATTTAAAGGTAATGTAAGCAGCATGTGCTCTACTGGTTTAAAAACAGTACTGCAGTCTGAATCAAAACAATGGTCTGTGAGTTGTCAGTCACAGAGAGCTGTGTCCTGTTGCATGGACAGACTGGACTGTGTGTGGAGCGCTTTCCACTTTTCTGAGTGAACAATTGACAATGCAGGGTTTTAAAACCAGAACAAAACAGTAAACATAAAAAAACTTGGCCATTATGTAAAATATAATTTTAATTGTGAATAAATCAGCTGTACCATTGTTAGCAGTAAAACTAATATTTGATTTCAACATGATTACATCATATCTGAGGACGGTGGTAATTTTTATGAAAGATAAAACAATATTCTGCTCAGGGATATGAACTGAAAATTGTTATTCTGTCCACAGTCAGTTACCCTCGAGGCTACTGCTGGTACGGCAGTGAAGCTGAGCAACTTTATCTGTTTACAACTGTGTTTCAGGTCATGTCTCTGCCGTGGGCTGCAGTAACAAACCCTTGGTTCAAAACTCCATCAACTCTCAAACAGAGGGTTGTTACCACAGAGATCTCCAGAGTGGACCTCAGTCCAGTCCCTGGTCCTTGGATCAGGAGACAGTGCAGAGTGTGGCTGAGCTGCTGGGGGTGAACCCTGACTGTGTTAGCTCTCAGGCTAATCCTGCTGAAAACTCTCTCACATCTGAACAAAAAGTGGTTCTGCTCATTCAGGAGTCTGTCCAGAAAAACCTCCCAGAGCCGCCCCCAGACCTGGAGTCAGGCCTGCAGCGCCACCTACAGTCCGTGCAGAGAGTAGTGCTGCAGGAGCTGGTGAAACTGGCCCCTCTGTTCAAAGTCTATGGGCTGATGGGAAAACTGACAGAGGGCTACCACCGAGGCGTCTTCAAACAGATGAAGAAACTGCTCCGAGGGGCCTCCTCCACCAGGACCTGCCTGCAGCTGCTGCACTGGGCCCTGTCCACTTACCTCAGGTATCCAAACTCAGGTGACACACCTACATTCACAACCCCCTACAGAAAAAAGCAAAAGAACATGACAAACAGGTCAATATAATTTTAGGTTTTATTTGGATGTAAAAGTACTAATTCTCTTTTCTTTCTCAGTCAGGAGCTGCTCCTTAACCCTGAGATCCAGGCCCCAGACCTAATCCAACACTTGGACCTGGTTCTGCTGAGCGACTGGACCCAACAGGCTCAGGACCGACTCCTCCAGATCGTGAAGGTAACTCCTGCTGCTCTTGTACCTTGTGAGATTTAACTCTTGTCCAGCACAAAGCGCTCTGATTGGGTCCAAACCACTGGTGTTCCCTGCTCGCCCTGCAGCGCGGCCGTGAGCGGGCAGTGGAAGTGGTTTGTTGCTAACTGTCTGGCTTTTCCCCGGTGAGCTTCTCTCAGTGTGTTCAGTGAAAAAGACCTGAACCTGATGTATGTGTGCTTACAGGAATCCGTTTCCTCGCAGCTCAACATCATTCTTAGATATGAGAGAAAACACCAGCCCTGTCACACTGCTGAGGACTATGTCAGAACTTATCTCGATGTGATTGAGGTATGACTTAATAAAATATCTTCTATAGTCTTTTACTCTACAGAGAGACACATGACAGAAAGTTTACACCTCATTTTCACTGCATGCAAACGCTGCACTGTGGGCTCCCACCGACCAACGGCCCTTGCCTTCTGGATACTTTGAGTGTAATAAATGTTTATTTGTGCCTGTGTCTGTAAAATTAATGTAAAAATCTGTGCAAAGTATGTTCAGCACATTCAGTTTCCCGTTTGGTGTGATCTGAGCTGCATTAATCTGAACGGACTATGCTGTCGAAGAAAATAGATTTGTTGGCTATCTCCAGGGCACTGGCACCGTAACGCAGTATTGAGGACCAAAAATGACTTTATTATAAATAAATAAATAAATAAATACATTTTGGACATAAAAAAGTAAAAATTCTCTATTTAATTTAACATTTCCATGCTTATTTACTTATGTATTTCTACATGTCCACATTTATTTATTGATGTATTAATAAATAAGAGTGGAAATGTCAAAGTAAACAGAGAATTTTTACTTTTTATGTCAAAATGTATGTATTTATGTATAAATGTATTTTTTTCTTTATACTTTTCTACATTTATTCATTTATTTATTTATAATTAAGTCATTTTTGGTCCTCCATACTGCAGACACGTGGAGTTTGTTAAAACTCTCATTCACTACAAGGGCAGCATATTTTTTCTGGAGTGTGTGGTGCAGTGCAGCAGAGCAGACACACATTCAGTGGAAATTGGGAGTTTTTAAAGACTGTAGGAAGTGTACATGAATCTAAAACTCCTGTCTGTGTGTAGTGCACTGATGCTGCTCCGACCGAGGCTCAGAAGTTCAGCTCAGAGCTTTCCCTGAAGCTCACACAGGTCTGTCTGACCCAGCTGCAGATGTTTGTCAACAGGTAGAAAACACGTCTTTAAAGTATTTACCACTGCAAAAACAAGGAGCTGTGGCTCATACTTCTGTACTGATTTACTTTTGCAGCTACAAAACTCAGTGGTTCGAGTGGTTGGCAGTTTTGACAAAGACAAAAATGGCTGACAAAGAAATGCTGCAGTTTTTTAGGACTTTGAAAATCTTCCAAGAGCTCAAGTGAGTAATTTATTTTATTTTGAAATATTAGAATATATTAAAGTTATTGAAAATGCATATATGTTTGCAGGACGTACATCACACAGACCAAGGACAGATGGATGGAAGTCAGCTACACCACTGAGGAGACTGTGACATTGCTCGAGGAAACTGAAATGTTTACTATGAAAGTTCTGCTGGAAACTGTTGCTGCCTTCACTGAGGTACAGAAGCTTTAGAGCTTTACAGTATATGTCAATTATTTGGGTGTTTCTGTTTAGTAAATAGGGATGGGCATTGAAACCTGGTTCCTTCCGAGAACTGGTTCAAATTTTTCCAGTCCATCTGAATTGTGTGCCTCTGCCAATAACAATCCCTGTTTGAACAGATGCATACATGTGAACTGCGGGGTTTGCAGTTTACTTTCATTCACAGATTTATATGGAATCAGTAAGAGAATTGATAAAGCAGAATTGTCATTGGCATTGATATTGATAAAATCTTATCAATTTCCATCCTCTTTTCAATGTTTGTTGGTGAGCCAGCCAGGAGTCAACCCCTTTTTGCTTTTGTTTCAGAGTGGTTTAAAAAAGTACTTCAAATCTAACCACAGGGACGGCCTCCTGATGACTGATCTGGAGAAACTGTTCACACCAGAGCCATGGCTGGCTTTGAAAGAGCACAAGGTGAGGTCTAAACGCTGGTGACTGGCAGTAAATGGATAAACACCATAGTATATAATATATAGAATATTTTTACAGAGTAGAAATTCACCAGTCAGGCATTATACTGGATTATGATCACTGAGAGGTGAAGTGAATGACAAAGCTTATCTCTTCATGAAATACTATACAGTATTAGGCAAAAGGGAAAGAACCAGGAAATATGGGCAAGTGTAAGAATTTGAGCGAGTGTGACATGGAACAAACTGTGACAGCTACAGACGACTGGGTCAGAGCAGCTCCAAAACTACAGCTCTTGTGAGGTGTTTCCGGTCTGCAGTGGTCAGGATCTGTCAAAAGTGGTCCAAGGAAGGAACAGAAGTGAGCCAACAGGTGATGGACGTGGAGAACGAAGGCTGAGGCCTGTGTGGTTCGAAAGGTGTCAGAATTCACTGGTACTTTATTCTTGAAAACATCAAAATTCATGTCTATCACATTACCTGCCAGGGCTGCCTTGTTTATGCCTTTACATACAGTATATGAAACCTTCTTATCAATAGTTCAAGAACTGATGTATTCTCTCTTCCTTTAGAGTGCAATGGATGACTGCTACAAACTCATTGCGAGCTTGTATTGTAAACATCTGATCAGCCACAAACTGAACAAACTGAGAAAGAGCTGGAGTTCAGATGTGGCCAACTCTGTCGCTGAAGACGCCGAGTTAATTCATAAAATTATGTTCAACCTGGTGAGACACCATGACAACAGTATGGTTTAATTCATTTGTACGTTTGTATATTTGTATTTTTTAGTTTATATTTGTATTTTTCAGTGTCCTGAAGTGGAACAGTGGAACCTTTCATTGCGTTTCATTTCTGACTTGTTGGAGAGCTCAGACATAGATTCAGTCAAACTATCGGCTGCCAATATGCTGAAGGAATGCAAAGAAAAAGGGTAAACAAAACAATGTTCTCCAACACATTTATTGTAGAGTCAGATTTACCTGACCTACTGAGCTAACACAGCTCCATGTCTCATTTTGTTTGTGTCCACAGCTTTACAGACGACATGCCGCACCTGCCGGATCTGCTTCAGTGGAAAGGCCTGCCCAGAAAGAAAATCAGAGATGTACTGGAGACTCTGGAGGATTACTTAGACCCAGATCAGGTCTATCCTCGACCCTGGTACAGGTGCTTATGATAAACAAACTGCAAAGCATTTCAACGAGCAAATACTCTCGGCTTTGGTCTTGGCGTTAGTTGGGAATTAACCATTTATAAAGCATCAACTCTGGGCTTCCTTGATGCTAAAGTGGTCAGTTCACATGGCATTGGTGCAGGACGTCAGGGGTTCAATTCCCTGACATGGATCTAAAACTTTAGCCACACTGTGTGCTTAAGATTGTGTCACGAAGGACATCATGCATAAAAAAAACATGCAATTTAAAAAAAATAAGGCATAACTTCTTCCAACAACAGCAAGAAGCCTGTCTCTGGAGGATCTTCTGATCTGTGAGTTCACTTCTGTACGTCTTTACATCCCCTCAGGATCATGTGTGTATATTGTACCATTACTCCTGAAAAAAGGAGGACAAGACATAAAGGGATAAGAGTTTTCTGAAGTTTTTTAATGTAAGCATTGTTGTGGGCAAAGACTGTGAGGTAAGACTTTTCAAATGAAACTCCACAAGATGGGAAGTGGCAAGAGTGTTTTTTGTTTGTTTGTTTTTTTGTTTTGTTTTTTACGTTGACATCTTCCAGAAAGCTGAAAAAGCAATGTCTGGAAATAGACCATATACAAGAAGGCATGAAATAGGGAATAGTAGCTGCTGTAAAATGTTCTTAAGTTTACAGGGAACATAATCAGTGCCATTAGAGTGAGCCTTGTCCACAGCTTCAGCACCATCTAGTGTGTCAACTGTATTCTAAAAAGTCACCAACATTAATATTTTTACCTCTGTCAGTAAGGTTGTGCTACTGTTGGTTTGTTTGTTAGCTTGGTTGTTGGGTGGTTTATTAATCCGTTCAAAAATAATAGACAGATTTTCATTTCAGGAATTGATCCAAGAAGAATTAATACAAGTTTGCTGTGCTTGCAAAGTGCAAGGCGTTTTTGGAAAAGTGCTATCCATCTCCAGGAGTCGAGAAAATACTGTGTTCCACTAATTTATTCTAATATAAAACTTTATTTTAATTTAAGTACAATTAATTAATTACATAAAATTTGTAATTAAATGCAATAAAAAAATTAACATATTTAATCGCAAGTCTTAGTTGCTTTATTTCTGGCACACAGTAGCCAGGGCTGGACATCAATGAAGGGCAACTATGATGGATTTTAGCTTCTTTGAACGCTTTGACATACTGTATTTATATGTATGCCTACGAGTGCACTCAATGCAGGGTTTCTGCCGAGGCACAAAGAGGACACACAGACAAGTGCACGGGGCCCGGGCGCGCTCCTGAGCTGCTGTGTGCACTCAGAGGCAGAGGTTGATGCACAAACGCTGTTGCAATGTTAGTTTGAAATCAAGTAAAAATATGCAACAAAAGCTCAAATACTGTATTCTTTACATACTGCATAAACATTGCTATTTGTAAAAAAAATTGATTAATCACCAATAATTACAAAGCCTATAACTAATTTGATTAATTATTAAATGCCTTCCACCACTACTTTATTTATATGGTGCTTCACAAAATGACTTACATTTATTTAAAAGGCAGAATATATCTCACAGAAAAAAGACAAATGAAGAAATATGAAAAGGCATCTCCTGTCTTTTATCAGAGCGGGGAAATGTTTGGCCTGGACAGAGATGTGTTCAGGACCGTTAATCATTTGTTAAAGTAAGCAGTATGCACTCTACTGATCTGTAATCAGTACTGCAGGCTAAATCTAAACAAAGGTCTGTGGGTTGCCAGAGTTTTAGAACCAAAACAAAAATGTAAACATACTTTTTTTTTTTTTTTTTTACATGTTTACATCATATCTTGGCACATGTGGGTAATGTTGAAATATGAAAAACATGAACTGCCCATAGCACCTTTAATATTTCATCATATGTTAACAAAAGAAAAATAAAGTGTGTCCCTATAAGACCCAGACTGTAAACCTCCACATTGCAACACATCTGCTCACCTTCTTCAGCTCTTAATTAAACACAGGTAATTGTGCAGAAAAATAAATACAGTGCCCCCCAGAGGCAGGAGGTGGAGACACGAGTCACACAAATCTTTACTATTGTGTGATAGGACCAATAAGTTGCACACTCGGATTCCTTCTTGCTTCAAATATTATTCAAAAGGGATTTCTTTTTACTCTGGTGACAGTTTTTTTCTCTTTGTTCCAAACACTATATTTATCAACATATTCTGTAGTTTAAGTGCCTTTTTATCTGCTAGGTCAACTCTTTATGGTCTATATTTTTAAGATTCTGCCTTATTTTGACATTGTAAATATACATTTTTGTCCTGTTTTAGTCCACTTTTTTATTTGTATAATTTTTTTAATATATTTTTTGACCATTTTTAGGCTTTACTGAAAGGACAGAACAGTAGGAATCAGGGAGAGAGTGGGAAGAGACACAAAGGAAACTGTCAGAGTCCAGACTGTAACCCACGATGCCGAGGCAAACCACTGAGCCACACAGCAACACTTTGTTCCTAAATGCACTTAGGAGCAGAGATGGAAACTAGATACTTTTGCTGAAGTAATTTAGTAATTTTTGGAGGAAAATGTACTTTATGAGGACAAACATAGTTCCTTAAAATGTGGCACAAATGTAAACAAACAGAATACGATGTTTGTCTCAGTAAACCATATTTTATTCACTCTTTTATTTACTCTCTTTCCCCCTCTCTCTCCCTATTTCCTGCCAGTCCACTGTCCTTTCTCATAAATGCAAAAGCCAAGAAATACATCTTGGAAAATATATGTAAAGTTGAATATTTGAAAATACATATACACAACATGTACACAAGATTTCAATCAAAGCAAAAGTCAAACTGGAATGAATTTAAGACCAAGTATAAAATCTAAACTCATTTCAGTAAACTGAGGAGGTTACAGTAAAAGGCTGTGGGCTCATGTTACTGGGATCAGCTTTCCTCTGCAGGCTGCTGGCAGAGTTAGACATGGATCCGCCCTGATTTAGAGACAAAGGGAGGGAGAATTTAGTCCCCACGCCCAGACCAGGGTGTCCTCATTTCAGCTTAGTTTGTTATTGAGTTTTACAAAATGCAACCACTACACGGGCAAATACAGAGGTTTAAATAAAACTAGAAAAAAACATTCTTCATTCATCTTCTTTAGCTTATTGATGTTAAGGGTCACACAAGAGCTGGAGCAGCAACTATGGGCCTTAGGAGGGGTACACCCTGGACAAAGGTGGGAGAAAGAGGAGGGAACCCACAGCAACACGAGGAGGACATGCACAGGGTTGAACCCACAACCCTCTTCCTGAGAGGAATTAGTGCTAACCACTCTGTCACGTGATTAAGATTTTGTGCAAATTTTGGGAACTTTTTGGGCATGTTTAATGACATCAGGATGTTTTTTTTTTTTTACGAAGGGCATTATAAAGATCTACAGTTTACAAACTGATGGAAAAATGAAGCAGGTGTGTGTGCAAAGATACTGTAAAATATACAGTTAATCTATTTTTTGAAAGATAATAACTTTAAATTTTACAGTAAATAATAATAAAAACTCAAGTCAGAAACTGTAAAAATAACATTTGTGATAATATTATACTGTAAAATGAAATACAGGCCTCTTGTAATTTTTACAGTAGAATTCTGGCAACCACAGCTGCCAGTTTTTTACCGTTAAATTTACAGATTTTTTTTTTACAGTGTAGGGGTAATGGGTAATAGTCACAGGTAATAACAGCAGTAAAAGTAGTAGTAGCAATCGCAGTATTAGTCAGAGCAATAGAAACTATGCAGTGCATTGTGGGAGCTGCTCCCAGAGGACAACTCCATGGCAACAGGGAAGTAAAAGTGAAAGTACTGCGGGACGGGGAAATTCCTGTTCCCCTCTGGTGAGTATAAACGTGCAGGACTGCGCCGCTCTGCAGATGAAGAGAGGAGAGCATTTAGTGCATGCAGCTCACTTAAACCATGGACCTGAAGAATATATTTAAGGGGAAAAAGCACAAAAAAAAGAAGAAGAACGACAGCAGCAGCACTCCGCTGAGGGACGGCCAAAAGGACAGTGTGGACAGTGAGTGGGACATAGTCTTTTATTCCCCATTAATTACTATTATTACTAATTACACTGGTCTACAAATTTTTTGACTCGATCTGCTTCCGAGATAAAAGTGGCTAAATCTCATTTATTTTGATAAAAGATGAACTGAAAATCAATGATAGCTGTGCTGTTAGCTATGTATTCAAGATATTTAATGATATGGTTTCACATCAAAATCTGTTTATACAATAGATTTAGGCATTTTTGCTTAAAAATAATATTTATATTTTGAAAATATTTAATTTCTCTACATGCATGCATTTTGTCCACTTCCTAGAGAGAGATTTCTGCAAATAAAAACAAAACATTTTATATCAAAACTCTAGCCATATTAAAATGAATGTATTGAATGTGCAGCTTTCAGATAGAACTGGTTGCTTGTAGACACTGTACCTTCTGATAAACTACAGTTTTTGCCTTATTTTGCATAAATTTCCTATTTTGACCCAATACTGTTTCTTGGAAACTATAGCAATCTGCACTTCTCACTTACTTTTTCTTTATTAGTGACCTAATCCAAGAAAAATGTCACTACTTTTGTTCTGGAAGCATTTTGCTGTAGACCTGTGTAACAGTAAAGCTTTAGAATAACTCTCCACTACAGAGCAGGGATACTCAAACTTTTCACCTCATGCACCACCTCAGGAAATAAATGGCTTTTAAAAAACCATCTATAGTGGACTAAAGTGAGCCTAAACCAGGACTAAACAAGGTCTAAACCAAAAGATAAAATAAAGATTAACACGGAAAAATGCAATACTAAAAGAGGAAAAGAAACCAGGGCTAAAGCAGGACACAATTAAGTTATAAACATTGTTATTGTTAATTACATATTTATTATTGCTTTATTACTGCTTAGTAAGAGTTGAGAGTTATTCTGAAGTCTTCCTCTAATTACTAATATAAACTCCAGCTGCAGAGAGAGTCAAATTTATTTATAGAACCTCAGTTGGACAAAGTGTTGTACAGGAAATGTAAAAATATAATAAATAGAACAATAAAACCAGTTAATCAATAAAATAAAAACAATCTTGTAATATATCAGACAGTAAATACAGGCTAATGTAAAAATGATAAAATATAATTGAAACCAAAATAAAAAGGTAAAAACAAGATAAAAGCCAAGAAAGCTAGTCTAACCAGTACTGAACACCAAAGAAAACAACTCTGTTTTCAGTCTGGTTTTAAAATCTGCAAGAGACTGGGCTGATCAGACAATAAAGGGAAGGTTTAGGAGCCACCACCGAAAAAGCTCTGTCTCCTCTGGACACAAGTCTGGATTTGGGAGCAGCTCTGTCAGGAAACGTGGTGCCAAAGAATCGCCCTGTGGAAGATAAACTCTGATTTATGCAAGGAGTCTGGGTTGAAAATAGCTTGTCTTCACAACAGAACTAATATATTTGTCAAATTTAAACACTGAATCAAAAATCACACCGAGTTTTTAACATAAAGGCTGCAATACGAAGCAATGGCACTCTCTGTGATTATGTTGGACAGAGGGTAAGTGCAGCCAAATACAACTATCTCTGTTTTATTTGTATTTAATGACAGACATAAAAATTAAAGGGAAAAGCCAAAAGGAAAAAAGGCTAATTACTAATTAAAGTCATTTCTCATGCATCATACAGTGGCTTTCTATCTCACAAAAGGCATTTTCAGGAGATCAGAGAACATTTTTCCAGTGACTGAAAGCAATATTGTGAAAGTAAATTGTTACTGTACGGGGTTTCACATATCTGTACTTCTCTTGGTAGATAAGGATAAGAGGTACTTTTTACGTTTATGACACTTATGTAAACTAACTCTGGTTTGAGTTTTGGTGTTTGCTACATGTCCCAAACAATGGCCTACCTAAAAAATATAAAGCATGCCACCAAGCTGTATTCTGTGTTTCTGTAAAAGTACTTCCTCCACCACTGCCAAAATACTTTAACTGCACCAGAAATCTGTGCAGTGTGAACAGTGGAACAAATGCAGGTGTGGCGTCAGAGTGAAACCACTGCTTTGTTTGAACTAGGAGATATATCATCTGTGTCAAAGAGAGTTGTGTATGTAGAGTTTTGGTCTGCTGTGATTTCCCAGGTGTTTTTTTTTTTTTTACAATTACTGCCACATTAAACCATGAAACCAAATTAACTAAAGGATTTTTTCAGCCCAAAGTGAACCCTGTTGGTTTATCTTGGACACTGCAAAGCAAAAAAGGTGAAACCTTGTCAAGAAATCGAAAAATAAGTGGCATTAAAGTGACTGATTGATGATTTCTGTAACACATGCAGTTTATTTTTATTTGGGAAAAATCCTTTCTGGAAAATGTGCTGGGTAGTTGAAGGAACAGAGGCAGGAAAACTCTGTACCATGTCTTTTTTTTTGTAGATCAGCAAAACCATGTGGTGTTTGAAAATGTGGTACGTTTGGTTTAAATGGGTTATATTTTGCTTTTATTCATATTTTTAATCCAATCTTGGTCACCTCAGCAGCACATTTAACAACCTTTAAAAACATTTTCTAACTTAAAGAAAATGCTTTTAATTAACACAGCACCAGAGAATACAAGATTACTCAAAGAGGCATGAATAAAACAAAACACAACTCCAGGAATGTTTTTTTTTTTTTTTTTTTTTTTGACTGCACTGCCATTTTCTTTTTCTTTTTTTTTCTTTCTTTTTTTATTCAATATTTTTTATTTTTGATAAGAAAATAAAAGACACCAACAGACAAAATAATAATAAAATAATAAAAATAAAATGAAATAATAATAATAATAATAATAATAATAATAATAATAATAATATAGAAAAAAATGCAGATATAAAGTGATAGCAATAATATATGTATGTACGTTATGCACATGACACTATATAGAATAAATATAACTTTGTGTATAAAGATCAATTAGTTAACGTACAGTTCTTGATTTCATATCATTATATTGCCATATTTTTTAGCAGCTTAAAAAATACAATAGGTCAATTCCTTGGAGTCCATACAATTGGTCAAATAATAAAGGTTTCGATAATCTGGTGTGTAATTACATCTGAAGACCCAATACAAATAACCTTTCTCCATTCCTCTTTGAAATAAGAGGCCAATGGGGATTTATTGTTCACAAAAGAGTGCAAAGATCTTTTGAGGACATAACAAAGCCTTTGTAAAGGAATCAACGGCATAATTTTTTCACGCCACATGAGGACATCTGGTGGTTCATTGTCCAGCCATTTTTGCAAGAGCTGTAAACAGTAAAATTCTCAGGATGTACTTATGTTTGTGTTCACGATATGATTCCAGTCCTAAAACAAGGTAAAAGGGATCAAATGGGACGCTAATGTTGAGAAGTTTGCTGATCTCTGTATCAGTCCAGCAATGTTTTTGATGAGGGAACAACATTATAACATGGGAGAAAGCTCATAAAATTGATTTTGCAGAATATAGCCCCTTTAAGATTTGCACACCTTTAATCCAAAGTGCTGTTTCAATTATCCAAACTCTGCAAGGGCCAAGTCATTTTGCGACGGCGGCAATTGTTTGTGGCAGTTACATTGTTGAGTCAGCTGCCACAATACCTGCCACAACAGATGCCACAGAGATGGGGCTAGCTTTCTTTCAAATGGAAATACCCAGGGATGAACACTGAACAAAAATATAAATGCAACATTTTTGTTTTTGCTCCCATTTTTTATCAGCTGAACTCAAAGATCTAAGACTTTTTCTATGTACACAAAGGCCTATTTCTCTCAACTGGTGGATGGATTATCTCAGCCAAGGAGAAGTGCTCACTAACACAGATTTTGACAGATTTGTAACAATATTTGAGAGAAATAGGTCTTTTGTGTACATAGAAAAAGTCCTAGATCTTTGAGTTCAGCTGATAAAAAAAGATGTTGTGTTTATATTTTTGTTCAGTGTATGAACTGAGAATGGTTTTCTTTTTCTGGGAGTTACCCCAGAGGCCACTGGTGCAGTAACACTGAGTAACTTTATATGTTTACAATTGTGTTTCAGGTAATGTCTCCGCCATGGGCTGTACTCCCTTGGTTCATCGCCCCAGTGCACCTCAGATCAGTGCCCAGTCCAGTCTCCGGTCCTTGGATCAGGAGACAGTGCAGAGTGTGGCTGAGCTGCTGGGGGTGAACCCTGACTGGCTCAGTGTTAGCGCTCAGGCTAATCCTGCTCGGTTTAAACAAACAGTGGTTCTGCTCATTCAGGAGTCTGTCCAGAAAAAACTCCCAGAGCCGCCCCAGCCCCCAGACCTGGAGTCAGGCCTGCAGCGCCACCTACAGGCCGTGCAGAAAGTAGTCCTGCAGGAGCTGTTGAAACTGGCCCCTCTGTTCAAAGTCTATGGGTTGATGGGAAAACTGACAGCGAGCTACCACCGAGGCGTCTTCAAACAGATGAAGAAACTGCTCCGAGGGGCCTCCTCCAGCAGGACCTGCCTGCAGCTGCTGCACTGGGCCCTGTCCACTTACCTCAGGTACTTACAGTGGAGCTGAGCCATCTCCCACTGATTGTTTTACTCCTTTAATCTCCAGAATCTCTCAGGATGGTGGGGCAGGGCACAGCAAGGTCTGGGCTCTCAGGTCTGAGGCATCTTGGTCAGACCACAGACCTTGTCATTATTTGACAGCTACAGCCAGAAGCTGTAGTGTCTTGGACCAAATTATTTTAGAGCTTATTTTATGTTGGACGGGCATCGAACCTTGTCAGAACAGGGTGATATTTTCCCACCAACTCAGCATAACATGCCTTCTTTTCTTTTATATGCCTCCTGTATGGGGTCCTCTAGAAAGGTAGTTGTATGTGGCTTTGTTTAGAAACCTCAGTCTTGCCTGTGGTATTGTCTGAAGGTCATTCCATCCCATAGATCTTTGAGGATTTTTGTCTTCGCCCTTTATCCTTTTGTTCTAATCTGACTCCTCAGTGTTTAAGGCCTTTCCTCACAGATCATGCTAGTGATTAAATTTTGACAAATGTTGTGTCCCACAGTCAGGAGCTGCTCCTTAACCCTGAGATCCAGGCCCCAAACATGATCCAAAATTTGGATCTGGTTCTGCTCAGCGACTGGACCCAACAGGCTCAGGGCCGACTGCTCTGCCTCGTAAAGGTAACTCCTCTCTCTCAAAGCGGTCTGAGAATCAGACACAGAACCTGATGTGTGTGTGGTTACAGGCAGATATTTCCTCGCAGCTCAACAGCATCCTGGAATATGAGAGACAACACCAGCCCTGTCAGAACGAAGAGGACTATGTGAGAACTTATGTGGATGTTATTAAGGTAACCATTCACTCGTTCATCTTCTACCGTTTTATTAGTCTCAGCAGAGATACCCACACACTCCTGCACAAACTTGGGCTCCCTCCCACCAGTGAGGGGGTGACATGTCCCCACAGCTATTCTCTGTGTCCAAGGACCGGCTGGTTAAGGCCTCTGCTTTTAAAGGTTGCCTGGTCCACACAGCACCAGTCCCCTGTGGCTCCCTCAGTGGGCAGGGAGTCTGCAGTGGTCACGCCCACAGGTCCAGCAGCCTGGTCTTAGGCCTGGGACCTGGGTGGGGCCCTGACTTCGCAGACATCATGGTCAGACATTGCTCCATGCATTAGGGCTATTTAACCTGTTCCTGGTCCATAATATCCTTACTTTTTATCAACTCACCTTTTTTATCTTTCTATTAGTTCTTAAAACCAGTATAAAGAGAATCCACCTTATACAGCCCACAGCAGTGAGGTCATCAATCTCTCAGGGAGGTGAGGCAGACCTTTACAGGAGTAAACACTGGAAAACTCCAAATTCACACAAACCACACTAAACTAAAGACATGTTGGACTAACTGTTGTGGTGCATGAACATGAATGTTCTCTCTTGTAGTGCATAGATGCTGCTCCGACTGAGGCTCAGAAGTTCAGCTCAGAGCTTTCCCTGAAGGTCACACAGGTCTGTCTGACCCAGCTGCAGATGTTTGTGAGCAGGTAGAAAACACATTTTTAAAGTATTTACAATGTAAAAACAAAGAGCTGTAGTTCATACTACTGTATTCACTTCAGCTACAAAACTCAGTGGTTCGAGTGGTTGGCAGTTTTGACAAAGACAAAAATGGCTGACAACCAAATGTTGCAGTTTTTTAGGACTTTGAAAACCTGCCAAGAGCTCAAGTGAGTAATATATCTTTATTTTGAAATATTAGAAAATATTAAAGTTATTGAAAATGCATATATGTTTGCAGGACGTACATCACACAGACCAAGGACAGATGGATGGAAGTCAGCTACACCACTGAGGAGATTGTGGCGTTGGTCAAGGAAATTGAAACATTTACTATGAAAGTTCTGCTGGAAACTGTTGCTGCCTTCATTGAGGTACAGAAGCTTTAGTGCTTTCTGGGAGTATATGTCAATAATTTAGTTAACAATAATTTGTTCTGTTTAGTTAATAATTGTTGGTGAGCCAGCCAGGAGTCAAACTCGCGTTTTGCTTTTGTTTCAGAGTGGTTTAAAAAAGTACTTCAAATCTAACCACAGGGACTGCTTCCTGATGACTGATCTGGAGAAACTGTTCACACCAGAGCCATGGCTGGCTTTGGATGAGCACAAGGTGAGGTCTAAAACTTTGGTTAAAATAGCAAAGTATGCAGGATATTTTTACATTGTAGAAATATACAAATCAGACATATTATCATTCCACTGACAGGGGAAGTGAATAACACTGGTTATCTCTTCATCATGGCCTGTATCCCTATGTATCCCACCTGTTAGTGAGTGGAATATACACTGCTCAAAAAAATAAAGGAAACACTAAAATAACACATCCTAGATCCAACTGAATGAAATATTCTTATTAAATACTTTGTTCTTTACATAGTTTAATGTGTTGACAACAAAATCACTGGATCTGGATCTGGATCTGGATTTGGAGTCACACTCAAAATTAAAGTGTAAAAACACACTACAGGCTGATCCAACTTTGATGTAATGTCCTTAAAACAAGTCAGAATGAGGCTCAGTAGTGTGTGTGGCCTCCACGCCTGTATGACCTCCCTACAACACCTGGGCATGCTCCTGAGGAGGTGGGGATGGTCTCCTGAGGGATCTCCTCCCAGACCTGGACTAAAGCATCCACCAACTCCTGGACAGTCTGTGGTGCAACATGGCGTTGGTGGATGGAGCGAGACATGATGTCCCAGATGTGCTCAGTTGGATTCAGGTCTGGGGAAGGGGCGGGGCCAGTCCATAGCATCAATGCCTTCGTCTGCAGGAACTGCTGACACACTCCAGCCACATGATGTCTAGCATCGTCTTGCATTAGGAGGAACCCAGGGCCAACCGCACCAGCATCTGGTCTCACAAGGCTCTGAGGATCTCATCTCAGTACCGAATGGCAGTCAGGCTACCTCTGGTCTGGCGAGCACATGGAGGGCTGTGCAGCCCCCCCCCCCCAAAGAAATGCCACCCACACCATTACTGACCCACTGCCAAACCGGTCATGCTGGAGGATGTTGCAGGCAGCAGAACGTTCTCCATGGCGTCTCCAGACTCTGTCACGTCTGTCACGTGCTCAGTGTGAACCTGCTTTCATCTGTGAAGAGCACACCAGTGGTGAATTTGCCATTCTTGGTGTTCTCTGGCAAATGCCAAACGTCCTGCATGGTGTTGGGCTGTAAGCACAACCCCCACCTGTGGACGTCGGGCCCTCACACCACCCTCATGGAGTCTGTTTCTGACCGTTTGAGCAGACACATGCACATTTGTGGCCTGCTGGAGGTCAGGGCTCTGGCAGTGCTCCTCCTGTTCCTCCTTGCACAAAGGAGGAGGTAGCTGCTGCTGCTGGGTTGTTGCCCTCCTACGGCCTCCTCCACGTCTCCTGATGTACTGGCCTGTCTCCTGGTAGTGCCTCCATGCTCTGGACACTACGCTGACAGACACAGCAAACCTTCTTGCCACAGCTCGCATTGATGTGCCATCCTGGATGAGCTGCACTACCTGAGCCACTTGTGTGGGTTGCAGACTCCGTCTCATGCTGCCACAGAGTGAAAGCACCGCCAGCATTCAAAAGTGACCAAAACATCAGCCAGAAAGCATAGGAACTGAGAAGTGGTCTGTGGTCACCTCCTGCAGAACCACTCCTTTATTGGGGGAGTCTTATTAATTGCCTATAATTTCCAGCTGTTGTCTGTTCCATTTGCACAACAGCAGTGAAATTGATGTCAATCAGTGTTGCTTCCTAAGTGGACACAGTTTGATTTCACAGAAGTGTGATTGAGTTGAAGTTACATTGTGTTGTTAAGTGTTCCCTTTATTTTTTTGAGCAGTGTATTATAAAGGAAGTAAGCAGAAAAAGGGGGAAAGTGTAAGGATTTGAACATGTTTGACTTAGGCCAAATTGAGACGGCTACAGATGTCTGGGTCAGAGTGTCTCCAAAACTGCAGCTCTTGTGGGGTGTTCCTGGTCTGCAGTCGTCAGGATCTGTCAAAAGTGGTCCAAAGAAGGAACAGAGGTGAACCAGCGACAGGCGATGCAGGTGGGGAGTGAAGGCGGAGGCCTGTGTGGTCCCATCCAACAGACGAGCTGCTGTAGCTCAAATTACTCTTAATTAAGTTAAAGCTGGTTGTAACAGAAAGGTGTCAGAAATCACTTGTATGTTATTCTTGAAAACATGTTGAAGCTGTCTGTGTGCATCTCCTGGTCTCTGTCACATTGTCTCTCTTTCCTTAGAAAACAGAGGTCATTGCTTTGTTTTTTGCCTTCACATACAGTATACAGTACATTGCAATTTATTTCTATCAACAGTCAAACAATTGGTGTCTTCTCTCTTCCTTTAGAGTGCAATGGATGACTGCTACAAACTCATTGCGAGCTTGTATTGTAAACATCTGATCAGCCACAAACTGAACAAACTGAGAAAGAGCTGGAGTTCAGATGTGGCCAACTCTGTCGCTGAAGACGGCGAGTTAATTCATAAAATTATGTTCAACCTGGTGAGAAACAGTTATGGTTTAATTCATTTGTACGTTTGTATATTTGTATTTTTTAGTTTATATTTGTATTTTTCAGTGTCCTGAAGTGGAACAGTGGAACTTTTCATTGCGTTTCATTTCTGACTTCTTAAAGAGCTCAAGCACAGAAGCAGTCAAGCTAATAGCTGCCAATATGCTGCAGGAATGCAAAGAAAAAGGGTAAACAAAACAATGTTCTCCAACATGTTTACTGTAGAGTCAGATTCACCTGACCTACTGAGCTAACACAGCTCCATGTCTCATTTTGTTTGTGCCCACAGCTTTACAGACGACATGCCGCACCTGCCGGATCTGCTTCAGTGGAAAGGCCTGCCCAGAAAGAAAATCATAGCTGTACTGGAGACTCTGGAGAATTACTTAGACCCAGATCAGGTCTATCCTCGACCCTGGTACAGCGCCTGCTTCCCATTAACAAGCTCCAGGGGATTTCATTGAGCAAATACTCTTGACTTTGGTCCTGGAGTTAATTGGGGATTATGGACCATTTATAAAGCATCAAACTTGGACTTTCCTGTTAGGAACTTTTGTTGTAAAAGTTACTAAAGTGGTTTGTCAACTCTCCCCAACGTGTCTCAGACGTGGAGCCAGAAACTCCAGTCAAACTCTGTGCTGGTTCCAAGTCTGGATAAATGAAGAAGACTGCAGCAGAAAGGCATCTATAAAAAACAAAAAGGTATTATTATAAACTTCTCTAAGCAACAACCACAAGCCTGTCTCTGGAGGACTTCTGGTGGACCTCTTCCAGTGGATCTTCTGACCTGCAGACACCACACTAGGGCCTTCTCCAACTCATGCCCAGACAAGGCCCACGGACCTCTTTTTTTTTTTTTTTTTTTGGTCCAAATTGCCAGGTGAAAAGCTTCATATGACCACTTCAGTCTCTATGCAGTGAAAAGTGTCTATATAATCCTTCAGCAGTCATTATGTGCATAGATGTCTTTCGCAGCAGCTGCCCCCTAGTGGCACTGCAGCGGTGAGGTTTCCCGTGTGTAGTCAGGTCTCAGTAATTATGTTCACACAGTGATTATGTGTGTATTTTAGGGTGCATTCACACCATGTTCCATGTTTGGTCTGCTTTAATCAAACTCCAGTTCGTTTGGAGAGGTGTGAATGCGCTGATCCAGACCAAAAGAGCAACCTCTGGTCCGCCTGAAAAGGTTAGGGTTAGGGTTAGGTTTCGGCTCAGTTGAAGTGAACACTGGTGCGGTTCGATAGCAGAAACAGTGACCCAAAAGCAGGAAGCTCCCCTGCGGGGTTTTGTGGGTCAGCACAATCAAAACAAATGCTTGTGTACAGAGATAACGGGAGAAATGGCTCACGGTCAGCTGTGGAGTGAGGAGGAGCCCTGAGAGAGATGTGTGACCGCTCACAAAATCAACCAAGTTTTCAAACTAATTAGTGGAAAATTGAGGCATTGGGATTTCCCTGTGCAGTAGAGCAGTGACGCCAAACGCTTATATTGTGATTAATTTATTCTACCAGTAATAGGCTAAATAAATTTGTTCATGCCCTACCTTACACAGCATCTGTAGCCTGTAACGTGGACAACAGGGATCTGTAGTTGTCTCTCTGCCCTGCGTCTGCTCGCCTCGGTGTAAAAATAACATTCTCCATGGTCCGCAGCCTCGTCTGCCATTCAGGCCCAGACCATTGTTGATACGTTTATATCTGACACATTTGTAAAAATCCAAACAGAAATCCCAACTCCGCTTGAATCTGATGCCACTCTAGTGTTTACACCATGTGATGGAGGTAGCTGCTCCTCACTGACCAATAGATGAGCGGGGTTTCCTCTTCTCTGTCTCACCTTCTCTGTCTTCTCCTTCAGTAATTCTCGTTGCAGCGCCACCACAGGCGAGGAAGGTGCGAATAACCTTATTCAAAAGTTGTTGTTTTTTTGCCAAAGTGCAGTGTGAAAGCGAACCGTACCAGCTGGAAACTGCAATAATGTTGCAACTTTAGTTCGCAATCGAACCGGATAAACCTGGATAAATGTGTGGTTGTGGAAGAGCATCCAAAAAAAAAAAAAAAAAAAATGCCGTAACAAGTCGGGCAATTTGATTTTGCTCTCGCCAAAGTCTTCGCAGATGTACGGACGCTCTCCCGTGTGGATGCGTTTGTGGATGACAAAGTGCACCTTTTCTCTAAAACTCTTCCCACAGTCCTCACATCGATACGGCTTCTTTCCGGTGTGAATCTTCTGGTGTTTCTCCAGGAAAAATTACTTTGTGAAGCCCCTTCCGCAGTCTTTACAAACGTGTGTCTTTACAGCGGAGTGGATAAGTTTGTGTTCAACAAGCAGCACCTTTATTCTGAAACTCTTCCCACACTGGTCACAGCTGTACGGTCGCTCTCCGGTGTGGTATCGTTCGTGCACTTTGAGGTGACATAAATAAATAAAATCCTTGCCACAGTAGTTGCAGCTGAAGATATTTTTTCCTTTGTGCATGTGCTGGTGTATTTTGAGCTGATGCTTACTGGGAAATCCCTCTCCACACTGGTCACACTGGAGAGTTTTGCTGCTGGACGCCGGAGTCTGGGGAACCTCATCTTCACCCATATCCATAACTCTGCTGCTTATTATGTTGAGGTGTGGTGGATGACGGAAACCTACCCTGCAGCGATGGGCCTTAGGCAGGGAACAAAACAAGGTAATCAAAAAAGAAGTCAGTTTAGGGCCCTGTAAAAGAGAAGTTATTATTTTTTTTATTTTTTTGTAGTGAATTAATTATAAGATTTTCTCTTTTTCTTTTTAACAGTTATTTTGAACATGAATATAAAGTTAAACAAGTAAATGTAATGTTGATTCATATTGTTATGTTTCTATTTTTATTTATTTTTTCGCCATAAATTTGAGGTTAAAAGAAAAAAATGCAGGAGAATTAGAATTTACCATAAAGTATGAATGTAATGTTTTTGCTTTAATAAACACAGATGTTTTTGACAGCTCAGCCTGCATAAGGAGTACTCACTCAGGGTTTGTCAAAAAGCTATGGGGATACAAAGAAAGACAAAGAAGTTTGGGAGCCAGTGGTCTTTAGCCTTCACAGTTTGGCCCTTGACAAGCTTTGAAGACCAAATGTTCTCTTGCTGCCTCTTATATCCCACTCACTAACAGGTGTCATGATGAAGTGTTATTCACTTCTGTCAGTGGTCATGATCTTATATTTGAACACAATTTAACACAAGATTTTAGTAACATAAGGCTCTATTCACTTGACAATATTACCAGGACAATTCTTTTTAGAGATCTGCACTTTTAAAATTTATTAATTTAAGTTTCCGCTGATGTTTAACGCTGATAATATTATAAGTAAAAGCTAAGCCAACCCGTTTGTTTACACATCATTTATAGATGTTATGTTCTGTCACTTGCATGATCCATGAGACACGAGTCAGAGCAGAGAGGACAGAATCTGCAGCAGCGTCTTTCTCCAGATCCACTGCAGGAAGTGTGGTCCCTTAAACCACAGCGCCCCCTTCTGGAGTGACTGATCACTGCCTGCACACACTCAGAGCTGTGGACTGTTTTCTTCTGTAACCAGCAGTGGTGAAAAGTAACAAAGTAAAAGTACTTAGTTACTTTACTTAAGAACAATTTTCATGTATTTATACTTTACATGAGTACATTTTACAAGAGATATTTTTACTTTTACTTCACTACATTTTAGAGCAAGTATCTGTACCTTTTACTCCACTACATTTCTGAGTTGGTTTGAAGTACAAAGTATTTTTAGTTTTGGTTTAAAATCATGTGTTTTTGTCGTGCCCTCATTGTAGACACACAGTACTTAAATACAACAGATGCAGTAAAGTAGTACTGCTTTAGAAACATCAGAATAATAAAGAGCTCAGAGCTCAGCGACAGATTCAGTCTCTTCTACTGCAACAGTTTGTTCTTTTCATCTGGAATCAGCAAAATCCCTCACATTTAACTCATTCATGAGCTGAGTCTATGAGAAATACTTTTACTTTTTTATTTACAAGTACATTTAAAAATGTACATGTGATACTTTTACCTTTACTTGAGTAAGTTTTTGCTTCTACTTTTACTTAAATTTACTTTAATTTACTTTTCCATTTAATTACTTAAATGGATAAGTCAAGACTGTTTTAGCGAACACAGTGCACCCTGATGTCACTACAAAGACTTTAAACAGAACTCAGGCTCTAAAAACTTACCAGGAATGGATAGAATTACCAAAAATTTTACTCAAGTAAGAGGATTATTTCAAAAAGATGTAAAAAGTATAGTTATCCAAATAATTACTCATGTAAAAGTAATAAACTATTTAGTAAATAAATGTAGTACTGAGTCAGTGGGTTTTAGGGTTCACCCTTGAACACATTTTAATGTTTTGTCCATATTCATCCAAAAATAAGTAATCTCTTCTCTATAATACTGTATATGAGATTATTCTCTAAGACTGATTATTATATTTGTACCTCTTGCAGCAGGTGTCCATGTGGAAATGATAACAGTAATGCAACATCATGGGTGCAGTCGGCCCAAAAACCCACAGAAGAAGAAGTTTTTTTACATTTTGTCATCAACTGAGCTTCTCTCATGGATGTAATACAGGTGTTATTATACATGGCTTTTGTCAGAGGTAAGTAACTACATACTTCTACTCAAAAAAAAAAAATGTCTTAAAGGTCCTATATTCTGCTTTTTTCTGTCTTTCTGAAACAGTATTGGACTCCTTTGTATTAGTATTTCAGGTTTTAGAACTTAAAGTCATGTTTATGTGGAATTTCTCTTCTGTTGGGGAGCTTTTACTTGGATTAGGTGTTTGTTGCCCCCTGCTGGCAATGGTGGGGACTGGAAAATGGCTAATTAGCACGGCTGTTAGCGACATGAAGCTAACATATAGATAAATGAGCTGACTGCTTTGTAGTGATGGAGGTTTAAGGCTGAAATGAGCACTTCCTGGTTTCACGTGTTTATGTAGAGACCGAGCGTTTTCAGCTCTGGAGAAGGGCAGCGCCTCAGTGTACAGGATTACTCGAACATAAATGAAACTGAATACTACTCTAGGTTCTCTTTTTTAGGAGGAGACAACATTATAACATGGATAAAAGAGAGAAAAAGTTGAGATTTACAGAACTTCTTCCACCTCTGGCTTTTATTTTGTCTTCATAAAGTTGTGTTCATGAGTGGCTGCAGTACAAGCCCAACTCTTCCCTGAGTAGTAACATGATGATAGTATTACTGTAAGTGTTTGTGTTTCCGGTCCAGTCCCGCTCAGATTTATGGTGTTGTTCCTGGTTTGTTTGCTGTGGGTCGCTGTGAGGGACCTCTTCTTCCTGAGCTCATGTCTATTTACACAACAGGGGCACTTCCAGGAAAACCCAGCGGCCGCTCGCACAAAATCAGTTCCTTCCTGAGATCCGAGAAACTCACACAACACATGTTACAGTCATTAAAGTACTCAGTGACAGAAGGATTTGGAAGTAGTAGTAGTAGTGAGAATACCACAGATGGCTCCTGTTGAGGGTGGGAAATATCAGACTGCAAGTGAACTTTTAGTCCTCAAAGTTCCATCCTGCAAAGGGTTCACTGTAAAAAAAAAAAAATGTTGCAAAAACTCAAGGCAACAGGATCCCTTGAAATTTTTGAGTTTTCAACAAAGTTTTCAACAAATGTTAAACAAACAAACGTTCATATGTCTAAAAACTTAAAATTTTACAGCCCACTTACTATCCATTGTTCATAAAAAGTATTATTATTGATAATAATAAAAACTAAATATACTAAATTTATCAAGAGAATAATAATTTTTCTAAACAATGGATTGTAAGTTGGCTCTTAAAAATAATGGCAGTGAGCAAAACTTAAAACTGAAAGTTTTTAGACATATGAACGTCAAATTAAGTGAACAAAAATATTAGTTGGTGAAAAGATTTTGAGTTGGCCCCAAAACTCAAAAATCTTCAGGGATTCTGTTGCCTTGAGTTTTTGCAGCTTTTTGTTTTTTTACAGTGTTGGAAGCCGCAGCTCCTCTTTCTGCCCTGATATAACTCACTCCTGTCCTCTGTCCTCTGTCCTCTGTCCTCTGTCCTCTGTCCTCTGTCCTCTGTCCTCTGTCTCATGTCCACTTTAACCTCGGTCTGTCCTCGCCGCTGTCCTTCCTTCAGGCAGAACTCTCTGCATGGTTTTTGTGGCAGGAAGCGTTTCCAAAATATCTTCATTTTCTTTCCTGAATGGTCTTGAACCAGTGATGGAAGAAGTACTCAGTTTTACTTAAGTAAAGTACAGATGTAGGAACAAAAATTAACTCAAGTAAAAGAGAAAGTACTTGAAAGTAAAAAAGTAAAAGTATTTTGCACAAGAGCTCATGAATGGGTTAAATGTGAGGGATTTTGCTGAAAAACTGTGTTGATAACCAAAGGTTAACTGGGGCAATACAAGAAACTAAATCTGTAGTGAGGTTTTTCTGAAGAGTACTACTTTACTGCATCTTTTATTCTTTTACTGCATCTTTTAAACTTCTGAACGGTGACTACAATGACGACACAACACAAACTAAAGTTTTTAAACCAAACTCAAAATACTTTTTACTTCAAACCAACTAAAAAAAACAAGTTAAAAGTACAGCTACCTGCTCTAAAATGTAGTGAAGTAAAAGTAAAAGTAGCCCTTGTAAAATTTGCTCAAGTACAGTACAGATACATGAAAACTGTACTTGTACTTAGTAAGTACTTTTACTTCGTTACATCCCACCTCTGTCTTGAACAGATCTCGTGTGGTGTCAGCTCTTCTTCAGACTTTTTTGTTGGTAACTTTGTCCAACCATGTAGCATCTTTCTGAAGTCCACATCTCAAAAGCTCTTAAACAATCTTTCATTTGTTTTGAAAGAGTCCATGTTTCTGAGCCACACAGTGATGTTGACCATATACTGGTGGAGAACTCTTGCCTTGGTTTTTAATGGTTGTGTGGTTTATTAATCATTTGCCTGAGTGAGCAGTTTCTCTGTGTCCTGGTAAAAAAACACCTGCCCTCTGTGGCCTGTGGAGCTGTTTATGTAAATGAAAACCTGGCGGCCCAAACAAAATAATAAACTAAACAAACATTAACTGCACTGTTTTAACAAAGAAATATGAGCAATAAATAATAAATACAAATACAAAATGACCTAAATTAACATTAACAAAAACAAATACATTATAATCTAAAACTAAATTATTAAACTAGAAATAGCTCCAAAAGTTGGTTCTGTTTTTAACGCTGGGTTACAATTTTCTTAACGGTTGTCTTCTAAAATTGTTCAGAAACATTTGTTAGAAGCAACAGCGAGCCCAAGACCAAGACCAAGACCAAGACCAGTCTGAGTCCAAGTCCAGAGTGAACTGAGACCAAGACAAGTCCGAGACTTTTAAAGACAAGTCAAGACCAAGACCCAGGCAAACCAAGACCAGGCTGTGAACACTAAATAAAGAGGACAAAGGGTTCAAATACAGTGAAGCCCGAAATGATTCATAACTCTGGCAAATTCTGACTTAAAGTTACTTTTATTGTAAATGTAAAGAAAATGTAAATGTAAATAAAGCTGAGAAATATTTTTTCCCACAATGACACCTCTTCTACATCGTCTTATTATCTTTTGGGAGAAGCCTGGGTCATTTCCGGTCCAAAAAAAAAAAAAAAAAAAAAACTTGCTGGTTGAATAAAAGTAACTTTAAGCCAGAATTTGCCAGGGATATGAATAATTTTGGGCTTCACTGTACATTATTGATTATTTTAATGAGCTAATGCAGTTTTTCCCAAAGTGAAGTCTTGGGGCCCCTGGTGGGCCGCAAAGTTATTGCATGGGGCCCACCAGAGGTTACATGAAAATAAGCAGAGTTTAAAATGAATTACAATTAAGTATTTATTTAAAAATATCACTTAATTAGGTCATTTTTAGCCAGCAGTCTGTGTTTTTGTAATGTTTTTTAATAATCTATAAGGAAGAACATGACATAGACTTTTGAATACACTGAAGTTTATAGTAAAGTAAGTTTTATAGTAAAGTTTCATTGTTGGGGGTCAGTGCGGTGTCTGAGGGTTAAGGAGACTGTAATGCTCTGGTTCTTCTGATGCTGAAAACTAATTCCTCCACAATTATAAAGAACAGCATTTTCTTATAATGTTTGGTAAATAAAATCTCAGAGACTGCCACATCAGAGGCCGAGACCGAGTAAAACTGCAGCTGAGACCGAGACGAGACCAAGACCATTTAAAAAAATGCTCTAAAACCAAGATCGGTCTCAGGTCTCAACACGATCGCCCACTAACCATGAAGGTTCTCTTACATCAAACTTCCATTGTGTCCTTGAGCAACACGCCTCACCCTCCTTCCCTGGAGTGTGTCTGGTTGAGGTCAGAGACGCCGTTGGAACAGATCGCCCGTTATACAAAAATGAAAGAGTAATTATTTAACGCTGTAAAGCACTTTGGTCTTTTCTGTTTAAATAAAGCTCGTCTCACTGAACAGATATATTTTCAGACTTTGATCTTTTTTACCCAGCAGGCCGTGGTGTTTTCCTGTGTACTGCAGTAGTAGTAAACAGTCACACCTCTTCTCTCCAGGAGCAGGTCCTGAGTTTCCTGAACACGGCTCCGATGGTTTCCGTGCTTTGTCCGAGCCTCACTCCTCTCACTGCGCTCTGTGTGAGGGAGATTTATGACAAATCCATAACAAACACTTCATCAGCGTGGGTTAGTTCTGTTTCTCTACAGTCCACAGTTCTCAGACTTTCACCTCAGGAAAAAGGAAATATACGGACATATACTGTACCATCTGAGTTAGTTCAAATGAGCCTTAACAGGACTAAATCATACGGAAGCGTATTGCGTTCACCTGAAAAAAAAAAGTTTCTGTTTTAATGAGCTAAGTTAGTTCTGTTTTTATGAGAAAAGTTCTGTTTTTATGAGTAAAATTTGTTGTTTTTACGAGAAAAGTTCAGTTTTTATGAGTAAAATTTGTTGTTTTTACGAGAAAAGTTCAGTTTTTATGAGTAAAATTTGGTGTTTTTATGAGAAAAGTTCTGTTTTTATGAGTAAAATTTGGTGTTTTTATGAGAAAAGTTCTGTTTTTATGAGTATAAATAACTTGGGTTTTTATGACAAAAGTAAATTCATGTCTATCACAACCAGTAAAGGTTTAGCTCGTATTGAAGAGTTGCTCGCTAAAGAAAGGGCGTAAATGTCCCAACTACTTTGTTTAATACGGTTTTATTTTACTCTAGGCTTGAGACACTGGGAGATTGTG
Source organism: Bostrychus sinensis (assembly GCA_020698575.1). Classification (NCBI taxonomy): domain Eukaryota; kingdom Metazoa; phylum Chordata; class Actinopteri; order Gobiiformes; family Eleotridae; genus Bostrychus; species Bostrychus sinensis. The sequence continues at coordinate 4,456,342 of CM036258.1, forward strand.
CTTTCATTAAGTAATATTGACGTATAATCATTAGTTTGTCGACGCAGACATCTCAGGTCTTTGCGATTGACTTTGAATTCCTCTCCCCCCAAAAGTGGAACAAGATAATAAGGGCCATTATCCACATAAAAACATAAAAGTATTTTAGTTGTAAAAACAGAACTTTTCTCGTAAAAACAGAAAATTATTTTACTCGTAAAAACAGAATTTTTTCTCTCATAAAAACAGAATTAACTTTACTCATAAAAACAGAAACTTTTTTCTTCAGGTGAATGCAATACGCTTCCGTAAAATCAGGACTAAACAGGAATAAACCAGGTCTAAACCAAATCTTAATGGAATGAAGACATTTAGTTCTTAGTCAGTCACATCAGAATCTGCAATTTTATCATTATTATTATTATTTTATTTATTATTTTCCAAAGTACATACACAAGGTTCACACAACAAGACATTAATACTTCAGAGTGTCCCTATAAAAATATAAAACACATCCAAACACATTACTATTGCACTTTAAACAAAATATACATTAACATTAACAGCACCGTCTATTACAGTATCTTTGTTTAATAAACATCTGTAACATCTGTAACACTGTCAGACCAACTATGTACAGTCTCTACACATTTATCTGGAACATCGTTCTACAGCAGGAACTACAGCGGGATGAGGGAGAAGAACAGCCGTGTGTTTTCAGCAGCAGGAGTAGAAATATTTGTCTGGTTCAGAGTGTCCCTCAGAGTCTCTTTCACCGTCTGTCTGTGGGATTTGGGAAAGTTGGTCTTGAGTTTGAGGATGGCGGACACGTGCTTCTCACTGCGGGACAGAGAGAGGACAAAAGGTTAGAAAAATGGTCTACAGCAGGGGCGTCCAAACACATGGGGCCCTTGTTTATTGGCCCTCGGACTTCAATTGGTCCCAAGTACCACAGGAGGTACTTTTTACTGCAAGGTAGAAAGCTTCTCTCTGTGCAGTCAGAGGTGGAGCTCTGTCAGCCTCTGTGTGTCAGCCCTGACACTAAAATACTTAAATGGTAAAATTATATCAGAAATTGCTTCTTTCATGGTGGTTTAGCCAGTCCCACCGAGAGGGAACTACTGTAAATGTAAAGAAATCTCCTCTCTCACAGCAGTTTTCCTCAGAAATGGTTAAGTTCTTTGGAGTAAATCTGTATCATCTTCTAAAAACAAACCTCGTCCAGATTCTTGTTTAATCTTTTTTTACTGCTTTAATCGTTGTTCCTTTTGCAGTCGCCAAAGTTAATCAGTTATCTGCAGTGTGCAGTGTGATCCACAACCCCCTCGCAATTATCTAGGCTTGGGACTGGCCCAAAGAGTACACTAGTGATTTGTGGCTTCTGCATGAACTATGGTATTTTATAAAAGGATATGAGACATCAGTGATATACTTAGGAAAATGTCTTACGTATATTCTCTTCAGTCGGTGGCAATGGTTAAAAAGAACTAAATATTTTTACACAAGTTATTTACTTTATTTTTATTAAAGAAAGTGAACTTTATTCTGTACGTGAGATAATGCAAAGTTTTACTTTAGTAGATTTTTGAGGAGAAAATTTTACTTTAGTTTGTGTAAATTTATATAATCTTTAACTAAGTAAAAGTATTTCTAGTGGCGAAGAAAGTAGTATTAATAAAAATAATGAACTGTGGAGCAGCTCAGACCTCTCCTCCTCTCTCAGTACTGACTCCTGTCCCAGTACTAACTCCTGTCCCAGTACTAACTCCTGTCCCAGTACTCACTCCTGTCTCAGTACTAACTCCTGTCCCAGTACTAACTCCTGTCTCAGTACTCACTCCTGTCCTGTCCCAGTACTCACTCCTGTCCCAGTACTAACTCCTGTCCTGTCCCAGTACTAACTCCTGTCCTGTCCCAGTACTCACTCCTGTCCCAGTACTAACTCCTGTCCCAGTACTAACTCCTGTCTCAGTACTAACTCCTGTCCCAGTACTAACTCCTGTCCCAGTACTAACTCCTGTCTCAGTACTCACTCCTGTCCCAGTACTAACTCCTGTCCCAGTACTCACTCCTGTCCTGTCCCAATACTAACTCCTGTCCTGTCCCAGTACTAACTCCTGTCCTGTCCCAGTACTCACTCCTGTCCCAGTACTAACTCCTGTCCCAGTACTAACTCCTGTCCCAGTACTAACTCCTGTCTCAGTACTAACTCCTGTCCCAGTACTAACTCCTGTCTCAGTACTAACTCCTGTCCCAGTACTAACTCCTGTCCCAGTACTAACTCCTGTCCCAGTACTAACTCCTGTCTCAGTACTCACTCCTGTCCTGTCCCAATACTAACTCCTGTCCCAGTACTAACTCCTGTCCCAGTACTAACTCCTGTCCCAGTACTAACTCCTGTCCTGTCCCAGTACTAACTCCTGTCTCAGTACTAACTCCTGTCTCAGTACTAACTCCTGTCCCAGTACTCACTCCTGTCCCAGTACTAACTCCTGTCCCAGTACTAACTCCTGTCTCAGTACTCACTCCTGTCCCAGTACTAACTCCTGTCTCAGTACTCACTCCTGTCCTGTCCCAGTACTCACTCCTGTCCCAGTACTAACTCCTGTCCTATCCCAGTACTAACTCCTGTCCCAGCACTCACTCCTGTCCCAGTACTAACTCCTGTCCTGTCCCAGTACTAACTCCTGTCCTGTCCCAGTACTAACTCCTGTCCTGTCCCAGTACTAACTCCTGTCCTGTCCCAGTACTCACTCCTGTCCCAGTACTAACTCCTGTCTCAGTACTAACTCCTGTCCCAGTACTAACTCCTGTCCCAGTACTAACTCCTGTCCCAGTACTAACTCCTGTCCCAGTACTAACTCCTGTCTCAGTACTAACTCCTGTCCTGTCCCAATACTAACTCCTGTCCCAGTACTAACTCCTGTCCCAGTACTAACTCCTGTCCTGTTCCAGTACTAACTCCTGTCTCAGTACTAACTCCTGTCTCAGTACTAACTCCTGTCCCAGTACTCACTCCTGTCCCAGTACTAACTCCTGTCCCAGTACTAACTCCTGTCTCAGTACTAACTCCTGTCCCAGTACTAACTCCTGTCCTGTCCCAGTACTAACTCCTGTCCCAGTACTAACTCCTGTCTCAGTACTAACTCCTGTCCCAGTACTAACTCCTGTCTCAGTACTAACTCCTGTCTCAGTACTAACTCCTGTCCCAGTACTAACTCCTGTCCCAGTACTAACTCCTGTCCTGTCCCAGTACTAACTCCTGTCTCAGTACTAACTCCTGTCCCAGTACTCACTCCTGTCCCAGTACTCACTCCTGTCCCAGTACTAACTCCTGTCTCAGTACTAACTCCTGTCCCAGTACTAACTCCTGTCTCAGTACTAACTCCTGTCCTGTCCCAGTACTAACTCCTGTCCCAGTACTAACTCCTGTCCCAGTACTAACTCCTGTCCCAGTACTAACTCCTGTCTCAGTACTAACTCCTGTCCCAGTACTAACTCCTGTCTCAGTACTCACTCCTGTCCTGTCCCAGTACTCACTCCTGTCCCAGTACTAACTCCTGTCCTGTCCCAGTACTAACTCCTGTCCCAGTACTCACTCCTGTCTCAGTACTAACTCCTGTCCCAGTACTAACTCCTGTCTCAGTACTCACTCCTGTCCTGTCCCAGTACTCACTCCTGTCCCAGTACTAACTCCTGTCCTGTCCCAGTACTAACTCCTGTCTCAGTACTAACTCCTGTCCCAGTACTAACTCCTGTCCCAGTACTGACTCCTGTCCTGTCCCAGTACTCACTCCTGTCCTGTCCCAGTACTAACTCCTGTCTCAGTACTAACTCCTGTCTCAGTACTAACTCCTGTCCTGTCCCAGTACTAACTCCTGTCTCAGTACTAACTCCTGTCCCAGTACTAACTCCTGTCCCAGTACTAACTCCTGTCCCAGTACTGACTCCTGTCCTGTCCCAGTACTCACTCCTGTCCTGTCCCAGTACTAACTCCTGTCTCAGTACTAACTCCTGTCCCAGTACTAACTCCTGTCCTGTCCCAGTACTAACTCCTGTCTCAGTACTAACTCCTGTCCCAGTACTAACTCCTGTCCTGTCCCAGTACTAACTCCTGTCCCAGTACTAACTCCTGTCCCAGTACTCACTCCTGTCCTGTCCCAGTACTAACTCCTGTCCTGTCCCAGTACTAACTCCTGTCCTGTCCCAGTACTAACTCCTGTCCCAGTACTAACTCCTGTCTCAGTACTAACTCCTGTCCCAGTACTAACTCCTGGAGCGTGTATCAGCTGTGAACAGGAAACACAGTTGGTTTTGGCTGAGTCCACTTCCTGTTCCTCCTCTGTGTATTTTTACTCGAGAGTAAACCACAGAAGCTGACATCTGCACATACTACAGTACCAGATACTACAGTACCAGATACTACAGTACTAGATACTACAGTACCAGATACTACAGTATCAGATACTACAGTACTAGATACTACAGTACCAGATACTACAGTATCAGATACTACAGTATCAGATACTACAGTACCAGATACTACAGTATCAGATACTACAGTACCACATACTACAGTACTACAGTACCAGATACTACAGTACTACATACTACAGTACTACAGTACTACAGTTCCAGATACTACAGTATCAGATACTACAGTTCCAGATACTACAGTACCAGATACTACAGTACCACATACTACAGTACCACATACTACAGTACTACATACTACATACTACAGTACCACAGTACCAGATACTACAGTACCAGATACTACAGTATCAGATACTACAGTATCAGATACTACAGTACCAGATACTACAGTATCAGATACTACAGTACCAGATACTACAGTACCAGATACTACAGTAAATACAGTATATTTTAGAGGGATGGGGCCGGAGCAGAAGTACAAAGACTGTAAGCTGTCAGTAACTAAAGTACTCTGAAGTACTGTGGCTTTTGAATAGCTTAGTAACAAATAAACTTTTTGGAGTACTACTACAACACCAGTACTTTTGCTAATAATACTGCTACTACCACTACCATTACCACCAGTACTTCAATTGTCACTACTTCTTATTTTAATACTACTACTACTACTACACCTGGAACACTACCCAGAAACTCTCAAAATGTATTCAAGTAAAAGTATTTTGGAGAAATGCAACCTCGAAATATCTGTTCCTAAAAGAAACGCCTTTTAAGTAAAAACTACAGGAAAAGAGAAAGCAAAGAGATACAGAGCTCCAGTTTAAGTAAATAAACTATAAACCTGCAGAAAGATAAATGTTTTTAAACTCTGACCTGATGTCTGGGTACGAGGTTCCCATCGAGGCCACGTGCATCTGAACAGCAGCGAGGTCCTGGAGCCTGAACAACTCTGCGATTCTGAGCAGGACGTCCTTCAGCCAGTCCTCCCTCGAACCCTGGCACATGAGGAACACAAACACGGCACATGAGGAACACAAACACGGCACATGAGGAACACAAACACGGCACATGAAGAACACAAACACGGCACATGAGGAACACAAACACGGCACATGAAGAACACAAACACGGCACATGAAGAACACAAACACGGCACATGAAGAACACAAACACGGCACATGAAGAACACAAACACGGCACATGAGGAACACAAACACGGCACATGAAGAACACAAACACGGCACATAAGGAACACAAACACGGCACATGAAGAACACAAACACGGCACATGAGGAACACAAACACGGCACATGAGGAACACAAACACGGCACATAAGGAACACAAACACGGCACATGAAGAACACAAACACGGCACATGAGGAACACAAACACGGCACATGAAGAACACAAACACGGCACATGAAGAACACAAACACGGCACATGAAGAACACAAACACGGCACATGAAGAACACAAACACGGCACATGAGGAACACAAACACGGCACATAAGGAACACAAACACGGCACATGAAGAACACAAACACGGCACATGAAGAACACAAACACGGCACATTAGGAACACAAACACGGCACATGAAGAACACAAACACGGCACATGAGGAACACAAACACGGCACATAAGGAACACAAACACGGCACATGAAGAACACAAACACGGCACATGAAGAACACAAACACGGCACATGAAGAACACAAACACGGCACATGAGGAACACAAACACGGCACATGAAGAACACAAACACGGCACATGAGGAACACAAACACGGCACATGAGGAACACAAACACGGCACATAAGGAACACAAACACGGCACATGAAGAACACAAACACGGCACATGAAGAACACAAACACGGCACATGAAGAACACAAACACGGCACATAAGGAACACAAACACGGCACATGAAGAACACAAACACGGCACATGAGGAACACAAACACGGCACATGAAGAACACAAACACGGCACATGAGGAACACAAACACGGCACATGAGGAACACAAACACGGCACATGAGGAACACAAACATGGCACATGAGGAACACAAACACGGCACATGAAGAACACAAACACGGCACATGAAGAACACAAACACGGCACATGAAGAACACAAACACGGCACATGAAGAACACAAACACGGCACATGAGGAACACAAACACGGCACATGAGGAACACAAACACGGCACATGAGGAACACAAACATGGCACATGAGGAACACAAACACGGCACATGAAGAACACAAACACGGCACATGAAGAACACAAACACGGCACATGAAGAACACAAACACGGCACATGAAGAACACAAACACGGCACATGAGGAACACAAACACGGCACATGAGGAACACAAACATGGCGGCTACTGTCTGACTTCCTTTGTCTGCAACTGGACGGACAAACAACCAATCAAAATTCAAGACGTGTGCATAGCAAATGGCTCCAGATTGAAAAACATACAGCTAATTAGAAAAACAAAAGCCTGCTCCGTTTTAGATCGACCAACGGCGCTGAATGGTCCAGCAAGGCGGATGGAAATAGGTTTGAATGATGTTGTGAGGGGTTCAGACCCACTTTGGTGAGGGCAGCCGCACATGTAAGAAGTTCTGGAGATAAAGTTTCCAGACTGAGATGTTTTTTGGACAGTGGAGGGACAGAGGAGGAGTAAAGCGTTTACCATTCTGTGGAAGGTTTGGTGCAGACTCTCGGCGTCTCTCTTCAGTGAAACGTAGGCCTGCTGTTGTTTGGCTGAGTCCCTGAGTTTGTCTCCTCTCAGAAGCCTCTTCATGAACTCAGCTGCCACCTCCAGGTGGAGCCGGCCCATCATCTCCTGGAAATACACAAAACAAGTTGCATGAAGTATATGTTATCTAGCATGAACTTCAGTCTATATTTTTTTCTAAATTACCTTAGAAAACATCTAATCTAATCATCTAATCACACTGATGTGTGGGGATCTTTAGTTTGGTCACAGTCTACCTACACTCATTTTCATTTTTTATTTTATTTTATTTTTTATATTCCTAGCTTTTTTTTTGCTACAGTTGTTGGTGAAACTGCACACTGTATACGCACAACATAGGCTTATTTTAAGAATTTAGAAACCAAATTATCTGTAACGTTAACAACAATGTACTGAGCATTAATGAAAGGTTGTATGTACTGTGGAAAGTAACAAATGTGCTTCATCTCCAGCAGTGCTCAGTTTGTCTTCTCTAGGCAGCTGGAGAAGAAAGAAATAATGATTTTCTTTCAGCTGTTCTCTTCTGAAGTTGTCACAGCAAAACATCTGCCTACAGAGATCTGCAGATTTTGATTTGGCAGTTTTCTGAAGTAGAGCAGTGGAGCTACAGCGCCTGAGACCGGCCTCGGTCTTGGTCTCGTCTCAGTTGCTGTTTGTTTGTGGAGTTTGTTGGATTAGACAATTAAAAAAATAATCATTAATGTATTTAAGCCACTTTTTTCTTTTTTCCTCTTGATTTAGCATAAGTTCACTGGGATTGGTTTCGATCCTTAAAAGTCTCAGTCTCGACTCGGTCTTGAACCCTGAAAGTCTCGGCCTCGTCTTGGTCTCGTTTCACTCTGGACTCGGACTGGTCTTTGTCTCAGTTAGTGCGGTCTTGAATACAACACTAGTTTTATTAAACATTAGTATTTCTGTCTCGTACCTGGTGACTGGGCCCGGCCAGTCCTGTTAGATCCTGACTTTTAGACTCAATGTTTTCCAGCAGCTTCTTAAACTGTGATCCTTTCAGCCAATCACTGCTCAGCTTCCGATACAGAGCCTGCGAACGACACATTTTCACCGTGAGATCACTGCCTCTAAAGTCATTTATAACATCAACGATTCAGTGACGCTCTCCGTCTCGGTCTCACCTTGAGCTCAGCGTGGACTGGACTTAGAAAATAATTGTGCGCGGACTGCTGCATGTCTCTGAGAACGGACAGACAACTTCTTCTGACGTCGTCCGGGAACAGGTGGCTCTTTGTGACCAACACGTTACTGCAAAAAAAACAACAACACAGAACTATTACTTCACTTTATACTCAGTCACGTTCCTGTCTTCATATGAAACACTTGTGTGTATTTTTACCTGAACTGTTGTATGCAGTGGAGGTTGGCCTTTACAGTAGGACCACTGTTCGATTTGTTGCTCTTAATAACTGTGTCCAGAAAACTTTTGTAGCTGCAAGGAAAAGCAATCACATTTAGTTCAGCAGTGGAATTACTATTTTCTTCAGCAGTGTCTATCCTCGCTGTCCTCTGCATCCTCTCTTCTCTCACACTAACTTCATGTCCTCTTTCCTTACATCCATAAAACTCTTCCTCGCATCTATTCACTGTCCCTCCTCTGTGCACAGTAAAACTTCACTTGTATATGGTCCTTATCTATGTAGTCTTTAATTTACTCTAAAGTGTTATTCACAAGTGACATCAACATGACAGAAAGTGGAAATGCAGTCTTTATTTTTGTTAAAAGAAATGCAAATTTTATTTCCCACTGCAGATTGACTGATGGAAGTTTATGTGAAAAAAAGAATACATATTTATTTAAATGTTTTTGTTTTAAAAGGAAATGTGTGTTCAGTTGCTGTAGGAGTCATGTGTGTCACTGTTCCTCTGAGTCATGGTTGGACCATGACCAGTGTGGATGTGGCTGTGTTATATGTGAGGTCTAAGAACAGCTGAATATTTCTTCAAAAAATACTTTTAGGGAGAACTTTTTAGAGTTAATTTTATGTGATAATCAAATGAACAATAAGCTTTTATTACAGCAGCAATGCAATGTTCACTAAAACAAGTACTAAAGTTTTAAAGCAGAACGGGAGTGAGTCAAATAAAATGCAGTGCTTCCTAACTTTAAGACGTCAGTTCATGTGTCATGGTGCTGTGTTAATTTTTCACTGAAATTTTAAGCCCTTCACGCCGTATGTCGCTAATTCGCAACGTACCATTTAATCCAAGACTGCTGCAGAAATAATACGTGTTTTCCTTTGATGCCATGCTGTGTTCAAATGTGAAAAGTGTAATGTTCACCTGTGCTTAAACAAACACAACAACTGTTTACTGTTCTATTATTCTAATCTGAACACGTAATTGTTGGAAATGAACTCAGGCATTAAGGAGTTAATCCTAAACAGAGAGTAAATTTAACACTGTATAGATTATGACCAAGTACACTCAGAGTAAAATTTACTCTTGGAAATTTACTGTGAACTTGTCCAAACCACCTCACTCTGGAAACTTTATCTCCAAAACTTCCCACATGAGCTGTTCCTCTGCAGGACTCACTCCTGATCCCACCCACCCTCGTCAGAAACAAAGAGAAGCTCAAACATCTCCAGCTCTGCCTCAGCGTCTGTTTTTTCCAGGCCACTGTCTCTAAACCCACTCTGCTGCAGTCTTCGCTCCTGTCGTGTGTGTGTTTTTTTTTTTTTTTTTTACCTCTGCAGCAGATCCTGGAGGAGGCTGGTGAGACTCTGAGCTTTGGTTCGATCGGCCAACACCGTCTCTGTCGAAATCACCGCTCCGTTTACAAACTAAAGAGGAGAAAAAGAGGAATATTCACAACATGAACATCCTTTAATTGGGTGAAGAAGATTTTTTTTAGCTTTACATTCATTCATCAACCAATCAGAAGCAGCAGAACCGACTCGCAGGGAAAGGTTTTTACTATTACATGTTGAGGTAACTGAGTTTAGACTCATTGGCTAAAGGTCGTTCCGGGACACTCTCCTCTTGTTCCTGTTCATGGTCTCTGGTTTTTGGATGCAGCTCTGTTTCCTCTTTTGTTGGTTAATGAGTAAATCTGAGTTGTCCACAAAAAGAAACTCATTGACATTCAGCAGACAGAGTTCCCAGACCAACACTGCCAACGCTGAACAAACGGTCTTTATATTACAACTGGGTTTAACTCAACACAAACTAAATCAAGAAATGCTGTTGTGGTTAAAGATGAACAGAAGTGGCATCAAAAGTGTTTACAGCTCATTTATGAGAACTAATGAAATATAAAAACACTCATTGTGACGTGGGCTGGATGTTTTGTTTGTGGCTTGTGTGTACTGAGATTTGTTAGCTCCTAAAAATTCATCTTGAAGAAAATATGACACAATTTTTGCTGAAGGTTGTGGGTTCAAATCCTGGCTGGCACATAATCAACTCCCATCACAAACGGTCACAGGATAATAAGGATAAATTGAGGAAGGGCATCTGGTGTACAGTTAAATACAGCAGTGTTTCCCAACCAGGGGTACTTGGAAATATTTCATCATTTATTTCCAAGATGATAAGAAATTATTTTCAGTCTTTTTCTATAGAAACTTCTGAAAGACAAGCTCATTATTAATTGAACATTATTTTTTTGTTATGTATTTCTAAATTCAAATGATTTTATTTGGTTTATTATGAGTTTCAAATAATTTTTTAAAATATTTTTTGTATTTTTTTAGTTATATTTTTATTTTTATTAAGGTTTATTTTAGTTTGTTTTGTACAGAAAATACATACAGTGAAGCCCAAAATTATTCATTCCCCTGGCAAATTCTGACTTAAAGTTACTTTTATTCAACCAGCAAGGTTTTTTGTTTTTTTTTGCCAGAAATGACACAGGCTTCTCCCAAAAGATAATAAGACGATGTACAAGAGGTATCAATGTGGAAAAAAATATTTCTCAGCTTTTATTTACATTTACAATAAAAGTAACTTTAAGTCAGAATTTGCCAGGGGTATGAATAATTTCAGGCTTCACTGTAAATGTAATAGGAGTTTATTTTGTTTTCAATATTTTTTATTATAAAGGCAGGCAGATTATTGTTTATTTTCTATTGTAAGTTTGAGTATAAAAAAATGTACCACTTTTTGAAGAATTGTGTGCACATGTGACTGAGTGAGGGGGGACTCAGCTTATTACAAAAAGGGGGAACTCAAAACAAAAAAGGAACCACTAAAACATGGCAGTCTGAAAATTCACTGTAGTGAGTTCTGACACTTTTCTGCTTTATACTCAGACAAAATTACTTCATGCCTTACTATAACTGGTAATAATCATACACCAGATGCTGTTAATGTAATGTAATGTTTGTTAGATGCTAATAAGCCGACAGGGAAAAGCTCATCATGGCCTTTGTTTAACAATTCTCTGAGAGAGGTGAGTTGCTTTTTAAGAATAGTTTGAAAGTTTATTATTGTGAACATTAGTACCTGGATAATGTGGAAGGCTGTGTCACTGACGAAGCAGCCGTCTTCTGTTTTGGGCATCTCCCCCTCGCTCCACATCTGCTTCGCTTCATCCAACACTTTACTGATGTACGTGGACATGTCAGCCTAAAACAATACGATAATATGAGAAGGTTTGGACAGGTACAGAGGAGGGACAGTGAACATATGAAGGAGGATGAGGCTGAGGTTGAGCTGGAGGCCGAGAGGAAGACCAGAGAGGTTTGGTGTTGGTGCGAGCAGAGAGGATGCAGAGGATAGAGAATAAAAAGTCGTGTACAGTGCTGTACCTGTTGTTTACTGAGATACTGCTCCTCCAGAGGAGTCAGTAAACTCTGGGGCAGGAGTTTCCCTAAAGCCTCAGAGTGAATGTGCTCAGACAGATGTGGCTTCTGAAGGATCCTACACAAACACATCACAGCGTTACTGACAGCTTTCTTTTACTCTCTGACCATGTGAGTCATTTAAAGGAGAGAACTATGGTTGTGCATAATAGTTACGATATTTTTAGTTTTTATCATAAATTGTATTTAAATTTATGGTCAAAATTATAAATCTAAGAACCCAAATATATACCCTATGTTTAAATGCCTTTAAAAAATCAATAAAATTATTAAAAACAAAAATGTAAAGCCAAAAAAAAAAGTTGTCAAATTTAACTATACCACCTGTTTCTGCAATACACTTCTATAAAAACAGCTGATAGCTATGCTGTTATAGATTAGATGTCTGATGCTTGAGCATAATTTACTTCAAATCTTTATTCTTAAAACATGCACTGGGGCCAATAAATGTTTTAAGAATGGACCCATCCATTACGCCACTGGACTCGAGTACAGATGGATCACAGTGATCTCAAACAACACTGACCATAATTTGTAATCCATAACACACTGAAGCCAACTCTCCGTAGACTTACTCTGGGTAGTACTCGTTGACCCATCTGAGGATGAAGGTACAGTCCTTGTCGTCCAGTCCGAACTCTGCGATCTTGCGCAGCCTTGAGCCGAGCACGCGATGATACTGCGCTGCATAAAAGTTACAAATGTCCATGCTCTGGGGATAACAGCTCCTCAGCTCCTCCACCACCGCCTGCAGGTCCTGTTTGATCTGCCGGCCCATGCTGCACACGTCGTTCTGAATCGACGAGCCTGGGACCGTCGCTGGAGAGGAGGACTGTGCTGTTGGGTTGTCCAGTCTATCCTCAACCAACATTTTCAGCTCGTTATCGTGCTTGTTTTGCATGTTACACGGCCGCCATTTTGGCTTTTGAGCTTGGTTTCTTTGCGTCCACGTTTTATCTTGTTCATTTTCTTTGCACAGAGCAGTCACGGCTGAGGTTAGGGCGTGCATATTGCATTCTTCGGGGTTTAAAGAAAGGCGAATTGTTTTCAAAATGGCCACCTCGAGAGCCTGGTGGTCGCTGTGGAGCTTGTCGACCTCGTGGTTCCAGTCCTGAAGAGGCACGGATTCGTCTGTGTGTATAAAGAGGTGGTTTTCTCGGTCTATCAGGAGTTGGCTCGCCTCAGAGAATTGCTGCATCTCTAGACGTTCTGTAAATGTGAAGCGTTCTGGGGGGAAACAGGAAATAGTTTATTCAGAATGAGTCACCAAAACTCCCAGGGTTTTCCAATTTTAGACTTATCTTTGAAGAGTATCATCACAAAACATGGAGATAGAGATCAACATTTAGACACAGAGCAAAGAGGGCGGGGAGAGTCTGGAAACTCTTTCTGATGTCCAGAGATGGAAGATGGGTGGCTGCTACTACTACTACTACTACTACTACTACTACTACTACTACTACTACTACTACTACTACTGTACCAAACTAGGTACTACTAAGACTAGCTAGGACTAAACTGGGACTTAACCAGAACTAAACCAAGGCTAAACCAGACTAAACTAGGACTAAACTAAGGTTAAACAAGGACTTAACCAGGACTAAACCAAGACTAAATCAGGATTTTACCTCAACTAAACCATGGCTAAGCCAGAGCTAAACCAGGACTTAACATTAGGAGTGTAACAATACGTGTTCCAATACAATTCAAGAATGATATTGGCTAATTTGGAACAATACGATTTGATACGATTCAACACAATTGTATCAATAATTGATACAGCAACTTTTTTGCCAAAAATCATGAAAGTTTACTCTCAAATGTGGCATCACTGCTCGGATTGATTATTTCCAGCAGACACAGAGTGAAGAAAAGTTGAATATAACATTTTATTTAATTAAAAACACAAAATGTATCTCCAAAAAGCCAAATCTAGTTTTATTCGAACATACAAATTTCTAATTTCAATATTTCCAATATTATTGATCGATACTTCATGTGTATCGATATTCACTTCCTAGAAAACAATACAATTCAATACAAGGTCATGTGTATCGATGTAGTTGTATTATAGGAAAAAAAAAATCGATACATCCATACAGTTACTGCATTGTTACAGCCCTACTTAACATGGACTAAATTAGGATTTAACCAAGACAAAACCAGGAAAAAAACAAAACTTGACAAAACTAGGGCTTAACTAGGACTGAACCAGAACTAAACCAGGACTTAACCGGGACTTAACTAGGACCACACCAAACCAGGACTACACTAGGATTTAAACAGGACTAAACCAGAACTAAACTAGGTCTACTCTAAACCAGTACTAGTATTACTACAACTACTACTGTACCAACCCTGGCTCAAACCTTCTGACTGCCAGGTGAGCATGCTTCTCAATTTGATATTAAGGTAAAAATACTCCTCTTCCTCCTCCTCCTCCTCCTCCTCCTACTACTACTACTACCACCACCTTTAGTATCTAAAGCCAGTATTTCAGTGTGATCAGGACTAACCCTCTGGCTCCTCCTCTGCTGGTGACAGTGGTCCGTCAGTGGCAGCGGTGTTGGTCGGACTCCTGTTGCCTTTGAATAATTTCTGAAATCGACCTCTGATCCCGCGACCTCCGACCCCAGCCCTGGCATTATGGGTTGGGGAGTTCTCGGAGTCTGCGGATCCAGAACGAAGCCTCATCTCTGCACAGAAACACAAGCCGAAGCAACCGGGGCAAGAGACTGGAGAGGACAAAATACAAAATATATAAGTTAACAGATGTAGAGAAGAACCAGGACTTAACCATAACTAAACTAGGACTAAACCATCTCCTTTTCTAAAATAACTATACATATATCTTGCATTAATTCTTTCTCATCAACTTTTGATCTCTTTTAGCTCCATGTTGTTTGTGTTTTAAGAGTTGTTGTGTCTGAATCACTAAAACATCTCTGTCTCTCTGGTTATGACTGACAGCTATTTTCTGCACAGTAACTGTAGTCGGCTATAACTGTACAGAAAGTATTAATAAATCTGTGTTGCTAATTTACTGTAACACTGGATTTAATATTGCACAACATCACTTACAAAAAGGGCTGTTTTTATTTTAAATTTCCTTTTAATCAGGGGCAAAGTGCAATAACATATTAACTATTAACTGCAAAATAAATAAATATGCATCTGTTGTTAGAAAAGTTGCCCTTTTGCTCTGTTTGTAGGATGACCAGGAAAAAACATGGACTAGACTTGGACTTAAAAAAAACAGGACTAAGCCAGGACTAAACTAAGGCTAAGCCAAGAATAAAACCACAACAAAACAAGGACAAAACTTGGCCTAGACCAGGACTAATCAACAACAAAACCCTTAAAAACTAGATCCGGTCAGCCAAACAAACTCTTTTTCCTATTCTATACACAGAAGTATGTCTGAGTTTCATTTCTGTGGGCGGGACAATCACAGGCGGAGTAACCAATCAGAGAAACGAAAGGCGGGACGTTAGCAGCACACTACTGACCTGTATACAAAACAAAACAACAAACACAAAGTGTATTCTGAGCAGCTCTGTTCTTATTTGTGAGCGGGGACAGCAGCAGAAGCCAGTTGTACAAAGACTTGTGGAAAAAGTGGGTTTGTTTGAATGTTGTTACGTGGGACGTCAGAGGGACTTTACTGTTGTTAAAATGGAAACAGGACGAAGACAAAAATCCCACAGAGGACTGAACAACAACGAGGACTTCAGCAGAACCAACAGGTGACGAAGGAAAGCTCCAAACAATGTTAATCAGCTCAGAGAAGTTTTTAAATTCATTCTGATAGAAGAATATCTTTTGCATTTGTAAGATGTGCTGCAGAGAAACAGCTGTGATCAGCAAATGGACCAAGGAGAAAAGGTTCGCTGCGAGAGAGGAACCAGACTCTCCTGCTTTAGAAAAGAATGTAGGAGAGTCTTGCATGGCCAGGATAAACCAGGACTAACCTGTTCTAAACATCTACAAAACAAGGACTAAAACTGGACTCAACTAGACTGAACCAGGACTGAACCAGGACTAAACCAGGACTAAACCAGGACTAAACCAGGACTAAACCAGGACTGAACCAGGACTAAACCAGGACTGAACCAGGACTAAACCAGGACTAAACCAGGACTGAACCAGGACTAAACCAGGACTGAACCAGGACTAAACCAGGACTAAACCAGGACTAAACCAGGACTAAACCAGGACTGAACCAGGACTAAACCAGGACTGAACCAGGACTAAACCAGGACTGAACCAGGACTGAACCAGGACTAAACCAGGACTGAACCAGGACTAAACCAGGACTAAACCAGGACTAAACCAGGACTGAACCAGGACTGAACCAGGACTAAACCAGGACTGAACCAGGACTAAACCAGGACTAAACCAGGACTGAACCAGGACTAAACCAGGACTAAACCAGGACTGAACCAGGACTAAACCAGGACTGAACCAGGACTAAACCAGGACTAAACCAGGACTAAACCAGGACTGAACCAGGACTGAACCAGGACTAAACCAGGACTAAACCAGGACTGAACCAGGACTAAACCAGGACTAAACCAGGACTAAACCAGGACTGAACCAGGACTAAACCAGGACTAAACCAGGACTAAACCAGGACTGAACCAGGACTAAACCAGGACTGAACCAGGACTGAACCAGGACTAAACCAGGACTAAACCAGGACTGAACCAGGACTAAACCAGGACTGAACCAGGACTGAACCAGGACTAAACCAGGACTAAACCAGGACTGAACCAGGACTGAACCAGGAATAAACAGACAAGAACTAAACTTCTGCACACAAGACAAACAAAGGACTAAACTTGAACTAAACCAGTCTGTTATTATCTATTTAGTGGTTTTCATCTCTAGAATTTGCTCCTGAGAACCTCAACAACAAGCCTGCGTACCACTGCTGCTACCTGTACCACAGTTTGAGAACCACTGCTTTGGATCAATAATGTCTTTTCTATGGTCTAAGCCTTTAAACTGCTTTAAAGTTCTGTTTGTACTCACTGTGATTTCTTCTTCTCCTGTGTCTGACTGGATCTCTTTGACTCACAGCTGTTTTTATGGATAGACTCAGGCTCCTCCCCAAACCCACGGAAATCCCAGTCCCTCCTCCCTCCTGCTCTGTCTCTCCGCCTCCTCTTTCCTTCACACATCTTTTTATAGAGCAGCAGCACTGAGGCAACACTGGACTTCTATCGCTCCACGTCTATACTCCCCATGCTTATGAAGATTGTGACATTTTGTGAATATATTTTGTAAAAGTCAAGCTGCATCTTCTCAGAGTCACTTCTGCTTTATCTTGTTTTCTTATGGAACATTTGCGTGCATCAAACCCCAAAGCCTCATGTGCACTCAGTGTTGTCTAATTTAGAAAACAAAAATAGCTTTTAATAGCAGCTGCTTTTAGAAGTGGGCACTGTGTGACTTTTGGCTTGTGAATCAAAAACATTATATCCAAAGCATAAAAGAGTCCTTTAAATGTAGGAACTGGCTGCAGCTCTCTCAAAGTAAAGTGTAATCATAAAGAACTGTAGCAGACATATAACACTCTCACACTGCTACACAGTGTCGAAGCCATTTTTAATGGGACTGTTTAGTCCCAGGACACTCCTGTCCTTAGACCCTTTGTCTCTTAAGGAAAAACTCCTAAAAAAGAAGAAACCTTGTGGAGACCATGTTGAAGGAGAGATCCTCTCCCAGGACAGACAGGCAACATGTGTCTAAGACTGTTAAATAAAGTCAGTTAATACATTTATAAACAACAACCATTCGTCCTGGCCAAAAACGTCCAAATTAATATATTTAATTTGCTTCCTCGTAGAAATAAATCAAATCAAACATTAATCTCAGTACCAGGCTGTATGTGCAACTTTAATAAATTTGTCACTTCTGGAAGAGTTTAAAGGGCTGCTAGCCTGAGCAACTAACTTCAAGGAAGTATTACACTGAACAAAAATATAAATAACACTTTTGTTGTGGCCAGTCCAAGGCACACCTGTGTAATAATCATGCTGTCTGATCAGCATCTTGATATACCACATGTGTGAGGTGGATGGATCATCTCAGTGAAGGAGAAGTGCTCCCTTCCCACAGATTTGAGAACAATATTTGAGAGAAATTGGCCTTTAGTGTACATAGAAAAAGTCTTAGATCTTTGAGTTCAGCTGATGAAAAATGAGAGCAAAAACAAAAGTGTTGCATTTATATTTTTGTTAAGTGTATTAGAAAATAGTTGTAAAAAACTGTCCCACTGGAGTCAACAGAGATGTCGCAACTCTCTCTCTCTGAACAGCTCTGGTCCATAACCAGCACTGCCACACAATTAAATGAAAAATCCATTGTTCATCACTGACCTCCTGTATCTTTGCCCAACATTTGGTTTTCATTGTATCCACATGTGGCTCTACATTTTATCTAGAGCTCGTCTTGGCTCAGATGTTTTACTCCTGCAACCACTTTCATTTATGTTTTCCACTCAAAATAGTCGTCTGAACTTATCCCTGAGACACAAATCCCACGAGACGAGAGAGATGAGACTTTTACACTATCAAGATATGTATTATACACAAATGAAAAAAGTAATTAATTCACCTGCAAATTATAAAATACAAAACTATTTAGGTGCGTTTTTAGAATCAACTTGTAATGAATGGTATACTTCTGTTATTGGAATTATATGAACACATTTACTGCTAAATGTTTAGCCACAAACTCAACTGACTAACTTCTCTTTTGTAAAATAAAAAGTGCAAACAGAACCTGACCCTAAGATCACAGGACTGATTTTTACCTTCACGACAATCTTGTGACATTGCAAAACCACGAGACTGCGTGATCTTGCCTCATCTGACCCAAAAGGTAAAGGTTTAAAGCTTAACAGTAAACTCGCAGCACACATTTGCACTGAGAGGAGTTTCTGAAGTTGTTGAGTTGTTTTTAAAGGTTGTAGAATACTGTGCACTGCTGACCAAGATTGGTTTAAAAAGAAACTAAAAAGTATAATAATCCCCTTTAAATCTCTGTACGTTTTACAGTTCATTCAGTGCTGCAGTCAGTAAATTGTGTTACATGTATTTTGGCATTTCAGAAATCACAGTATAACCAAAGTAGGCATTTTTTCCTGGTAGCTTTATTGCAATTCATCTTTGATTACCTCTCTTTTGCAAATGTGCCGGCGTCAACTTCAGTCCTATCTGTTCTCAAACCAAAACTCCTTTGCACTGTCCTCTTAGTTGCCTCAGAGTAATAAACCACGCATGGATAACGTTTGTTTTCAGTCCCTTTAGCCATGTTTCCCAGGTCATAATTTCCACAAACAAACAACTACAGCCTCTCTCTCATGCACAGTCTCGTTTCTCTATTCATTCAGGCAGGTGTTACTCCACTGAGCCTTAACTGCTGTAAAAAGCTGGACAAACACGGGAACTCAAAGCAAAGATATTGAGGATAAACATCACAGCGACGCAAATGGTCAACATCGGAGTTGTTTAGTCTCGAGCTACAACAGCGTGAAGAGCCCTGAGACCGTCTGAGTGGCTGCCAGGTGAACACGTGGACTCACTGATAACCTCTTAGGAAAACAGGCTTTTGTGAACTAAATAGCCTTTCTTTCCTGGACAAAAAGCTGACCTTTAGTGGTCACGGTGCAGCCTGAAGACCTCAGTGCTAAAACGCCTTGACAGTTGTTCTTAAAGCGTGTTTTTGCAGGGTCTGCTCCCATCAGACGTGCTCACAGTGAATCCTCTGCCTCTATCCAACCCTCTCCTCTGCATCCTCTTCTCTCACATCAGCTAACTTCATGTCCTCTTTCACTACATCCACAAACCTCTAACCTCAGCATCCTTCTACCCATATATTCACCCTCCTTTGTTCATGTCCAAACCATCTCAGTCTGGAAACTTTATCTCCAAAACATCTCACATGAGCGGTCCCTCTGACTTACGTTTTGCTTCATTCTTGCTGATTCAATAGTTAAGGTTGGACACACCACACATGCATCACCGCCTACTGCTGTTTTCTAAGATACAGTTCATTTTTAAATTAATTTCTTACCATTTTCTGTCAAACTTTTGTTGAGTGCCGACCCCATCCTTCACACTTCCTCTGCTGCGGGTGATTTAAAGTCTTATTTTTGTTTTAGCAGGTGATGTGAGCATAAGACAGGATGTGATGCTTGGTGGTTTAGAGTTATACTTCATTTGTTTGAACTGAAAAGATGCGTCAGTTTCCTAAAAGTCCTAAAAGTTCATACAGAGCCATATCAGTAACACTTTAGCAAGGCTCTTTTCTAACCGAATGAGATAATGTTAATGTTACTAAGGCTGTAGTTAACGCTGTAAAATGTTGAAGTTCAAAACCAGCAACAGGCGATCACAAGCCAGTGTACTCTTCCAGTCCCAAGCCTGGACAAATGCAGCAAAGGGCATCCTACGGTGGCCCTGAAGGGCAAGTCACACCAACAAAAACATGCAAATAAAAACTGAAACTCGCACACACATTTAAAAACACTAAAATAGAGACCCAGAAAAAGCAGATTAAACAGTGCCTCCACAAGGTGTAAACAAGGACTAAACAAGGTCTAAACAAGGTGTAAACAAGGACTAAACCAGGTCTAAACAAGGTGTAAACAAGGACTAAACCAGGTCTAAACAAGGTGTAAACAAGGACTAAACAAGGTCTAAACAAGGTGTAAACAAGGTCTAAACCAGGACTAAACAAGGTGTAAACAAGGACTAAACCAGGTCTAAACAAGGACTAAACAAGGTGTAAACAAGGTGTAAACAAGGTCTAAACAAGGTCTACACAAGGTCTAAACCAGGACTAAACCAGGACTAAACCAGGGCTAAACTGGGTCTAAACCAGGACTAAACCAGGACTAAACCAGGTCTAAACAAGGTCTAAACCAGGACTAAACCAGGACTAAACCAGGGCTAAACTGGGTCTAAACCAGGTCTAAACAAGGTCTAAACCAGGACTAAACCAGGACTAAACCAGGGCTAAACTGGGTCTAAACAAGGACTAAACCAGGACTAAACCAGGGCTAAACTGGGTCTAAACCAGGACTAAACCAGGACTAAACCAGGGCTAAACTGGGTCTAAACCAGGTCTAAACAAGGTCTAAACCAGGACTAAACCAGGACTAAACCAGGGCTAAACTGGGTCTAAACCAGGACTAAACCAGGACTAAACCAGGGCTAAACTGGGTCTAAACCAGGACTAAACCAGGACTAAACCAGGTCTAAACAAGGTCTAAACCAGGACTAAACCAGGACTAAACCAGGGCTAAACTGGGTCTAAACCAGGTCTAAACAAGGTCTAAACCAGGACTAAACCAGGACTAAACCAGGGCTAAACTGGGTCTAAACAAGGACTAAACCAGGACTAAACCAGGGCTAAACTGGGTCTAAACCGGAACTAAACCAGGACTAAACCAGGGCTAAACCAGGTCTGAAACAGAACTAAACCAGGACTAAACCAGGGCTAAACTGGGTCTAAACCAGGACTAAACCAGGACTAAACCAGGGCTAAACTGGGTCTAAACCAGGTCTAAACAAGGTCTAAACCAGGACTAAACCAGGACTAAACCAGGGCTAAACTGGGTCTAAACCAGGACTAAACCAGGACTAAACCAGGGCTAAACTGGGTCTAAACCAGGACTAAACCAGGGCTAAACTGAGTCTAAACCAGGGCTAAACCAGGGCTAAACTGGGTCTAAACCAGGACTAAACCAGGGCTAAACCAGGACTAAACCAGGGCTAAACTGGGTCTAAACCAGGTCTAAACAAGGTCTAAACCAGGACTAAACCAGGACTAAACCAGGGCTAAACTGGGTCTAAACCAGGACTAAACCAGGGCTAAACCAGGTCTAAACCAGGACTAAACCAGGACTAAACCAGGGCTAAACTGAGTCTAAACCAGGACTAAACCAGGGCTAAACCAGGGCTAAACCAGAGCTAAACCAGGTCTAAACCAGGGCTAAACCAGGGCTAAACCAGGGCTAAACCAGGGCTAAACCAGGTTAAACCGTGTGGAGCAGGGGACATGTGTCACTGTGTAATTGTTGTATGTTGTAATTGTAATGAACACATAAAATATACCACAGAGGAACTACTACGACTCTGCTGAGGCTGGTTTCCACTGTTGCTCCTACTGTCAGTGGCTATTCCCTGTTTGAAAAACCCAGATGTAATTTTTCATTAAGCATTAATTTATTTTAATTTAATTCATAATTTAACAGAAAAAACACAGACAATTTGACTGATTTTTACATGTCAACAAAATGAAAAATGAATGAAAAGAAGCAGAAAGAATGTTAATCTTATATTATCTGCCCTTTTTTAACACAACATAAGGACTGTAGCACTTTCATTCTAGAGTTGTTGTGCAGATAAGTTATCTCAGAGCCACTAGTCCGGCGGGGCCCCTGAGTCCCTCCATGGTTTCAGCGTCCACTCAGACTCACCCCTGCCTCTCCTGACACTCCCAGCATCACCTGTCTGGGGTTATTTAATTTATTTACATGTTTATTGGAAAAGGACAGGACAAAAAAAAGCATTACAGTTTCTGATGCAGCCGATGCCATGTCCACAGTGAACCCCACAGTACATTACTGACCTTATACAAAGTTACACTCCGGCGCGTTCTCTGAGGTCCGAGAGCCAGCTCCAGCTCGTGGTCCCTAGGACGAGACTTAAAACCAGGGGGGACCGGGGCCCTCTCTGTTGCTGGCCCCAAACTATGGAACACTCTGCCCCCACATCAGAGCGGCCCCCACAGTCGAATGTTTTAAGTCTCGTCTTAAGACTCATTTTTATTCTCTGGCTTTTAACTCGACGTGAATTGTGTGGTCCTCTGTTGTCTTTTATTGTGTTTTATTGTTTTGTTTTTATGATTTAACTCTTGGCATTTATTTATTGTTATTTTATTGTATTACTTTTATTTGGTTTTACTGGTTCTTATTATTTAATGGGGACTGGTGGAGCTGAATGGAGTAATTTATTGTTATTTAGTGTTCTAGTTGCAGCACTTTGTTTTGTTTTGTTTGTAAAATGTGCTGTACAGATAAAGTGGATTGGATTGGAAAGTGGATACTCATACATTTAAGTACATGGATTTTAATGAAGAATTCAAAATTCGCAATGCTTTGAAACTACTCAATGAACTGACTCACTCACAGAACCACGCTACTACACACAGCATAGAAACACAACTATAATTAGGCATAAAAATAAAAAGGACAGATGTTTACTTTTTTAAATTTAAACACACCTCTAACAAAAAGCAGGGCTTTATTCAGCAGTAAAAAGTAAAAACAACAGCAACGGCTGAACTCAAAATTCAAAAAACTTTATCATAAATATACAACCTAATAAAAAATAAATAAGTATGTAACTTTTATTTTTCAGGGCAGGTGTGGAGGAAAACCAACTGCCTCAGCTCAGAGAGGCTGATCCACTTTCTTCTCTGTTTTTATCTGCCCTGGTTTTGAAAAGATCCTTTCATAAAAACACGTCTCTGGGTGCGGCTCTAACCGTTCACTTGAAAGAACCGACTCTTTGTACCGACTCGTTCACGACCAACCCATCACTACTGCGCAGACAATGTCCCTGAGACAAAACAGACGATGTCCAAAAGGCATTGCGTTACTTTATCTGTGAACTGTTCCAGATCTGAGAGCCTTTTCCTGTGAAAGAGGCCAAATATCATCCTGTACATTAAAAAAAGTACTTTAACGTGTTCAAAATGTAATAAACTGTGCTTCTCTTGGGCTCTGCTGTAAGGCCAACACTGTTAAAGCTGAATTATAAAGAGCAGACTGCACTCTTCATTGAAATAATTTAAACTCACTGTAACTAAATGCATATAGGCCCTTTACTGCATTTTAAAGGTGCATTTAAAGCAGCATGCACTCTACTGGTTTAAAACAGTACTGCAGTCTAAATCAAAACAGTGGTCTCTTTTCTGATTGGACGATCAACGATGCAGTTTCAGAACCGAAACAAAACATGTAAACATAAACAACTTGGCCATTATGTAAAATATATTTTTAATTGTTGATAACCCAGCTGTTCCATTATCAGTAAAACTAAAATCTGATTTAAACATGTTTACATCATATCTGGGACACATCTGGGTAATTTTTATGAAATATCCCTGTCCCTGAATAATTATCAACAGTTTATTAAAGAGTGAAGGAGTATGGGCAAGAAAATTGGTAACATTTTAGAATTACTCATAACTAAGCAGTAGTAAAACATTAATAACCTAAAGTTAACAACAATGATAATAATTAAACAGTTTATGGACCCATAATTATGACTGATGTTTATAATTCTGTACTAATTTACAGGCGCTTAATTAAACAGTAATAACAATGTTTAAAACTCAATGGTGTTTATAAATGTTTAAGTAATGCTTTGTAAATAATCAATTAACTGGTTATCTATCCTTAACTATACTTAACTAATACCCACTAAAGTGTTAACAGAAAATCTTTGTAAAGTCAAAATATGCAGTTATTGCTACTACTACTACTCCTGTTACTACTACTACTACATTTGAGCTCGTTAAATTGTTGAAAGTGACTGACCTACTGTTTATTCATTCCATAATTACATTTATTTATCAAAAATCAGAAGGGCAGCACATCTAGTTTTCACAGAAATCATTTCAGGACAGAGATGCTCACATTGGTTTGTTTTTATTTTATTTTATTATTTAGCTACATGAAGAAAAGTTAAATGTTTAAACGCTCTGAGGAAGTCCAAAATGTAGCCAAATAATAATAAAAAATAATAATGTGATGTAATGTGTCCTGACATTATTTTTTGTGAAAACTAGATGTGCTAGCCTGGATTCTTTTTATTTGGGTTTAGCAAGCAACAAAGCTTTACCTCTTCTGTGATCTAGTTACATTTATTTATATTTTCTTTGTTATAATGTAAAACTACTTTGTCTGAACCACAGCATCTCACATTTTCTTGCCCTCACTGCATTGATTTAAACTGGAACTTCACAGACTCAGTAAATCTTTCCATTTTAACCTTTATAAAACCTTTCAATTACTGCTACTGCTACTGCTACTACAGTTCTACTTCTTCTCCTACTCCTGCGTGTTTTTTGAGAAGTGATGCCCCGACTGTGAGTAAATCTTAAACAAACGGACGGCCTGTGTGATTGATGCCGCTCTAAACTTCAGATAAAACTGCTCCAGCTCCAGCTTTTTCATCTGGAGACTCCTGGAGACTTCTTCTTACATGGATCTGAGTTTTTCCTGGTATCTGTGGTTGGTCAGACTGATTTATAAACAATGACTTATTCCTGTAGATTTCCAACTCATAATACGAAGCAGAGCGAGGCGACCTGAACCACTGCCTCCCTTTGGTGAGACATTCATTAATTCTCCAGATTTTTCCTGTAAGGAGGAATGGGAAAAAAGCAGAATATCTCCCTTTTAACCTTCATACCTCAATTTGAAAAAAGTTACATTGCTCCTGTTCAGAGACAAAAGTGTTCCCATCACAAAACATCATAAAAAATCTACACATATACTTTTATTTATTTATTTTTTTCATTAATCTTTTAATCAACTTCTGCCCTCACCATAAACAAAATCAATTGAACAAAAGGTAAAATGTTCAATGTTCTCAAGATTACCAACAACATTCAGTTTTATGGATATTTTTTTCCTGTGCTCTGTAGAATCTAAACACCACTCCATTAAAACTGGTTGTAACTTTTTATTACTGCAAAAAATCCATCGAAATAAATGTTGTTGGTGATCTTTGAGATACCCAAGGCTGTAATAAACCCCCTACATAAATCTACTTTGCTTTAAGAATATTACAAATATTTCATTTTTGTGTCTGTTTTTTGCTATCACATACACATCGCATAAAAAGAGTTACAATTCTGAAAATACTAATATATTTGGTGTCAGGGCACAAGTTGATTCAAAGATTTATGAAAAAATAAATAAATTAGAGAGAGTAAATATGAGATAATATTAGATTTGTGCTTCGAAAATCAACTTTAGTGATAAAATACACAGCTGAGATTTCAGAGAAAAGGTAAGAACCACTGCAAAGTTATCAAAAACATTTTATTTGTCCTGATGGGGCAGGTTAAGGAGATTTATTGATGAGAGTGTTTGGGCACATGCTGTGGTGGTAGTTGGTCTATAACACTGTTCAACACTGAACAAACAGCTCCAGATAATACATAGAAAATGTTCACTACAGCGTTTGTTTGGTTACAGAGAGAAGCAGCCGTTTTAGTTTCAGGATAAACCGACTAAAACCTGCAGACTGTGTCATGCTAACGTGTTATCTATAAATAATCTTATAAGTGAAAATACAAAATACATTTAGAAGAAGTCGAAGCGTTTCTGTAAAACTCTAGTATTTTACATAAACACACAACACATCAACACATTTGTTCCACCGTGACTCAAGACCCTCCTCCTGCAGCTCGTTTCAGTCTAACCACAGTTTATCAGAGTAAAAGTGAAAGTGGAGCTGCAGCAGAAACAGTCAAAATATCCAGAGTCTGCTCAGACAGAGAGAACCCTGCACAGACACAAACAGCACACACTAACCCTGCACAGACACAAACAGCACACACTAACCCTGCGCAGACACAAACATCACACACTAACCCTGCACAGACACAAACAGCACACACTAACCCTGCACAGACACAAACATCACACACTAACCCTGCACAGACACAAACAGCACACGCTAACCCTGCACAGACACAAACAGCACACACTAACCCTGCACAGACACAAACATCACACACTAACCCTGCACAGACACAAACAGCACACACTAACCCTGCACAGACACAAACATCACACACTAACCCTGCACAGACACAAACAGCACACGCTAACCCTGCACAGACACAAACAGCACACACTAACCCTGCACAGACACAAACAGCACACACTAACCCTGCACAGACACAAACAGCACACACTAACCCTGCACAGACACAAACATCACACACTAACCCTGCACAGACACAAA
This sequence comes from Bostrychus sinensis, assembly GCA_020698575.1. Taxonomy (NCBI): domain Eukaryota; kingdom Metazoa; phylum Chordata; class Actinopteri; order Gobiiformes; family Eleotridae; genus Bostrychus; species Bostrychus sinensis. The sequence continues at coordinate 4,483,409 of CM036258.1, forward strand.
CAGCACACGCTAACCCTGCACAGACACAAACAGCACACACTAACCCTGCACAGACACAAACAGCACACACTAACCCTGCACAGACACAAACAGCACACACTAACCCTGCAGACACAAACAGCACACGCTAACCCTGCACAGACACAAACAGCACACACTAACCCTGCACAGACACAAACAGCACACACTAACCCTGCACAGACACAAACAGCACACACTAACCCTGCACAGACACAAACAGCACACGCTAACCCTGCAGAGACACAAACAGCACACACTAACCCTGCGCAGACACAAACAGCACACACTAACCCTGCACAGACACAAACAGCACACACTAACCCTGCAGACACAAACAGCACACACTAACCCTGCACAGACACAAACAGCACACACTAACCCTGCACAGACACAAACATCACACACTAACCCTGCACAGACACAAACAGCACACACTAACCCTGCACAGACACAAACATCACACACTAACCCTGCACAGACACAAACATCACACACTAACCCTGCACAGACACAAACAGCACACACTAACCCTGCACAGACACAAACAGCACACACTAACCCTGCACAGACACAAACAGCACACGCTAACCCTGCACAGACACAAACAGCACACACTAACCCTGCACAGACACAAACAGCACACACTAACCCTGCACAGACACAAACAGCACACGCTAACCCTGCACAGACACAAACAGCACACGCTAACCCTGCACAGACACAAACAGCACACACTAACCCTGCACAGACACAAACAGCACACACTAACCCTGCACAGACACAAACAGCACACACTAACCCTGCACAGACACAAACAGCACGCACTAACCCTGCACAGACACAAACCTGCACAGCTCACTGTGACCCACACAGCACTGCTTCATTTACACTGCACTACTGTTTTTAAACTCATGCTGCCTACACAACCTTTATATGACCCCTCAGTTAGTTAGTTAGTTAGTTAGTTTGTTAGTTAGTTAGTTAGTTAGTTAGTTTGTCAGTTAGTTTGTCAGTTAGTTTGTTAGTCTTTATTTGTTTTGAGCAACTGAAGACAAATATACAGTACATACAGATTCATAATTACATTGAAAACTGTTTCTTTTAAGGCTCAAAAAGGAGTGGGAGGAAGAAAACTTATTTAATCCCACCCTTATATTACATAGAACAAATCAAAACAACTTATTTTTAGCTTCCTGCTCGTACAAGAATAATAACAAAACATATTTACATTTCCAGAAATATAAATAACAAAAAAATAGTAAGGCATTTCAGGCAAGTCAATTTTAAATAATAGATAGCTGCATAGATTGCAGGACACAAGTACTAACAGTGATAAGACACAGATGTTAGCGATGGTAAGAACGCAGACATATAGCAATGGTGAAGATGCAAATACCAGCAACGGTAAGGAAACAACAAGCTGAAACCAACACAAGGAAATGAAGAAATGATTGCATTAAGCCCGTTTCTCTCTATAATCTGACCAGACCATTTGTTTATATAAACTTCGAAATGCATGAATATATTGGCTTTGCTTTTGATGAGGATCCAGTGCATTCCATAGTTTAACTCCACACACAGTCACACAAAAACTTTTACGAGTGGTTCCAACATTTGGTAATAAAAAATTGCCATAACCTCGCAGACCATAAACTGTCTCTTTAAGTGTGAAGAGTTTTTGTACATTATAAGGTAATGATTGGTTGAAAGCTTTGAATAGCAACATTAAGGTACAGTATTTGACAATATCTGGGAATTTCAATAATTTGGAACGAATAAAGAGATCATGAGTATGTTCTAAAAAAACAACTTTATGAATGATCTGTACAGCATGCTTTTGTAATATGAAAAGAGCATTTGTTGTACTATGGTAATTATTCCCCCAAACTTCAACACAAAAGGTGTAATAAGGGAGAATCAGTGAGCAGTATAATGTACGTAGTGCATTCAGATCCAGGTAGCACTTAGCTTTATTTATAATCCAGAGGCTCTTGGCTAGTTTCTTTTTTGTATGAGTGATGTGAGCTTTCCATGATAATGTGCTGTCCATGATCACGGCCTAAGAATTTGTTTTCAGTTACATTTTCAATTTGTACATCATCAATAACAATTTGTGATTTTAAATTTATTTTGCAATTTCCAAAGATCATTGCTTTTGTTTTGCTAATTAGTTAGTTAGTTAGTTAGTTAGTTAGTTAGTTAGTTAGTTAGTTAGTTAGTTAGTTATCCTGCGTTGGCGATGCGTGTGGTGGCTTTAACGTTTAACTGAGTGAGACTGGGAGTTTGCAGGCCTATGACCTTTGAGACAATATTGGTTGTTTTTGTGAGAATGATCTGATTTTTGACTGAGAATATCGTAAAAGCATGGAGAGCAACATGGAAGAACTGGTTGAGCAATACTTCTATAAAAGAAGGAGGAGATTGGATTAAACATTTAGTCCCTTTATTTTGTGAATGGCTGACAGTCTTTGGTTGCTTTTCTTGCGTGTGTTGATCAAAACTGAATTTATTGTCTGTTGTCAGCCCAAGGCATTTGAAATGATCCACTGTTTCTGTTTGGGAATAGTTGATAATGGTTGGATGTTGATGAGCATGAGTCCCAAATATAATCTCTTTTGAGCCTCTCTTTTAGCCTCCTCAGCTTCTCCTTTCTCCTCCTCTTCACCACAAGCAGTGTCCAGGCTAAAATGAAGACCATAAGAACTCGTGCAAATGACTGGCTTATTATATCATCAATATAGATTCAGCTCAAACAGAAACGGAAAAAAAACATAACCTTTTCTTTAAGTTTAAGCTAAACCTAGACTGAAGCTGTATTTACTGTGGCTGCCTCTGAAAGAAAAGGACTTTAAGATTACAGCCCATGAAAACATTCAAACTACAGTGACAAAGAAAATCCAGAAAACCTTATGAGAAGCTTGTGTTGTAATTCAGGAAACCCTCGGATCTTTTCTCATAGTTAGTCATATGAAAAGGTTTGGGCACGCCTCTGAGGTTGCAAAATAATAAGTCTTCACAAAAAATATCATAGAGGTATATCATTTATTTCCTGAGTTTTAGGTTGTTTTTAGTGTAGCAGTATTTAAATGTATGAAATTAAATAAATCTGAAAAAAATGTCCGTGTAAATATTTGGGCAGCCTTATAAGTTTGCTGATTTGAATGCATGTAACTTCTCAAAATGGATTAGTTGCAACACAAAACTTGTTAGATTAGTGAGTTAAGCCTTGAACTTCATAGACAGCTGCATTCAGTAATGAGAAAAGGTATTTAAGGTGGTAATCAGGAGAAAAGGTATTTAAGGTGGTAATCAGAAAATGGAAGAGCACAGGCAAAGTTGACGTTGAAGGCCAGATGTGGCAGGGCAAGAAAAATACCAGAGAGACAGAGGCAAGGAATGGTGAGAATGGTTAAAGACGACCCACAGATCACCTACAACATCATCCTGCTGCAGATGTTTCTGTGCATGGGTCAACACCAAGTTATTCCAAAATGAATCTGACTTTGTCTAACTGAGCTTTTGCATGCCTCAAATGACTCTGCTGCAGTAAAAATTGTTGTTTCGGAAAACACCCTAGAACTCAGATGTCACTGGAAAATGAATGACATACCTTTGTGACCTATTTTATGAATTTTATAAATGATTATGCACACTCAGAGGAGTCCCATAACTTTTAAATATGACGGTAAGTCTTAGTGGATTAAAAAGGAGTCATTCCCTGTGAGGATCTGATGTTTCTCTGAGTAACAGGTGAGGTCAGCTCTGGTTCACACTCATTTATTCTCCACAAGTCTCTCCCAACTGTAACAAAGTTGTGTCCAGTGTTGCACAAGACCAGATTAAGACCAGACCAGAGTCCAGAGCAGAGGCGACCACGGTGGAGCGTGACAGTGGGGCGTGACGGTGGGGCGTGACGGTGGAGCGTGACGGTGGGGCGTGACGGTGGGGCGTGACGGTGGGGCGTGACGGTGGGGCGTGACGGTGGAGCGTGACGGTGGGGCGTGACAGTGGGGCGTGACAGTGGGGCGTGACGGTGGAGCGTGACGGTGGGGCGTGACGGTGGGGCGTGACGGTGGGGCGTGACAGTGGGGCGTGACGGTGGAGCGTGACAGTGGAGCGTGACAGTGGAGCGTGACGGTGGGGCGTGACGGTGGGGCGTGACGGTGGGGCCTGACGGTGGGGCGTGACGGTGGGGCGTGACGGTGGGGCGTGACGGTGGAGCGTGACAGTGGAGCGTGACAGTGGGGCGTGACAGTGGGGCGTGACGGTGGGGCGTGACGGTGGAGCGTGACAGTGGAGCGTGACAGTGGAGCGTGACGGTGGGGCGTGACGGTGGGGCGTGACGGTGGGGCCTGACGGTGGGGCGTGACGGTGGGGCGTGACGGTGGGGCGTGACGGTGGAGCGTGACAGTGGAGCGTGACAGTGGGGCGTGACAGTGGGGCGTGACGGTGGGGCGTGACGGTGGAGCGTGACAGTGGAGCGTGACAGTGGAGCGTGACAGTGGGGCGTGACGGTGGGGCGTGACAGTGGGGCGTGACGGTGGAGCGTGACAGTGGGGCGTGACGGTGGGGCGTGACGGTGGAGCGTGACGGTGGGGCGTGACGGTGGGGCGTGACGGTGGGGCGTGACGGTGGGGCGTGACGGTGGGGCGTGACGGTGGGGCCTGACGGTGGGGCGTGACGGTGGGGCGTGACGGTGGGGCGTGACGGTGGAGCGTGACAGTGGAGCGTGACAGTGGGGCGTGACAGTGGGGCGTGACGGTGGGGCGTGACGGTGGAGCGTGACAGTGGAGCGTGACAGTGGAGCGTGACAGTGGGGCGTGACGGTGGGGCGTGACAGTGGGGCGTGACGGTGGAGCGTGACAGTGGGGCGTGACGGTGGGGCGTGACGGTGGAGCGTGACGGTGGGGCGTGACGGTGGGGCGTGACGGTGGGGCGTGACGGTGGGGCGTGACGGTGGAGCGTGACGGTGGGGCGTGACAGTGGGGCGTGACAGTGGGGCGTGACGGTGGAGCGTGACGGTGGGGCGTGACGGTGGGGCGTGACGGTGGGGCGTGACGGTGGGGCGTGACGGTGGGGCCTGACGGTGGAGCGTGACGGTGGGGCGTGACGGTGGAGCGTGACAGTGGAGCGTGACAGTGGAGCGTGACAGTGGGGCGTGACAGTGGGGCGTGACAGTGGGGCGTGACAGTGGGGCGTGACAGTGGGGCGTGACGGTGGGGCGTGACGCCGCTGTTGCTTTCTTCAAGAATCAGATTTTTATGCCTTTAAATCAGAGGCCAAACAAGGAAATGACATGAAAATAAATAAACTAGGACTAAACTGAACTAGAAGTCCTCTGAGAGCGCAGACCTGCTCCTAGTCATGGTCCCTTTCTTGCAGTAATAAACATATAGAGTCCAGACCTGGGATCTTCTAGTTCAGGGGTAAATGCTCTATCCACTGACTCACAAAGCTCTTATATAAAAAACAAAACAACAAAAAACAACAAAAAACAATCATAAAAACTGGATCCAGATTGTGATGAATGTGTCTGTGTGTGTTGTATCCCACCCCAGGCCCAAAGTAGATGGGACAGTCTCCAGCCTCCTGAACCCCTAATGTGTGAATGAATGAATGAATTGATATTATGAAGGACTTGCAGCATGTATTCCAAATCAAGTAGAAGTTAAAACATATTACTTGGATAAAAGTAAATAAATATTTACTAGAGATGTGACGTTCATGAACAATCCAATCTTTTGAGTCACGGTGGCACGGGAGCCGTTCTTTTTTTCTTTTGTTTTTTTATTCTTGTAGTGAAATGAACAAGCTTTTTTTGTTTGGCAACCACAAAAAAACTCATAAGAAACCGTAGAATACAAGCTCAAGAGAGAGTCATACAGAAAGAGATGCACATTAGTCAGAAGTCTGTATGTGTGCATAAAAGTTTATTGTTGCCTGCTTAGTTTTTACTGACATTTTTTGTATGGACGTATGTAAATGTCACACATTTGCACATAAATCCTAAATGGTGGTCTCACTGTGTGCAGAGGTTTATGACGTCATCATCAGAGAATTTAGTCCACACATGCTCATTTTATTTTCATCAGTGAATAAGAAAATAATAATGTCACCCCAATAGAATATGTTTTATTCTGATTAAAATTATAATGTATCATTCATCTTAGTGTTTATTTTCTGAATAAACTGACTGGCTTCTTGAAATGATGTAAAAACAAAAATGATCCAATCTTTTGAACAGCTCTTAGAAATGAACGCATCTCAAAGATTCAGCTCCCATTAAAGAGCCAGAAATCCCATCTCTAATATTGACTGTAAAATTTTCTTCCACTATTCTGCTGAATCGACCTTTTTGAGCTTTTAACCATGTCATCACCTTCTCAAAAACAGACCTGCAGTAGTATTCTGTTTAAGTAATGCTGTATGCTGAGGTGCTGTCCTTCTCCAGAGCTGAAAACGCTCGGTCTCTCACGGCTCTATGTAGACACCAGGAAGTGCTCCTGCGCGTTTCTAAATCCCATACACCGTCATTCTGCATGGTTAAGCTAGCACAAGTTTTACGTCGGATGCCCTTCCTGACACAAATCTCTGCATTTATCCAGACTTGGGACTGGCACTAGACTGGCAGTGGCTTGTTCTGACCCCTGATGGTTGCATTATGTTATAAAAAACTATATATTACTTTAAAAAATGAACTTAAATATTTACACTGTTACTGTCCACTTTTGAGAAACATAGCGTACCTTTGCTGAGTCCTGATCTTTGGTCCAGTTTTTCCTCCTGATGTGTAAATAAACAGAGCGCTGGTTGGGACCATGGTCTCACTGTGGACCCCGGCTGTTAGCACCAAGACCTCCACAGAGCCAAGGACCAGAGGGACACTGAGATGTTTTCATTACCAAGAACCTGAGACCTGCTCCTACAGTGAAGGCCTCTGCTCTCACACTGAGCACAGCTGCTCTGAGTTCACTTCAGGACAGAAACCGAGATCCAGGTCTGGTCCTGGGTCCAGTCCAGGTCAGACACATGTTTGGACAGCGCAGCAGAGACAATATGCAACACGTTTTCTATATCAGGTTAGACAAGGTTTCAGCCAAAAAATGCCCAGATCCTTTTCAGACCAAGGATTAAACCAGGACTAAATCAGGACTAAACCAGGACTAAACTAGGTCTAAACTAGGTCTAAACCAGGACTAAACTAGGTCTAAACCAGGTCTAAACTAGGTCTAAACCAGGAATAAACTAGGATTAAACCAGGACTAAACCAGGACTAAACCAGGACTAAACCAGGACAAAACCAGGTCTAAACCAGGGCTCAATCAGGTCTAAACCAAGTCTAAACCAAGTCTAAACCAAGTCTAAACTAGGTCTAAACCAGGTCTAAACTAGCTCTAAACCAGGACTAAACTAGGACTAAACTAGGACTAAACCAGGACAAAACTAGGTCTAAACTAGGTCTAAACCAGGACTAAACTAGGTCTAAACCAGGTCTAAACTAGGTCTAAACCAGGAATAAACTAGGATTAAACCAGGACTAAACCAGGACTAAACCAGGACTAAACCAGGACAAAACCAGGTCTAAACCAGGGCTCAATCAGGTCTAAACCAAGTCTAAACCAAGTCTAAACCAAGTCTAAACTAGGTCTAAACCAGGTCTAAACTAGCTCTAAACCAGGACTAAACTAGGACTAAACTAGGACTAAACCAGGACAAAACTAGGTCTAAACTAGGTCTAAACCAGGACTAAACTAGGTCTAAACCAGGTCTAAACTAGGTCTAAACCAGGAATAAACTAGGATTAAACCAGGACTAAACCAGGACTAAACCAGGACTAAACCAGGACAAAACCAGGTCTAAACCAGGGCTCAATCAGGTCTAAACCAAGTCTAAACCAAGTCTAAACCAAGTCTAAACTAGGTCTAAACCAGGTCTAAACTAGCTCTAAACCAGGACTAAACTAGGACTAAACTAGGACTAAACCAGGACAAAACTAGGTCTAAACTAGGTCTAAACCAGGACTAAACTAGGTCTAAACCAGGTCTAAACTAGGTCTAAACCAGGAATAAACTAGGATTAAACCAGGACTAAACCAGGACTAAACCAGGACTAAACCAGGACAAAACCAGGTCTAAACCAGGGCTCAATCAGGTCTAAACCAAGTCTAAACCAAGTCTAAACCAAGTCTAAACTAGGTCTAAACCAGGTCTAAACTAGCTCTAAACCAGGACTAAACTAGGACTAAACTAGGACTAAACCAGGACAAAACTAGGTCTAAACTAGGTCTAAACCAGGACTAAACTAGGTCTAAACCAGGTCTAAACTAGGTCTAAACCAGGAATAAACTAGGATTAAACCAGGACTAAACCAGGACTAAACCAGGACTAAACCAGGACAAAACCAGGTCTAAACCAGGGCTCAATCAGGTCTAAACCAAGTCTAAACCAAGTCTAAACCAAGTCTAAACTAGGTCTAAACCAGGTCTAAACTAGCTCTAAACCAGGACTAAACTAGGACTAAACTAGGACTAAACCAGGACAAAACTAGGTCCAAACCAGGACTAAACTAGGACTAAACCAGGACTAAACTAGGTCTAAACTAGGACTAAATCAGGTCTAAACCAAGTCTAAACCAGGGCTAAACCAGGACTAAACTAGGACTAAACTAGGTCTAAACTAGGTCTAAACCAGGGCTCAATCAGGTCTAAACCAAGTCTAAACCAGGACTAAACCAGGACTAAACCAGGACTAAACTAGGTCTAAACCAGGACTAAACCAGGTCTAAACCACAACTAAACCAGGACTAAACCAGGACTAAACTAGGTCTAAACTACAACTAAACCAGGTGTAAACCAGGACTAAACCAGAACTAAACCAGGACTAAACTAGGTCTAAACCAGGACTAAACCAGGACTAAACCAGGACTAAACCAGGTCTAAACCACAACTAAACCAGGACTAAACCAGGTCTAAACCAGGACTAAACCAGGACTAAACTAGGTCTAAACCAGGACTAAACCAGGTCTAAACTAGAACTAAACCAGGACTAAACTAGGACTAAATCCGGTCTAATGACAGAACTACAGTAGAAGTAGAGAAGAAGATTTCTGACACATGTTACACACCTACAGTAAATTGTAGGTGAACTGTTTTTATTTAATCACAGAATATACATTTAGTTTGGTTTAGTTTAATTTAGTCACAAAATGCCCTGAGAAAATCTACTGATCTATCAACACAATAATGATATTTTACATGTTTAAGAAGCAGTGCATGAGAGTTATTTACACGACGCTGAGAAAAACTTCAATCCTGTTCCCAGATATTTTATTCTGTACAGTCCTCTGGTGTTCCTTTGGTGTTTCCTCTTTAGCGCTGGGTACCATTAAACAATACCACACTACTACTAGTATCGAAAAAAAAAAAAACTTTATTCAATACCAAGTTTCAGTACCTAGTAGGACAAGGGCTGCACAATATATCGCAAAATTACCATTATTGTAATATCAGCAAATGCAAAATCCGTATCGCAAGCCTTTTTTTATTCCTGGTTAAGTTTTGATTTTGTCGCTGTTTTCCCTTGTAAATACATACATACATATTGACTTACATTTTTGTGAAATGTAGTGAATCTAACTTACTATGTTCAAAGAGTAAGCTCTATTTTCAAATATCGCAATAATACAGTTATCGTAATTTTCAACATAGTTATTGAATATCGCATGTTTTCTCCATATGTGCAGCCCTAAGTGGGACCTCTAATGTTCTTTTGTATGACGCAAATAAATAACACAGAATAAATCATACAACTTACTGGTTTTAACTTACAGCTAAGAATTTTGCTCCAGAAATTGGTCTCTTTATTCTAAGAGGATTAGGGCTGGGTACCATTCAGATTTCTTCGATACCATTTCTTAAACAATACCTGGTTTATGACACCAGTACCTGAGCGATACTTCTTCTTATACCTATGGTGAGCTAAATTATCATAAAGCATGATTGTGGAAGATGAATTACCGTATTTTCTGGACTATAAGTTGCAGTTGTTTTTCTATCGTCTGGCTAGGGGTGTGACGTATACTCAGGTGTGACTTATATATTAAAATATTTCAGGTGTTGGTTAGAGGGCGCTCTAGGCTTGTGTACCAGCATCTGCTGCACCTGTACCACTGACAATTTAAAATGTAAACATTACCAACAACAACTTAGGCTATAAAGACAACTGAGAAAGAGCGGAATAATTGGAAATGGAACTGATGCTGAGTCTGACGACAGCCACGCAGAGGAGGAAGCGGCGCTTCGTCTACCTCCGGAGTTGGCGGAGTTGTTCAGAAGCGACACCGAGGATGAAGAATTTAAAGGATTTAGCGATTAGGAGTGAGATGGTGAGTTTGGTGAACTTGTTATATTATGTTCTTTATGCTATAGTTATGTGAATAACTGTTAATATATTACGTTAACATACGAGACACCTATTCAGTTCGTTGTTTATGCTTCATGTAGCTGAATAACCATCAATGTGTTACGTTAGCATAGCGCACACCTATTCAGCTGTTGTTCTCTATTCTATTATTACTATAACTTGCCTTTCAACATGAAATGTCTGTTCTTGGTGTCGGATTTTGTAAAATAAATTTCCCCCAAAAAATTCGACTTCTATACGTTTTCTTCTTCTTCATTATGCATTTTTTGGTGAGTGCGACTTATACTCCGGAGCGACTTATAGTCTGGAAAATACAGTAGCTCACCACAGGTCCCAGTGATGAAGAGAGTCATTCATATGAACACATGATGAGATGGAGAAATAAGTCCTGAGAGAACCCAGAATCGAACCTGAGAGACCCAGGTTCCTGGCTCCCTTTCGTTCTCATCTCTCTCCCCAGTTTCTTGTGTACCTGGCTGTTTCTGTAAAGTGGCCTAATGGTCTTTCTGACTAACTTTGTTGACTCCAGTGGGCCTTGTTGCCCCCAGGAACAGCTCCAGGACGTTCTCCACTCAGGCAGCAGTGTCACGTTTGAACAGAGAGAGACTGTGTGTGTCGTACTTCAGAAAGGTAAGAACCATATTTCATATTGTCTGCAGATTTAAATGCTTTTTTACACCCACTTTTGCATATTAGAGGCTACATGAACCACGTGACATGTATATTCTGGACGTCTGTCGGTGCTACTCTCTTATTTAACGCTCTGCTTCTCATATTTCCAAATCGATTCACAGCAGCTGTGCAAGTGCAGTGCAACTTGTTCAGTTCACACCAATGATCAGCGTAGGTTTTAAAAGAATATTTTGTCCATCTGTCCCTCTCTGCTCTTTCCAGAGGTTTTAAAACTCTTCATTTTGGAAAAGCATTTAAAACAATCTCTGATCTGTGACATGAAAACATTTGTGTAGCCCTAGCCAATGTCAGTGAAACTATATTTAACCTCCTTGTGGCCCACTTTTGGGTCGAAATCACACACTTTTCCTTTAATGTTACAAATTATAATTTGTACTACACATATTGCACTTTTACAATAAAATCTACATAGAAAATAACCCAAAAAAATCCCTTTATACTCAACAGCAGCTTGCTGAGGTGCAGTTGTTTGGATTCTGGAGACGTTTGCAGAGTAAAACTTCTTTGGCTTAAATCTGGTCCCACATGTGTCTTGTCTGTGCCTAGTGTTGTGACAGGAACACGTTGAGGCAGGCGTAGGGCAGGGTGGAGAGGCAGTCCGTGTTCACCGTGACCTGCATCTTGCTGAATAAAACTCGGTTTTTGTCCTCATTGGGGGCGCGTCTCTTCAGGTCCGAGAACTTCTCGAAGATCAGACAGTGCACCCTGCCCCGGACCAGACCTCTGAACCACAGCACGGCCACCAGGTGCCTCCTCCTGCACAAGACCAGGCAAAATACACCACACATGCATCAGTGCAGCAGGGAAACCTGCGTCTTTGAGTCAGCAGCGTCTTTAACCGCTCAGGTATAACATAGGTTCACTTCTGTTCCTTCCTTGGACCAGTTTTGGTAGATCCTAACCTCTGCAGGCCGGGTTCATTTTTCAAAAAGTGGTCATTTGTGTTTATTAGTACAATAACATTTTATACTTACTTTTTATACTTTTTATCCTAGTAAAAGCTATTTTTTTCTGCATTTTTTGCTTTGAAATTGAAAACAAATCCCTTTGAAATAACAGTACATATAAAAAAAATAACAAAAAGAATTAACAAAACAATAATTGCCAACTCAAAACCTAAAACTCTTAATAAATTGACAAGAAAAATGAATTACATTACTATTCGAATAATATTTCTTTGTCTTTAATCAATCAATCGCCAGTGAGACACTTGAGCTCGTCTTTCACAATTTTCGGTAGTTTATTATGAAAAAATTGCAAATATTTTTTCATCAAATTATGAAATAATTCCAAGAACCCCCTGTAAAGTGCTCACGGACCCCCAGGGGTCCGCGCATCCCTGGTTGGGAAACGCTGCTCTGTAGCCATCACAATTTGTCTCCGTGTCCAAAATCGCTCAAATCCTTAAACTCGTCCACATTACTTTCTCCACCACAAACAGCCAGCATAAAAGTTTAGCCCTGAGTAGACTGACCTAAAATAAGCTCATCTATTACTACTACTACTACTACTACTACTACTACTACTACTACTACTACTCCTCTCAAACCTGGCTCAAACTCAGAACCTGACTGGGAGGCGAGTGCTCTGCCCACTTTGCCACAGAGATAAAAAACAAACAAACAATTACTTCTTAATTAACCAAGTAAGCAATAGATCAACTCCTTCACCTTAAAAGACATCTTAATCATGTGAATGAAGGATAATTAAAATAAACAACAAAAACTGTTAAAATGAAAAATATGACTCTTTTAACTCAGGACAATGGGCAGTAGCATTATTTGTGGAGCGTCCTTTCACTTTTTTCACCTCTAACAAATGTTTTTGGGTTCTTCCACTTCTCGACTGAACTCTTTGCCCATTCTTCACCTGCAGAAGTCTCTAAAGCAGGGGTGCCCAAACTTCTTCTCTCCGAGGCCCAAAGGCAATAAACTTTTGAATGTAATGAGATCATATGCAAACAGATCTATGATTAAACTTCCTTTAATTATTACATTCTTAGGTAAACAGAGCAGATTTGTAATAAACTCACTACCAACCGCTAACAGTCACTCAGTGCACAAGAATTAAAGGATCTACCCCTTAAGGATCACATCCCCTCTGGGGCCGAATCAGCTCAGTGATGTTTGATGGCCTCTGTGCCTTCTTTAAAACCCACCAAAGATGTTCAATGGGATTTAAATCTGGAGAGTGAGAAGGCCACTCCAGGACGTCCCGGGACCTTCGTGTAGCAGGCAGCAGAGACGACACCGGTGTGGTCTGTCTGCATACGGGCCCCTGAGCAGCCATGCGACACACACAGGGACTTTTCAAACCAAAAGGCCACTTCTCCAGCGCTAACCTTCAGCTAATCCCAGCTAATGTCCACTTCTGCTTTAATAAAAAAGAAACCAAACCCCACTTTGAGGATGTGGTGTCTTCTGTCTTCACTCAGGTCGTCCCCTTTTGCATCATATTCAAACTATTTTACTTTTTATTTGAAGTCGCCCACGTCTCCTCCACATAAAGACCCAGCTCTGGTTTGGTGCGTGTCTGAGCCTGGTGAAAAATTATTAGAAATTGCTCGTCCTTCACTGGAAAATCCCTTTAAACCACTGTTGACCTTGGCTCGCTCTCAGCTCCTCACAGTTTCCTGGTTTAGTTCGTATTTTGCTGACGAAAACATTATTAACCCCTCATGTGAACCCAGCCAACCTCGCCAACCTCAGGTCAATAACACAGAAAACAGGATATCACAAGATACTACTACTACTAATAGTACCACAAATATTACTACTGTTGTTACTGCTACTACTACTACTACTACTAATGCTACTACTGTACTGTTGTGAGATACATTATGGCCAGGGTCGTAGCATGAGACAGTGCAGCCAGGGCAACAGCACTGGGGCCCCGGAAGCTTAGGGGCCCCTGAGAGTGGCCTTTGTCCATTTATGGTCATTTTATATTCATAATAAACAAGAACAGCACTTCATTGCAAATTTGTTTTTCCGACTAATTACAAAATGTGAAACTACGACATTATATTTGTGAGTTTGTATTTTATTTAGTTCAATTTTTTCAGCAACATTTTAAAAGATAAACTAAAAACACCAATTATAAAAATGGTTTTGTTAAAATAATGAAAAATAAAATGAAGCTATTCAAATGAGCTTTGGTGCCAATGCTAAAACCTGCCCTGGGGCCCCTCATCACCAAGTTACGCCACTGATTATGATTATAGAATGTAAATGACACTGAAAATGAAACGCTCTTTTTGTTTTATTGTCCTTTGTACAAGGATACAAGGAGTCCGCTGTTCTGTAAAGTGTCTGAGGGCAGCACAGACTTGTTTTCTGTGTCTGATGAGGTCAGACTCCAGATTTTTTTTTTAAGTCCAACGTGTTTCAGTTTGCTCAGTTTATGCTATATGTCTGGCTCCTGCGCCAAAGGACACTCTATATTTGACCTAATGTGACGTTTGTCTGCCTATGGTTTGGGCTGGGCACCTTTTATGTTGTATGACACTAAATAATAATAAAAACTACTACCACGGCTACCAATAATACTACAGCTACTACTACAGCTACTACTACTATTTGTTAGACAGGCGTACATAATAAAGAGGCCAGTGATGGATAATAACAAACTATTGTAAAAGTCACAAGAGAGAAGTGCATCCTGGTTGGTCTATTCCTGGTCCTGTTGCTGTGATAAAGTAACTCATTCTCAAAGTGGGAAATCCCTCTGACTGTCGATGTTCAGTGAACTCACCCGAAGTCTGGACAGTGTTGTACTAAGGGCTTGAGGTGGCTCTTGATGTCGGAGGCATGTTTCTGTCCGATAATGTCACACAGCATTCCTCCAACAGGATACAGCCATTCATGAGACGATTCCTGTTACAGAAACACACACACAAGAGTGAAGAAAACTGTTTCATAGTCAGAGGTGGGCAGAGATGTCTGTTGCCTACTACCATGATTTCTTTTAGCCAATCATAGCAACAGCTCATATGATGTAGCCAACAACAAACCACTGCAACAGAAATATAGAAATGTGTTGTCTGTTTTTTTTTTTTTTTTACTGTTGGCGTGAATGTAGAGCTTAGCATTTACGCTAATGTTTTTCAGCGTCTCATTAGGGCTGACAGCCTCTGGCCGCTTAACTTTGGCATAACTTTGGTCGATTAATTGCTGTTGTGGCCATATCTTTGGTCGATTAATCGCTGTTGTGGGCATAACTTTGGTCGATTAATCGCTGTTGTGGGCATAACTTTGGTCGATTAATCGCTGTTGTGGGCATAACTTTGGTCGATTAATCGTTGCTGTGGGCATAAATTTGGTCGATTAATCGCTGTTGTGGGCATATCTTTGGTTGATTAATTGCTGTTGTGGACATAACTTTGGTCGACTAATCGCTATTGTATGCATTACTTTGGTCGATTAATCGCTGTTGTGGGCATATCTTTGGTTGATTAATCGCTGTTGTGGACATAACTATCTAATGTTGTGGCCATATCTTTGGTCGATTAATCGCTGTTGTGGGCATAACTTTGGTCGATTAATCGCTGTTGTGGGCATAACTTTGGTCGATTAATCGTTGCTGTGGGCATAAATTTGGTCGATTAATCGCTGTTGTGGGCATATCTTTGGTTGATTAATTGCTGTTGTGGACATAACTTTGGTCGACTAATCGCTATTGTATGCATTACTTTGGTCGATTAATCGCTGTTGTGGGCATATCTTTGGTTGATTAATCGCTGTTGTGGACATAACTTTGGTCGATTAATCGCTGTTGTGGGCATATCTTTGGTCGATTAATTGCTGTTGTGGGCATAACTTTGGTCGATTAATCGCAGTTGTGGGCATAACTTTGGTCGATTAATCGCCGTTGTGGGCATAACTTTGGTCGATTAATCGCTGTTGTGGGCATATCTTTGGTTGATTAATTGCTGTTGTGGACATAACTTTGGTCGACTAATCGCTATTGTATGCATTACTTTGGTCGATTAATCGCTGTTGTGGGCATATCTTTGGTTGATTAATCGCTGTTGTGGACATAACTTTGGTCGATTAATCGCTGTTGTGGGCATATCTTTGGTCGATTAATTGCTGTTGTGGGCATAACTTTGGTCGATTAATCGCAGTTGTGGGCATAACTTTGGTCGATTAATCGCCGTTGTGGGCAGAACTTTGGTCGATTAATCACTTTTACTTAAAGAGTGTACATGTTAAACTCTAAGGTACAGCATTTCCTTAGAAACCTAAACCTAGAAATCTAAAATAAGTTTAGTCTGTTGACAAAATGGCATTATTATCAGTTCTGTGCAACTTCCTGTCTGCTTTTTTCTTCAAGCGTTGTCTAATGTTGGCTGAAGACTGAATATGTACATACTGTATCATCATCATGTTCCTTTAAGTTAAGTTCATGTTTTTACTACTCAAATACTTCTCATTCACTGTCACTGCCCTCAGAAAGAGCATTACCATGTTCCTGAAGAGCTCCTGCAGCTTTTCCCACTGCTCTCGGATCTTGCTGGCCGCCTTCTCGTGCTTCCTGCTCTTACACGAGTAGTTATTTTTCATCAGCTGACCGAGGTACTCCTGACACACGTAGAGATGCAGCCGGCTCGCAAACTCCTGTCAACGGGGGCAACACAAACAAACAAAGACACGCAAAACGGTCAGAAAAACAGGAAGGACCGGAGAGAGATGAATGAGAAAAGTCTCTGAAGGCATCACAGCAGTCACAAGACAAAAGGGGTTTCCTAAAAGTTCATATGGGGACTGTTGCAGGACAGTGGCAGCGCTTGCTTTGACAACTAAATTAATAACAATGACTAGAATAAGGTTTAGAAATCACAGCCACACATCACACAGAGGTCTTTCAAAAGGCAGTTCCTATTTTTAATTTGCTTAAAAACTCGTGGCACACTATAATGACAAAATAGAACAATGTGCAATTTTGTTTTGTAACACAGTTTCATAATACAGTGAATGACTTTTTAGGCTTAAGATGAAGAAGTTAACACTTTATTGTCCCTCGGGCTGGGCACTGAACAACAATACCTTTGTGGTAACGACCGAAAAGCTGCAGTACTTAGTGGGATTAAAAAAATAATCTATTGGTCCCAAGTTTCGATACTCGGCGGGGCCCGGGACATTACTATAGAAAGCAACACTGCAGCTGCGTCACATTTAGCTCCCTGTTTTGAGCAGAGTTTTCAACGTAAGCGCCAGTTATAACAGAGACAGGACGTCCCGCTGTGTTTACGTCGCTCAGGGCACACAGGCCTAGAGTTGTGACCTTTACCACCAAACACAATCACAAGGAACAATGGAAGACGGGTCTCATAGTTGTGAGCCATTCTTTTTAATAGTATTTTATTTTTCATTTGTGTGTGTACATCAGTGTGTTTCCCACTGATGCACACACAAGCTTCACCTTTGCTACTAACTACAGCTCAGGCTCAAGACGAGGAGTTCAGCTGAGTAACAGGAGAAACAGCCAAAGATAGCCTTCAGAGAGCGAAGTTTTTCTGTATTTTTAAAAATTTTATTCTGTCAAATTTTTCACTTGGCTGCAGAGGCACTGCTAAGGTCTCATGGCCCTAAGCAAAAATTCCTCAACCTGCATCTGTAATAAAAAATTCCAACATGTGAAAAAAATTGAACTTGGCATATTGGAATTCCTTCTCTGAGCTAAATAATCTACTGAATTATGCTCACCACTCTTGGTTTTTATCCTCTCCTCTTTCTCTTTTTGTCTCTCTTTTTCGCTGCCAGACCTGCAGCAGCTGCAGCTCATAAACTGTGAAGGAATAATGGCCTAATGTGAAGCGCTTAGAGAACCTTGAGAAGCTTGTAAAGTGCAATATAAATCCATCATTATTATTATTATTACATTGACAGCATTCATTTTGACACTTTCTCAATGCCAGTGACAGCCACTAGTTTTTGTTTTTTTCACAGATAAATCCTATCACAATAATATTAAGTGATTAAACAGTTTTCCTCAAGTAAAAGTTATTAGCGATTCACTCAAACAATCAAAATCTCCAGGGTGTTTTTACGGGGCTCATTTACCAGCACCTTCTCGTCATTAAAAACCTATTCCAGTATATTCCAGGTTTTCCTAGGAAGTGGGGGACACCGCTGCTTTCCTTCTATTCATTTATTCATTTCTGGGATATTCCTCGTGCTCGGGAGCTGTGTCCGGTTTCAAACAATAGCAGCTAAAAAGGCGTCGCGCTGGAACTTCCAACGGAGTCATAAAGTTAACAGGGATTTCCTTTGCTCTGCCCTCAGACAAATATCACTGATTTTCAGGATATCATTACTGATAATCAGCTATTAGTCCACACAATACTCCCGGGAATTTTGGCTTTTGCACAAACACTTGTAGTAGTTGATAAAAATGTGTTGGTGACCTATTTATTACACAGTGAAGATTAGGTTTAATCCAGCTGTGATGCAAGGGTTTTACTGCTCACACGGCAGAGGTGAAAGCAGACATTTTTAATAAATATTATACTTTTCTGTTTTTTATTTATTTTTTTCACGTATTATTTTAAATTCTCTAAATGATAAAGTATTTTAAGCTCAATGAGGGCAACAGTAGTAGTAGTATTAATAGCAGTAGTGCAGTAGTAGTGGTAGAAGAAGTGGTAGTGGTAGGAGCTGCTGTATTGTTATTAGTAGCAGCCCAAGAAGTAGTATTAGTAAAAGCTGTATTAGTGCTAATAATAGTAGTTCCTGAAGTAGCACTAGTGGCTGTAAGTAAGTTTGTCATTGCCTTTGAGTGAAGACATGAACAGATTCACAGGATTAAGAAGTTACTTGAATAGCAGTTCATAGTTAACAAATAAATGGTTAGATTCATTGTTGGTCTGTTCTTAGAAGGATTTTGTATCAGCCACTGGCTACAGAGTTCTTTCGGAAGTCAACCTTTGAGGTCATTTATGTTTTTGTAAGAGGTCACGCCAGTACTTGCAGCTCATACACACGATGAAAGTGTTCTAGACATTTCGTATCTTAGAAAACCTTCGTCTATGTGAGGATAAATGTGTTATGAAGAACTTGTTATAAAGCTTAATACTGTGAACATGTAACGTTAACTCGCTGCTGTAACACTGGGTACCGTGTATTTAAGCTCACTGTTTGTGTTGAGTGTTCCTCACGTTCAGTGTATCAGATATTTGTTTTTTCTGTGTGTTTCAGTTACAAAAATCAAGTAAAGGGGAACCTCCAAATGAGAGCAGAAAGCTTTGTCTGGAGCCTTCTTTATATTTGCTCGCTTGCTGTTCAGAGACACAGTTCCATGTTGTGAGGACAATGTTTGTTCTGCTATTTCCTGGTGTAAATAGACTGCTGGGGGATCAAACTTTTTTTTTTTTTTTAAAATAAAATACTAAATCCGTATCATATGTGTCCTTTACATCAGCGTTTGTAACTTTTTATCTTTGACCCTTTTTTTAAAAGACCAAGGGTTAAACAATTCCTGGCAGCATGAGGGATGTGTTGTAGAGAGAAACCTCCGCAGGCACAGGGAGAACATCCCATCTCCACACAGAGGCCCCTCACAGCAGCAATAATGGGCCAATATCGCAATACTAATACTCTTACTTTGTACAAGCAGCCTCTGTGCTCTCACACAGGGACCAGCAGTGTGTGTCTTATGTCACATTTTCTGATCACTAAATAAGTTTGTGAGAGTTGCTTTCCACTGTAAATGTTAAAACACGAGTTGTAAGCATTTTTCAGCTGTTAGGGAATACATTTTTTAATAATTTTATGATCAAAATCGGCACAAAAAGAGAAAAAAAAAAGGGGGGAGAGGAGGGGGAGCAGCAGAATCAATCTCATCAGGAGTATTTGGATTGATCCGCCCTCTTCTTGCTGTCAGGACACAGAGCTAAATTCTTTTCCACTGTGCCATATTTTTCAATCCTGAAAAAATCTCCTTTGACCCACATTGAACACTTGTTAATCTACAGACACAGACACAGCAAGTGAAATGTCCCATGACTCACTCGGGCTTTTCGACTGATTAATTAGTAGGAGACAGTGGGATTTCTGGGGTCAATGAGGTGGCAGACTTTATCAGCCCTGTGCCCGCTTCCGTCCGGTCCCGATTCAGAGGCGGAGCTCCTTCCTGTTACCGTTATGAAATGTTTTGGTTGGGATTTTTTACCTGAGAACTGGGGCCCTTCATCACAGAGCAGCGCTGAGAGAGCTCCTCTGGTCCCTGGTACACATCCTGGACTGTGTGTTTGCTTGTTTTGACCTTTGACCCACTGACTGCACTGCCCCCTGGAGTGTGGGGTGAGTATTACCTGAGAGCTGGGGTCCTTCATCAAAGAGCAGTGCTGAGAGAGTTCCTCCGTTCTCTGGTACAGATTTTGGAAATCCTCGTCATTCGACAGCCATTTCCTGGTCATCATCCTCCTCAGGGGAATCTGGGGAAAAGTGTTTGATTGTTACATTTTTGTCGTTGGTTTCAGTTCTTTATTGTCCCATAGGAGCAAGTTTGGTTTGCAGCTGGCACAGCGATGCCAGGAGGTGACAGTGTTTTAAAATGTGATGCTTGGAGTTTATTTCACTCTATGACCACTTATTCTGTCATTTTGTTCGTTCACTTTTTAAGTTTTACCTTACCCTTGATCATGCTGCACTTAAATCTGACTGTAAGTTTGTTTTTATTTCATCTTGTGTGTTTTGAATTTGTATTTATTGAGGATGTGTTGGTATATTCTCATATCTAATGAGACTGTGTTGAGCAATTTGTGGCTGTGTCTGAACGTCCTCCCTAATCGCTCTGCAGTGCTCTGTAGTGGTCACGTCATTTTGTAGTGGTGTCTGAATGTCTAATGGATAAAAATAGTGCACTCAAAATTTCCCACAATGCATTTTGAAAAGTAGTGGACAGCGATGGTCACTAGAGGTCAGTATGGACCAGAATGCTTTGTGAGTTTTGGAGGAGAACAGCGGGACCGCGACAGGTTTTTAAATTGTACACAACACGTCTGAATGAAACCAGGTAGAAACAACTTTTTTTACTTCTGTCACATTGTAATCAGAAATAAAAAGCTCTTAAATAAACCGCTACAGTGTAAAATTGCTAACGTTAGCTTAGCTAGCGTGCAGCCTCCCCACGTAAGGCACAGAGCTGCAATAATCCACTCTGTTTTATTCATTATAGCAATAATTCATGTTAAATATCACACGTATGACTATTATTTATCTATAATTACTAAAACATCAACTGAGTCTGGTCGGGCTTTATCACAGAAGAACATTTCGACAAACTTTTTTTACACAGACGAGTTAAATTATCACCGGTGAGAGAAAAATAGTAAAAATAGAATCATTTACAAAATGAGTGCACTACAGTCCATTGTATAGTGCTGGACTGTGTAGTGATTGAGGGGTTAGGGGCTAGGGAGGACGTTTGGACACAGTGACTCAGATGCACCTGTGTTTCACCAGCCACAGACGGGATAGCTGGGGTCCTTCAGTTACATGGTCTCCAGAGTTGTGCCTGACTAAAAATCAACATAAAAGTGCAAGAATCGGCACAATATAGCAGTCAACCTCTAGTAGTTAGTAGAAGTTAGAAGCAGCAGTAGCAGTCGTATTAGTAGTAGTGAGAACTTAGTAGTAGTAGTAGTAGTAGTAGTAGTAGTAGTAGTAGTAGTAGTAGTAGTAGTAGTAGTAGTAGTTAAGTAGCAGTAGCAGCAGTCCTGTCCTTGGTCCAGAATCACTTTATCTCAGAGTAAAAGCTCAAAACAGCAATAAAAAGATTTTGCTCTTTTCTCTGGAACAGAACCTCGTAGAACAAAAAATCCAAATGTATTTTGTAGCTCTCCCCCTGCACAGACAGTTTAACTGAGATGAACTTAATGGTTTTCCTCAAGAAACTCATCTTTAACTGTTCTCACTGTCACATTCTAGTAAGTCTAAATTCCCCGAGTGTTTTCAGACACGAGACTCTCGTGGGGTAAAACTCATGATTTCAAATATTTAAAGAAAGAGAGAGGAGACCAAAACAGAAGAATAAAAAACCCAAAAGAGGAAGTGGACCAGTGAAAAAGGAAGTGGAATTCATCGAATAAAGAACAGAGTTTGTACCTTCACGTGGTCCTTGAACTGGTCCTCGAGATCCTGGAGAAGTCTGATATTGAACAACTTCATTTCTTTACTCAAGGCCTCGACCTCAGAGGGGCACGAGGATCTGTAGCCCTCCATGTGCTCGCTGCAAATACACAAAACATGCCCTGTTAATGGAGAATAACAGTGATTCTCAACTGGTGGGTCCAGGCCTGAAAGTGGGTCACAGGGAGGTCAAAGATAGTTTCAAAACACATTCAAATGAAATGTCCGCCTAAGACCCATAGTTAATTAATCGGTGGCTGCAACCCCGAATGGAAATAAGCAGAAAAAGATGAAACAAAAAAGGAGAGAGACCTTAAGATGCCATATAGGCTTTCGTATAAATTATTTTGTATTGTATAAGTGTGATGGGTGACACCGCGGGGCGTCGCTCTGGCATCAGGGCATTTCCTTTTAAAGCAGAAAGTGATTGGTTTGCCAGATTCCTGTGAGGGCCAGGACAACTGCTGGGCCCACGCTGTTTGTGTGTCGATTGTTTAAGCCAATTTGGTAAATATGGTTTTATTTTAATGATTATGTCTGGTCTAGCTGTATTTTAAATGTATTTTATGTGACAGGGCCATGGTTTTGTGAGAACGACCTGTTGTGTGAATGATGTATTTTAGCAGATGGTTGATTTTTTTTGTATTGTGTTTGTTTACAGTTATTCACGGACCGCTACCTGCTGTCCTTTTACGAGTTGTTTTTTGGGTTTAGTTAGTCCGCCTTTAAGAGTGTACAGCAGACTAACTACTTTAAACATTTTTGTTTGTCTTGTTTTTTGTTTTGGGTCACTTCCCGGGTCAATATAATCCCTCTCGCTCAACAGTGTTAAATTAAATTTAAAAAGTTAGGCCCCCAAACCTATCTCGCTTAGGGCCCTCAAATGTGTAGAACCGGCTCAGTCTAGGTCCTTAAAAGTCTTGGTCTCAACTCGGACTCAAACCCTGAAAATCTCAGCCTCCTCAGAACCAATGCCTCTAAAGAAGTTAACAGTAGCTGTAAAACTCAGTTTGATGTTGTGTTGTGGCATCAGGGATCTTATGATTCAGAAGTCACCTCGAGTCTCTTTCTCTAAAACCTACCTCAGGTTACAAATCTCGGGGTAATCCTGGGCTCAGAGTTAAACTTTAACAGTCACATGAAATCTATAACATCATCAGCATTTTACCATCTCAAAAACATTGCCAGAATCAAAGGTTTACTGTCTAAACCAGACCTAGAGAGACTTTTTCAGGTGTTCATCTGCAGGTTAGACTCCTGTAACGGTCTGCTCACTGGACTCACTAAACCAGCTGTGAGACAGCTGCAGGACGTCCAGAACGCTGCTGCTCGGTCCCGACTAAAACCAGGAAGTACAACCATATTAGTCCTGTCCTCAGGTCTCTGCATTGGCTTCCTGTCGCACAGAGAACAGACTTTAAAACAGCTCTGCTTGTGTACAAATCTCTCCATGGCTTACACCACAGAACATCTCTGACCTGTTGGTCCCACATGAACCATCTCAGACTCTGAGGACCTCAGGGACAGGTCTCTGCTGGGACTCTGAGGACCTCAGGGACAGGTCTCTGCTGGGACTCTGAGGACCTCAGGGACAGGTCTCTGCTGGGACTCTGAGGACCTCAGGGACAGGTCTCTGCTGGGACTCTGAGGACCTCAGGGACAGGTCTCTGCTGGGACTCTGAGGACCTCAGGGACAGGTCTCTGCTGGGACTCTGAGGACCTCAGGGACAGGTCTCTGCTGGGACTCTGAGGACCTCAGGGACAGGTCTCTGCTGGTCCCAGAGTCAGGACTAAACTCAGTGAAGCAGAGTTTCAGTTTTATGCTAAACTCTGGAACAGTTTTCCTGACGATGACAGACCTCTACTCTGACAATGTTCAAGTCCAGACTTAAAACTTTTCGTTTTAGCTGTGCATATGACAACTGAAAGTTTTATCTGCACTCTTCTCCTTAATTTAATTTTAAATGGATTCTTAATTATAATTTTTAAATTTGATTTTATTGTTTTAATTGTTATTCTTATCCATGTACTTTTACCTTGTCTTTTTTTTCTGTAAAGCACTTTGAATTACTTGTGTCTGAATTGTGTTATACAAATAAACTTGCCTTGCCTAATGTTACAGAGCGGGCAGGATGTAATTAGAAGTCCTGGTCCAGCCCTGTCTCCTGTCCCATGTCCTCTGCTCTGTATCTGTCAGATGAGCCCAGGACAGCGGTGTCTTCAGACTCCGCCTGTTATGACCTGCAAATCTATTTTTAGAGTCGGTGGCAAACGCTGGTGAAGATACTTTCGATTTGCCTTCAGTACTTCCCTCTCTGTGCCCCATTTCCCATAAGTCACATGACTCTGGTTCACCCACACAGAGCAGAGGCTAAAAACAGCTCAGAGCTGCAACGGAATTAAAACCAGGTCCAAACACAGGCTCGGAAAGTCTGTGAAGCTAAATGAGCCACAGTGAATGAATGTGAGCATGGTTGGTTCTTTGTCTCTGTTTAGACCTGGTTCAGACTTGGTTTGCACCTGGTTTATAACTGGTTTAGACCTGATTCAATCTTGGTTCAGGTCTGGTTTTAACCTGGCTTAAATCTGGTTTGTTCAGGTTTGGACATGGTTTGGTTTAGTCCTGCTTTAGTCCTGGATTAGGCCTGGGTTAGTCCTGGTTTAGTCCTTGGTTAGGTCTAGTTTAGTTCTGTTTTGGATATAGTTTAGTCCTGCTCCATTCCTAGTTTAGTCTTACTTCTTAATTCTGGTTTGTTCAGGTTTGGACATGGTTTGGTTTAGTCCTGCTTTAGTCCTGGTTTAGACTTGGTTTAGTCCTGGTTTAATCTTGGTTTAGTCCTGGTTTAATCTTGGTTTAGTCCTGTTTAGTCTTGGTTTAGTCCTGGCTTAGAATTGGTTTAGTCCTGGTTAAGTCCTGGTTTATTTCTGGTTTAGTCTTGGGTTGTCCCTGGTTTAGATCTGGTTTAGTTTTTTTCCGGTTTAGACTTAAACTGGTCCTGATTTAGGTCTGATTTCAGCTCCAGTTTAGTCCCGGTTCAATCCTGGTTTCAGTCCTGGTTTAGTTCTGGTTTAGACCCAGTTAAATCCTGGCTTAGTTGCGTTTAAGATTAAATCACAATTTTAATCTTGGGTTTAGTCCCATCTTTTGTACTTAAAAGTATGTGAGAGTGAATGTTGTGAGTGAATGATGGTCTGTCAGTGTAGGCATTTCTCCTAAACCACGTAGCTAAAACTCCCATACGAGTGCTGAAATAGCTTGGACATGAGTAATGGAAAACAAAAGCTGCACAACTCTACACGAGCTACACAGAACAGAAACTGAAACTCTGTCCGGAGTCACAGAAACACACACATTTAATTTTTCTGCATATTCTGACAACTTTCTACCTCCTTTTCTCTTTTTTTGGGGCCACTCTCTGTAAACTCTGTGTGTAAAACCTCAGCAGATCAGCGGCAGTTTCTGAAATACTCTCAGACCCTACATGAGTAGAAATATTACTTTTACCACAGTAATAAAGAGTGTTCTAACATAAGGGGGTCCGGGTTTTATTTCAGGTTTGGTTATGTGGTAACAATAATAATGGTAGTAGCGGTGGTGGCAGTAGTATTAATAGTAGTAAAAATTGCCATAGTAGTAGTTTTAGTAGAATGATGTTGAAATTCTATGGTATTAGTAGTAGTAGTAGTAGTAGTAGTAGTAGTAGTAGTAGCAGTAGTAAAACTAGCAGTAGCATTAATAGTTGCCATAGTAGTAGCGGAAGTAGAATTATGTTTTTTGACTTCCCCTAGCAAAATAGGTAGTGAAAGTAGTAGTTCTAAAAGTAATGGTAGTACTAGTAGTACTAGTAATAGTATTAGTAGTATTAGTAGTAGTAGTAGTAGAATGATATTTACTGACTTCCGTTGCACAGTGAGAAGCAACAGTAGTAGTTCTAGTAATAGTAGTAGAAGTAATAGCGATTGTAGTAGTATTATTAAAGTAGCAGTAGTAAGAGTGGTATGCTAATGGTAGTAGTGGTAGTAGTAGTAGTAGCAGTAGTATTAATTGTAGTAGTAATAGTTGATGTAGTAGTAGTGGTAGTAGAATTATGTTTTTTGACCTTCGTGGCAAAATGGGTAGCGACAGTTCTAATAGTAATGGTAGTAGGCCTAGTAGTAGTAATTGTAGTAGTAGTAGAAGTAGCAGTAGTGGTAGTAGTAGTGGTAATGGTAGTAGTAGTAATAATAGTAGTAGTAGTAGTAGTAGCAGCAGTAGTAGTATGACAGTCAGCTAAAAGCTTAAAAGCCCACACTCTGCAGCAGCTGACTGTCGTAAATCTCTGACTCCCGGTGCATTGTGGGTACGCGGGAGGAGGTCACATGACTTACTGTAAAGCGTTGAAGCTGTTGATGTATGTGATGTGGTACTGGCTCCAGAGCTGCTGCGGTCTGAGCGGATCGCAGTGACGCCTGTACTCATGCTCAAATCTGGAGAGACAAAAGAAAAACACAAATGCAGACAGGAAGTGGGTTATGGCTTTGTGAAAACTCAGAGGAAAGGTCAAGTTTTCAAACTCGAAGCATCTACGGCGGGGTACCGTTCAGATTTTTTGATACCAGTTCTTAAATGATACCTGGTTTTTAATACCTGTACCCGAGCTAATTCATCTTCTCCAATAAAACACAATAATATTGAATAAAAGACCAATTTTTGGAGTAAAATTCTTAGCTGTAAGTTAAAACCAGTAGTTTGTATGATTTATTCTGTGTTATTTATTTGATTCATGCAAAGGAACATTAAAGGTGTATTTTTGTAGCCTGTGACTGACAGGATTACAGAGGAATTAACATGATTTAACTTTTCTCTATTGCAATGGCAGCAGAGTGAAAATAAGTAATTTTAATGTGAGTCAATGGGACTAAAAAGGGCTTTAAGAGAAGAAGAGTGAGATTTTTATTTAGAGAGTAGAAAAATTCTGTGTGTTTTTTTCAGTTGTGAGGCTGAAATTCTAAAAATTCATTTATTATTAGACATCTTTCTCAAATATCATCCCCCTAGCATAAGAAACGCCAAAATAAGAACAAAAAGGGGCCTGAGGGTTAGGTGTGTGGTGACAATTTGTGGCAAAGTGCTAACCTAAACACTTTTATGTCTACTTCTCCATTGCAGTTGTGTAGCGTTGTGTTGTTGCATCATGACTTCAACTGTGTTACTCTCGCCGTCACTTCTGCAGCTTCAGATCCTGTTTTTTAAGATTTGTTATGATTCTGCAATCACAGACTTCCCCCTGACTCTGCTCCCTTCCCGTTCACAGATAGAAAATGTCTTTATTCTCCTCTTATCAGGGTCTGAGGTGGATTTATCTCCTGACCCATCGACCGTGAGTTAATAACCGGGTCAGGTTTCATTGTGCGTCTGTGGAGATTAATGAACGAAGTGTGAAAGATACAGCTTTTTCTGACATTTAGCAAATATTGTGAAAGTTTTAAGAGGTAAAAGGTCAGAAGTCAGAGTTTGTATTTGGTCAAAAAAACAAAAATCTCACAAAAATGGAAAGGCCCAAAATAGTTTTTTGTGATGTTAATAAAATCTTGTAGGACCCAGTAGTAGTAGAAGTAGTAGTACTTGTAGTAGTGGCAACAATAGTAGTAGTAGTGGTAGTATTAGCAGTAATGGTAGCAGTAACAGTACCAATATTATCAGTAGTAGCAACATAAGTAGTAGAAGTAGTCTAAGAGTATTACTTGTCATGTCATATTATCTTAAGTAGTAGTGGCAGTGGTAGTATTCAAAATAACAGTACTAGCAGCAGCAGCAATAGTAGAAGTAGAAGTAGTAGTACCAGTGGATATAAATATAATTCTGAAGTGATAGTACTTTTTCTTGGGTAGAGCTTTAGAGAAGTGATTCTCAAACCAGGGCTAAACCAGGACTAAACCAGGACTAAACCAGGTCTAAACCAGGACTAAATCAGGGCTAAACCAGGACTAAACCAGGACTAAATCAGGTCTAAACCAGGACTAAACCAGGTCTAAACCAGGACTAAACCAGGACTAAATCAGGTCTAAACCAGGACTAAACAGCCTCGCGGACTTAAACCAGGTCAAACCAGGATAAACCAGGACTAAATCAGTCTAAACCCAGGACTAACCGGATCTAACCAGGACATAAACTCACAGGTCTAAACCAGGACTAAACCAGGACTAAACCAGGTCTAAACCAGGACTAACCAGACTAAACCAGGTCCTAACCAGGAATCAGTCTAAACCAGACTAAACAAGGACTAAATCAGGTCTCAACCAGGGACTAAACCAGGTCTAAACCCAGGACTAAACCAGGACTCAATCAGGTCTAAACACAGGGACTAAACCAGGACTAACGCAGGACTAACCCAGGCTAAATCAGGTCTAAACCAGGACTAACCACGGACTAACCAGGGGCTAACCAGGACCTAAACCAGGACTAACCAGGACTAAACCAGGAACTAATCAGGCTCTCAACCAGGACTAAACCAGGACTAAACCAGGGCTAAACCAGGACTAAATCAGAGTCTAAACCCAAGGACTAAACCAGGACTAACACAGGGCTAAACCAGGACTAAACCAGGCTAAACCAGGACTAAACCAGGTCTAAACAGGACTAAACCAGTGACTAAACCAGGGCTAAACCAGGACTAAACCAGGTCTAAACCAGGACTAAACCAGGACTAAACAAGGGTTAAACCAGGACTAAACCTGGTCTAAACCAGGACTAAACCTGGTCTAAACCAGGTCTAAACCAGGGCTAAATCAGGACTAAACCAGGGCTAAACCAGGTCTAAACCAGGGCTAAACCAGGACTAAACCAGGGCTAAACCAGGTCTAAACCAGGGCTAAACCAGGACTAAACCAGGGCTAAACCAGGACTAAACCAGGACTAAACAAGGGTTAAACCAGGATTAACCTGGTCTAAACCAGGTCTAAACCAGGGCTAAACCAGCACTAAACCAGGGCAAAACCAGGTCTAAACCAGGACTAAACCAGGACAAAACAAGTGTTAAACCAGGACTAAACCTGGTCTAAACCAGGTCTAAACCATGACTAAACCAGGACTAAACAAGGGTTAAACCAGGACTAAACCAGGACTAAACCAGGTCTAAACCAGGACTAAACCAGGTCTAAACAAGGACTAAACCAGGACTACACAAAGTCTTAACCAGGAGTAAATTAAACTAAATCAGGACTTGAACTTTAAAACACTCCAAGTACCACCAGAAGAAGTCTGCGTACCACAAGGGTGACCTGTACCATAGTTTGAGAACCACTACTTTAGAGCTTGCCTCACTGTGAACTCTGTGAATTATATTTCTGATTATTCTGATTCACATAAATGTTTTAAGTTGTACCTTTTGGGGAAGTGTTTAATCTCCTGCAGACAGGAGCAGGTCACTCTCTGCTCCAGCTCTGCCTCTAGGGTTCCTGACTGGGTTATTAATCCTTTCACCAGCTGCAGAACACAACAGAAACATTAGCGCTGTACTGCCCCCAAGTGGTCAGGATGCAGAAATGCAAAAAAAGTTACAATGACATTTATCAGGAAGGATTTTGAACAAACTTAATCAACACAGTAAGCCAGTGTCGTACCGTCCAGACGTCCATGTGCAGGTCTGAGATCAGGGGCCCCTCAGAGCCCTCCTCTCTCTCCGGCTCATTCCTGTCTTTCCAAAAATCTGTGTGTTCCAGGTTGATGATGTTGTCCAGTGAGAAGCGCATGTTCTCCTGCAGGAACAAAAGACAGAATATTAATAACTATCACTGATCTAAGGTCAGTCTGAGCAGTTTTTGTGTTATGATTGTCGGCTAATGGGGGCAGAGAAAACACGCTCTGACTTTAAGCAGTTCATAGTTAGCTAGTTGATGTTATTATTGCAGCATGATAACTAAAAACACATGAAGACTGTCAGTCCTCAAGGCTAAAGGTTAAAACACACAGTATCTGGACTTAAATAAATCTCAAACCTGTATTTCTGTTTAAAGAAGTCTTTTTTGACCAAGCTCGCTCAAACCATCCTCAGAGATTCAGACCTCGCTGTCCTCAGAGGAGAGGTTCACTCTGGTCTTGGACTGGTCTTATATTATACTACTATTACAGCTATTTTGTACTACTACTACTACTACTACTACTACTACTACTACTACTACTACTAGGTAAGGTAAGATATACTTTATTGTCTCTGTAGGCAAATTAGTTCTCTGCATTTGACCCATCCTTCCATAGCCACTGCGGGAATTAATCAGGACCAGGGACCCTTCTTCAGCTGGAGTACTACTACTACTATAACTACTACTACTGCTGCTGCTGTTACTACAAACCTGAGTGTACTATGCACTATGCCACCAAGCAAAAAATACTTTAAGATACTTAAAAGTACTGTAAGCAGCATACGCTCTACTGGTTTGAAAACGGTACTGCAGTCTAACTCAAAACAATGGTCTGTGGGTTGTCAGTCTTAACAAAAAAAGTAGGCCATTATATATATTTTTTTATTGTGAATAATAGGGCTGCACAATATATCGCAAAATTATCGTTATCACAATATCAGCAAACGCAATATCTGTATCGCAAGAATCTAAATATATCACAATAACGCTGTGGTCTTCCATCTGACAGAGATTTACACTGAAGAATCATTTTCCACCAGAGCCTTAAAAGAACATGTGTTGTGACTAAATAAAAATGTTTAAAAAGTCCAGTTTTAGTGGTAATTTAATTCATTTAGTCACAGCTTAGCCTTGTTTTATTCCTGGTTTAGTCTGTGTTAAGTTTTGATTTTGTGGCTGTTTTGACTTGTAAATACAGGAACTTACATTTTTGTGAAATGTAGAGAATTTAACTTACTATATTTGAAAAGTAGGCTCTATTTTCAAATATCACAATAATATCGTTATCACAATTTTCAACATAGTTATCAAATATCACATGTTTTCACCATATCATAATATCATAATAAATCAGCTGTACTGTTGTTATCAGTAAAACTAATATTTGATTTAAACATGTTTACCTCATATCTGGGACACATGTGGGTAGTTTATGAAATATAAACAACCATATACTGCTCATAGAACCTTTAACTTAAAGGTTGGTTTTAGTTAAAATAAAATAAAAAGCATTTTAGTGAAAAATTGTCAGGTAAAAGTAGCTTTAAAAAGTAATAACTGTCTTTGAGCAGTCACAATAATTACAGTATAAATTCTAAGTTCTGGTTGTGAACAGAAGGAGGCGCTGTTACCCTATCAGTAAAAATCATGAATAGTCTAAAGAAGGGACATGTCTTTACCTTGAGCATGCTGCAGTACTTTGTCATTAACTGTGAATTCTATGTTCTGGTTGTGGACAGTAGGGGGTGCTGTTCCTGATAAAATCCTTACTAGTCCATGGAGAGCCGTCTTTACCTTGACTCTGTTGCAGTATTTGTCTTTGAGCTGAGGTAAGAAGTCCGGATCCAGCTGCAGGTCTTTGGACTCGTCCCTCATGTCAACCTGAAGAGAGACGTGTCCCATGATGAACTCGCTGCAAAAACACAAACAAAAAAACAAAACAACAACATGAACACAAGCTGATTTTTTAGACACATTTCACAGTTGGTAAAACTTAGAGAACGCCCTGGACATGTCGCCTCACGTTACAGGAGAAAGAGAAAGATTAGATTTAGATTTAACTCGGACTTTATGTTCCTTATGCAGACAAACTGTACGGTAACCATGCAGTAGTAGTAATAGTAGTAGTAGTAGTAGTAGTAGCAGTAGGGAATACCAGGTTCAAAATTTAAAGAGTCGGCTTGCTAACAGTCTCCTCTCAGTGTCGGTGCTGAGAAACTGTACTATGTAAACTAAAGTGCGTGAATAAAAGAGTTAGGGTTAGTATGGCAAATTCCACGGTCTTTCTTCTGTTTATGTTGGCTTCAAGGATGGCAGGGGCATGGAACTGGGGTCTACCACTGCTACTTAGGGCCTGAGGCAGGTGGTTCTCAAGCTTTTTACACCAAGTACCACCTTAGTGAATATTTGTCTTTCCAAGTACTATCTTTAAAGGGACTTAAGTCTTCTCTAATCAGGTCTAAACCAAGGAATAAAATAAGAATTAAGGACAGATAAGGCACTAATCAGGACTAAACTAGGACTAAGCCAGAAGCACACCTGAATGCATCATCACGGACTCAATGCGTGGCTTTCCCTCTCCGTGGTCTGTCAAACTATTTATGGGGATATATGCAGAGGCTATAGCCTTTGCAAAACAGCGCTCTCAAGGAAAGAGGAGTTTAGCTCTGCGCGTTACGTTGGGGAAATCAGTACAGGATGTGGAAAGATTCTCCAACTATGCTCCATAAAGTATGGACTGCTCAGGGGATACTTCATGCACAGTGTGTTTGGCTGGAGAAACTACTGGTGGGTCAGCCTGAAGTCGGCAGCTTTCACACTACAGACACCGCTCCTGGGGGCAGCAAGAGCCTCTGGTGCGACCTAAACAGTGTCAGTGTGAAAACGCAAAAGTCTAAACCAGGACTAAACCAGGACTAAAGTTCCTAAACAAGTACTAAGTAGTGATCTACATTTCAAATTTAAACCCCAGCTTAAACAGGATTAAAACAGAAATAAAACTCCAAATTAAAACAAATCAGACTTGCAAAAGACTGTGTACCACCAGTGAGACCTTTACCATAGCTTGAGAACCACAGGTGTAATCATACGTTGCTAACCACACACCTCTTGTATCTGTGGAGGATCCAGTTGAGCAGGGCGTATATGTCTTTCGCCTCAGTGGTCTGCCTCTCGAGCTGGGGCAGGTGCTGTCCCAGGACGCGGTGGTAGCTCTGGACGTACTCGCTGAACACCCGAAAGCTGGGGGGGTAGGACCACCTCAGCTCCCGCCTCACGCTCTCCAGGTCGTCCACCACCGTCTTACCCAGGAGCCCCAGGTGCACGGCCAGCCAGGACTGGTTCTGCTCCCTGTCCTCCAGCAGGACGCGCTCCACTTTGGCCCTGACCCCGTCCTGGACCGCCGACCTCCAGGAGTCCATCCAGCTCCCGGGCAGACCTCCGGGATCTGAGGTCCGGCGCTCCTCCTCCTGGATGATACGGGCCACGAACTCCAGCAGCTTTTTGTTTCTGTAAAAAAAAAAAAAAAGGATCTGTTATTTTATTCTGAGGATTATTCCTGTGGACAACTATGGGCCTTAGGCGAGCACAGACATTTAAGTCCAGACCTTCACAGTTTAGGCCTGGTTTAGTCCTGGTTTAGTCTTCAGTAATTTTTGTTTGATTCTTCCACTGGTGCTCCGTTTGAGCAAATGCACCTAAAGTTTAGGAATTAATAAAAGTTTATTACTACTTAGGGCTGAGCAAGCAGGTGATGGGTCTGTGAACTGGCTCCTGACAGCGAGCCTCTCTCTCGCTCTCTCTGCATGACCCTCAGATGTGTTTGTAAATGGGTGCAGCACAGAGGAGAGAGATATGGTCCAACGGTCCTGACAGAGAAGACCGTTAGCTTCATGTTTGTTTCATGAGGATAGGCTCAGGCATCTCTGAGATACAACCTGCTAAAGTCTCTAATGATAAATATACAGGCGGATAATTAATGCTATCAGCGGAAAAACGACTAAAAAAGAGATCCCATAACTTTTCGATAGTCTTATAAGAGAGAGAGAAGAGAGCAGTCAGGGGCAGTCTCAGCAGCAGCAGCAGGGAACATGACAGTCACAGGAGGAGGAGAGACTTTGAGCCTTTTGTGGAAATTCATACTGTCTTCTTAAGTAAACTACTGTTCAAAAGTTTCTTTTAGTCAGACAGGAGTGTTTGTTTACCTGCTTTACTAATTTCGGCTACTTCCTGTAGTAGTCCGGAACACGGAAGAAGGAACACCAGACAGAATGTGAAAAGGAAACATTAAACAGACAACAGCAACAAGTTTATTAATAATAATTAGGAAACGGGCACCAGGGACTATGAACGGGGACGAGGGAGCCTACACCTTATCCCACACCTGGGATGCGGTCCTGGAGAGGGTGTCAGACAGTAGGGGGCGCAAGCTTTCCCTACTGTCTGACAAAACAACATAAGCAGCCTACAAGACACGTCACAGCGACATCACGTGACGCTGCTGACGAAGGCTACAGGAAGTAGCCGAAACTAGTAAAGCAGGTAAACAAACACTCCTGTCTGACTAAAAGAAACTTTTGAACAGAGAGACTTTGAGGCTTGGATCTTTTAGCAATACTGAGATTAATTGCAAAAAATGTAATCAATGCCAGGCACTATTGCCAATATAAAAAGAGGTGGACTACACATTTTTTCTCTCTCACAGGCTCAGGCTTGGGGCAGTGTGTAGTGACGGAAAAGGGAGGAAATAAAGGAAATCAATGGATAAACTGGCTCTAGTGGAAGAGCACAAACAAAGGGACAGACGGAGAGAATTATTGTCATAATAATGTTCTTCAAATATTGCACAGCGAATAGGACTACATGCTTTGCTGGTTAGATGGTCCTCAAAACATTTTTTTTTATCTTAAAGTGGGCCTTGGTCTGAAAAAGTTTGAGAAACACTGATCTAACACCATGCAGCCCTACAGTCAGTACTTGGGTCTGACCTGGTTTAGACCTGGTTTAGACCTGGTTTAGTTCTGGTTTAGACCTGGTTTAGACCTGGTTTAGTCCTGGTGTAATGTGGCTCTGACCTGGCCGGTAGTGAGTTTGAGTCCCGTACGATGTTGCAGATCTTCTCTCTCAGTTCTGTGTAGAGCAGGTTGAGGTCCTTCTCCTTTTTGGCCAGCGTTATCGGGGCGTCCGGTCCACTCTGGGACAGCTCTCTCTGGAACTCCAGACGGAGGGCCAGCAGGTTCAGGTAGGCCTCCTCCAAAACCTCGTTCTCTATCAGCTTATTTATCTGCATCACTGAGACACAGGACACACACAGAGGGAAGCAGGTTTAATACAAGTCTCACAGCAAGAAGGTCCCGAGTGTGATTCCAGGACCGTGTGGGTTTTTTCTGTGTGGAGTTTGAATGTTGAACTGCCTGGGCACTTAACTAAACTTTACCATTCATCCAGGCTTGGGACTGGCACAAATGGCTTGTGGTCCGCTGTGGTTGGATCAATACACATACAAAATACAAAATCTAGCAAATCTGCTTTAGACTCGGTTTAGAGCTGGTTTACTCCTGGTTTAGGCCTGGTTTTGTCCTGATTTAGACCTGGATTAGTTCTTGTTTCGTTCTGTTTAAGAACTGGCTTACTCCTGGTTTAGACTCCGTTTAGTCCTGGTTTAGGCCTGGTTTTGTCCTGATTTGGACCTGGTTTAGACCTCATTTACTTCTTGTTTCGTCCTGGTTTACTCTTGGTTTAGTCCTGGTTTAGACCTGGATTAGTTCTTGTTTCATTCTGGTTAAGAATTGGTTTAGTCCTGGTTTAGACCTGGATTAGTTCTTGTTTCATTCTGGTTAAGAATTGGTTTATTCCTGGTTTAGACTCCTCTTAGTTCTGGTTTAGTCTCAATTTAGTCCTGGTTTAGACCCAATTTGTTCCTGTTTTAGTTCTAGTTTGTTCCTGGTTTAATTCTGGTTTAGAGTTTACCAGGACAATTATTTGAATTTCTCCACTGGCAGGTAGCAAAAACTAAAAGAGTCCATACCACAGTTTATAAGAATATTCTGTTACAGTTTGACCTTCATGACATCTGTGTTCAGTCATTTTCTTCCCTTTTTTTTATTAAATGGAAAATCATCCTCCCCAGAGAGAAAAACTAGACTTCAGGTCAGGATATGTGTCGGTGAGGCGTGGTGAGTTAGATAAGGTAAGAATTTAAGCATTTCAACACATTTTCCCCTCAAAAAGTCCTCAAAAACCCAACACTGAGGAAAAGCATAGACTCACTTCATATAAAACTGTTTTGTCTTTGGGTTTGAGAGTAAAATGACCTGAACTGAGAGAGACTGAGAGAACAAGATGTCTATCAGAGCTTCTGTTGACAAAACATAAGGAGCTGAGACAGACACAGAGTCACAGAGACAGGAAAATACTCACAGTACATCAGAATACACACAGGACGCAGATTTAACTGGAGAACAAATATACAAATAATCTGAAGAAAGGCTGTACACATTTAGTACTTGTATTAAATTTGTATTAAACTTGTATTAAATTTGTTAAAATGATTGTAAATGCAAAGTTACTTAAGGGTATGGAGCCTGGAAAATGCTACAGGGAGCTGCCAAAAAGGCAAAGGCAGCTAAATCTCAATATTTGTCTTTATAAGAACTATCTTTAATGGACTAACATGAGCCTAAACCAGGACTAATCTGAGACTAAACAAAGGAATAAAATATGGGTTAACTAAGGGTGTGTTCACACTGACTGGTCCACAGGACTCAGTGCACTCTGGGACAAAAGTCCGCACCTGTGTTGATGATGTCATTGGTCAGGTTCAAGTTCACACTGAGCTCTGTCAAATGAACTGAACTGACTGAGAGAGCAGTAACAAACCTCGCCTGTAGGGGGCAGTGTGTCAGTATTTACTGAAAGAAACTGGCAAAGAAGAAACCCCGCTCATCTATTGGTTAAAAGTCTGCCTTTCCAGCTCCATATCACAATAATACCACACGGCGCACTGTAATTAACATTTAATGAAGTATTAAATTTAGAGCAGCGATATCTGAACACAGCGGTGGACTCTCTGTGATTAAAATGAAATCTGTGTTGCTTTAGCAGAGTTTTTACATTTGTTTGCTAATGTTAGCAACCTTTTAAATACATTTTATTGACAGTATATTTGTATTTTTGTCACATTAGTTGTGCATATGTTTCTATGCCCTTGGTAAACAGTGCTGTAGTCCACTTCCTGCTGTTAGTCCGGAGTTTGGTCTGCGTTGTGTTCGTACTTCACCAGGACCAGACCAGGACCAGACCAGGACCAGACCAAGACAAGACCAGGACCAGACCAGGACCAGACCAGGACCACACCAGGACCAGACCAGGACCAGACCAGGACCAGACCAGGAGCATAGCAGGGCTCAAAGCGCACTGCACTGAGACCTCTGATTCCAGTCAGATCAGAGTTCTCTTGTTTAGTGCTCGCCTGAGTCTGATTGTGCTCACAGCTGCTCAAACAAACCGGACTTTGCCAGGAAGCTCAACAAAGTTCAGTTGAACCAAACATGGCAAGTGTGAACACGCCCTTAAAGAACTAAGCCAGGACTAATCCAGGACTAAACCACGACTAAACCAAGGCTAAACAAAGGAATAAAATATGGGTTAACTAAAGGACTAAACCAGGAGTAAAGCTGGAGTAAAGTTGGATTAAACCACGTCTAAACCAGGAGTAAACAAGGCGCAAACCAGGACTGAACCAGGATTAAACAAAGACTAAACTAGGACTAAACCAGGACTAAGCAGTGGTCTCTAAACATCAAATTCAAACCAGAGCAGGATTAAAACAGGAATAAAACTGTCTCTAAGTTAATCTTAACCAGGACTTGAACTGACTCCTGAGCAGCACCAGAAGAGCTCCGCGTACTGCCAGTGATCCCCGCCCACAGTTTGAGAACCACTGCACTAAACCCTCACCAGCGGCAGCAGCAGAGTTGTTACCTGACAGAGGAGTCTGGGGCAGCTCTGGCAGAGTGTACACCTCCTCCATCTCCTCCTGCTCCTCCTCGGGGTGTGGAGTCTCCTTCCTCTCCTCCAGTGGACCCTCGCTCAGAGGCAGCAGCTGATCCTTCTTCTCCTTCTTTGTCCCGAACAAGCTACGCCGGATCTGAGCTCCTCTGTGCAGCAGCGAGTTCGAGCCGATGTTGGGATCTTGAGAAACACAACAGAGATTTAACAACAGGAGGATTTTAATTAAAACTTTAATTACAACCATCTATTGTTGTGGAAAATGGTCTTTCAGTAATCTCACAGATCTGGTAGATGGTTCCAGTCGCCAAATTTAGCTCAAGAAAGGACTTTTATGAACTAAAATGAGTGTTTCACCTGTGTTTGAGCGAGACAGTCCCTTGTTCTTCTGAGACGGAGACTCGGATTTGTCCTCGTCTTTTTTCTGGAAGAATCCTTCGATGGTCTTTAGCGGAGACACCACCGGAGATACAGCGCTAGGACCTGGACCAGAGCAGGAGATTAGAGGTCGAGCGATATGGGTTTTTCTATGGCCGACGCCGATACCATTTTTTTTTTTATCATTTAGAGAAGCTGATGGTCGATAAACACTGCTGAGTTTCTTAATTTCATCAAAAAAATTTATATTGTGTAATTATAATAATACAATTTTAAAACAAAAACAAATGTGTTAGAATTGGAAAGTGAGAACAGGTTAAAAAAAAAAAAAGCAATCCCACTCAAACTTGCCATACAAGCAGTCCTGATCATTTGGGGCCATAAGCAGAAGACTGCTTTTTTTCCACACCAAATAAAATTTATAACATTATAACTTTAAGCTGTTGAAAAGATTTCTACTGTATTTCTAGTACAAGGTTATTGTTTTGAGCCTTTCACTCTGAGATAAAGAGATTTTGGATGTTTCCTATGAACTGCAGAGTAAGAGCCCAAATTGCTACATGATGATTGGGGAAGCTGGGGTCCTTCAGTCACATGGTAGCCCAGACATGTGCCTGACCAAAAATCAGGATTATAGTGCAAGAATTGGCTGATTGTCAAAAAAACAAAAACAAAAAACAAAAAAACAAAAAAGAAACATCCTGATTTATCAATCAACCTCTACAGGAGATTGTCATTAATGAGACTTAAATGGTAAGTTCTTTGGGCATAAAAGTGTTGGGCTTTGACATATTTTGGTCTCACAGTCAGGAGGACTTTTTTACAAGATGGCTTCAAGTAAAAGTGTCACTGCTACGATTACTGCTGCTTCCATTATCGTTATTACCAGAGATCGACTGATATATTGGCAGATTTTTGTATTTTTTAGACAATGGCTGATTCTTGCACTTTATGCTGATTTTTGGTCAGGCACATGTCCGGGCGACCATGAGACTGAAGGACCCCAGCTTCACCAACCATCTTGTATCAGTTTGGGCTCTTACTCTGCAGTTCATAGGAAACATCCAAAAACGCTTTATCTCAGCCTGAAAAGCTAATTTTTTTGTACTAAAACAAATGGCTAGATTAAATAAATTTCTTTCAAAAAAATAAAAAAATTGCCCTTGCACATCAGTCTAAAAAAAGTTAATCGGCCATGGGCTGCTCTGAATCTCAATCACCTGTGACTCTGCAACACCACACTACCACAGCCGTATCATCCAACAGCACTGGGCATTGTCCCTATCTCGCAATGGTAAAAGATATAGAGCCCAGACCTGGACTGACACCAAAGTACTTCTAGTTCAGGGGTAAATGCTCTGTTGATTGAACCACAAAGCCCTTTTATCTCACAATGATAAAGAATCCACTAATACTAGTCATGTGTTCTGTTACTGACCCCTTGTGGCTGGAGTTAGTATCTTTGGCCCTATGTCCCAATGGCACTGGAGCCTTTAAAAAATCTTTCTTAGTCCATAAAAATTCTATCATCACTTTATCTCGCTAACAAACAGACGAGCTAACGCTGGTAAAAACATAAAATACATAGTAAAAAATGTACAAAGGCCAAAAAATTACAAAGAAATACACAAAATTTGACTTAAAAATAGTCAGAAAAATATGAGGAAAAATATAAAATTGTCTAAAAGATTTTAGGAAAAATACTAATCTATTTTAAAAATAGTCACGAAAATTACAGGAAAAACTGCTAAATTATTCTAAAATTAGTCACAAAAATATGAGTAAACAAAAATTGAGAAAAAATCTAAATTAATTTACAAAGTAGATAAATAAAAACCATAACCAGCTCCTAACTCTTACATGCAGGTCTATAGAAGTAAATCTTAGAGGCTTACTTGGAGAAGGAGGCGGACATGTTGGATGAGTTTTGTCTTTGCCCTTTGACCCCTTCTTGTTTGGAGACAGCGGGCTTTTCTCCGCTGCTTTTCTGATGCTGTTCCTCAGGCTCTTCACCTTCCCCAGCGTCTCCCTCAGCGCGGTCGGAGTTTTCCCGTTACTCTTCAGGGACGCTCTGTCTACTTCTGTGGCCTCCATCTCAAACAAAGGTCTGCCTACGAGACTAAAACCACAGAAGAAGAAGAAGAAGAGAGAGGTGTGAGAGGTGAGGTGTGTTTGTGGTGGAGCCGCTCTGTTTACTGACAACACGAGCTCCTGCGTCTTAAGCTTCACATCAACAAACGGAAAATACTCAACTTTGGCTGAGTTTGACTCTTGATACTGAAGGGCAGTGGTTCTCAGGCTAAGGTACAGGTCTCATTGGTGGTACGCAGGCTTCTTCTGCAGTTCAAATCCTGACTGAGTTTAATTTAGAGCCAGTTTGATTCCTGGTTTAGTCCTAGTTTAGACCTGGTTTAGACCTGGTTTTGTGTTGGATTAGTGAGTCCAGGTTCAGCCCTGTTTTTGTTCTGGTTTAGACCTAGCTTAGACCTGGTTTAGACTTGATTAAGTCCTGGTTTAGTCCTGGTTTAGTCCTGGTTTAGACCTGGTTTAGTCCTGGTTATGTCATATTTAGACCTGGTTTAGACCTGATTAAGTCCTGGTTTAGACCTGGTTTAGACCTGGTTTTGTCCTGGCGTAGATCAAGTTTAGTTCTTGTTTAGTCCTGGTTATGTCTTGTTTAAACCCGATTTTGTTCCAGTTTAGTCCTTAGATCCTTTAGATCTGATTTAGTCCTTGTTTAGATCTGATTTAGTACTGGTTTAATCTTAGTTTAGACCTGGTTAAGTCCTGGTTTAGACCTGGTTTAGACCCAGTTTTACGTTGGAATAGTAAGTCCTGCTTCAGCCCTGGTTTTGTGCTGGTTTAGTCCTTGTTTAGTCCTGGTTATGTCTTGTTTAGACCTGGTTTAGATGTGGTTAAGTGCGTGTTTAGTCCTAGTTTAGATCTAGTCCTGGTTATGTCTTGTTGTAATTGTATTGTGGTAGTAGCAGTAGTAATAATAGTAGTAGTAGTAGTAGTAGTAGTAGTAGTAGTAGTATTACTGTGGGGTCCCTCAGGGCTCAGTGCTCAGTCCAACCCTCTTCACCGTTTATCTGCTCCTCTCGGTCGTGTCATCAGTGAACATGGAATCCACACTGCAAAAAATCAATATCTAGCATTAGTTAAAATGACTTGAATTCAGATTATTAACCTTGATTTGAGTACTGTTTTACTAGATTAGATTTATTTACTTACTAGGCTAGATTATTTGACTTGTTTCAAATCATTTCTGTGTTAATTTTAAGCCATTTTTACTTATTTCAAGCAAAATTATCTGCCAATGGGGTA
The DNA here is from genome assembly GCA_020698575.1 of Bostrychus sinensis. NCBI lineage: Eukaryota > Metazoa > Chordata > Actinopteri > Gobiiformes > Eleotridae > Bostrychus > Bostrychus sinensis. Next base: position 4,525,008 of record CM036258.1, read on the forward strand.
GGAAAATTCCACTTACCCCAGATGGCAGATAATTTTGCTTGAAATAAGTAAAAATGGTTTAAAATTAAGACAGAAATAATTTGAAACAAGTCAAATCATCTAGACATATTAGAAAATAAATCTAATTTAATAAAACATTACTCAAATCAAGGTTAATAATCCGAATTCAAGTCATTTTAACTAATGCTAGATATTGATTTTTTGCAGTGCAGTTCCATTGATGTTTTAATGACACACAGCTCTACATCAGGGCCCCTCTGCCCCCCCTGCCCCCCTGCCCCCCTCACCTCCTGCCTGGAGTAGATAAAGCCCTGAATGACTCTGAACTTCCTGCAGCTAAACGGCACTCTGCACTTCACACCAGCTTCAAACCTCTCCCATCTTCTCCATTTCATTCTCAGGTCGTAACATTTCCCTTTCTCCCTCAGTCACTCACCCGGGGCTAAAGTTTCCTCTCCGCCTCTGTCCGCTCCAGGCTCGACTACTGCAGCGCTCTCCTCATCAGGATTCCTGGAGCATCCAAAAACTCCAGTACATCCAAACAAACACTGCCAGGATCCTGATGAGGATGTGGAAATACAACCACATCCTCCCCACCCTCCGCACACTTCACTGGCTCCCCCCAAAAAAGTACAAGTACAAATAAAATAACTTATTATTAGCCTTACAACAGACCGAGTAAGGCTGTTCTTATGTTTGTTTGTATACTTTTGCCTGTTTTTATTCTTTTGTTATTTGCTGTGTACTTTCACTTCTACTCGAGTGATATCTTTATGTCCTAGCACCTGGGCGCATATTTTGTTGACTGACTGGTTCTGACACGTCTGTCTTTGGAACGTCCAGTCGGTTTTTTATCAGTTTAAGTAAATATTTTTTCTTCAGAGTTGGTTTCGGTTTCTGTAACTGAAGGAGTTTTATTGTAATCAGCTGCGAGGAAGGAAAACAATCAAATCCGTGTTTGTGTAACGTTTTAACAATGAGATAATTAAAGTCTGCGGTAAACACAGGGCAGAGTACTGCAGGTACAACTTACACAACTTCATTTATGCAACTCCAGAACTTAGTACTCCGCATTACAAGCTGTGTAGTAGTAGTATTAGTAGTATTGGTGGTAGTAGAAGTAGCAGTACAACTCCAGAACTTAGCACTCCCCAGTACAAGCTGTGTAGTAGTGTTAGTAGTAGTGATAGTAGCAGCAGTAGTGGTAGTAGTAGTAGTTGTAGTAGTGTTACTAGTCGTAGAGTTAGTAGTAGTAGTATTTGTAGTAGTAGTACAACCCCAGAATTTAGCAATCCTCAGTATAAGTTCATTGATGTTGAAATAGTAGTACAAATGCTAGTGGTAGTAACAGTAGTAGTAGTATTCGTGTTAGTAGTAGTATAATAGTAGTATGTGTGTTAGTAGTAGTAGTGATAGTAGTAGTAGTAGTAGTAGTAGTAGTAGTGTTAGTAGTAGTAGTGATAGTAGTAGTAGTAGTAGTAGTAGTAGTATAATAGTAGTATTCGTGTTAGTAGTAGTAGTGTTAGTAGTAGTAGTAGTAGTAGTAGTAGTAGTGTTAGTAGTAGTATAATAGTAGTATTAGTGGTCGTAGTAGTAGTAGTAATAGTAGTAGTAGTAGTAGTAGTGATAGTAGTAGTAGTAGTAGTAGTGTTAGTAGTAGTATAATAGTAGTATTCGTGTTAGTAGTAGTAGTGTTAGTAGTAGTAGTAGTAGTAGTAGTATTCGTGTTAGTAGTAGTATAATAGTAGTATGTGTGTTAGTAGTATTCGTGTTAGTAGTAGTAGTGTTAGTAGTAGTAGTAGTAGTAGTAGTAGTAGTAGTAGTGTTAGTAGTAGTATAATAGTAGTATTCGTGTTAGTAGTAGTAGTGATAGTAGTAGTAGTAGTGTTAGTAGTAGTATAATAGTAGTATTAGTGGTCGTAGTAGTAGTAGTAATAGTAGTAGTACAACCTTGAAACTTATCACTCCCCAGTACAAGTTCTTCATTAACCATCCCAGTAACTTTGGGCCTGAGGCGGGGTACACTCTGGACAGAGGAAGTACTCCAAATCTGCTCTTGTGTACTAGTACTTTTACTTCAAAATAATATAACTGTAACCTAGTAGAAGTAAAAGAACTGAACACAATTGTTACTTGAGTAGAAAGTATTTACTAATATTACCACTGCTAAAATTAATACTACTGCTAATACTGATACTACTACTACTACTATTACTACTCCTACTACTACTACTACTACTACTAGTACTACTACTACCAGTACACGCTCCTCGATGCGGCTCTGAACTAAAATACTAGACATTCCTCACACTGTGTATACGTATCTATACAATCTATATCTAATCTACCATAAGGAATGCATTGTCCAGGAGTAGCTTTACCACAACATACTTTCTACTTGTACTACAGTAGTATTACTGCAGTAACAGTACTGTAACTTGAGAACAGTTGCTGGTGACTCTCTACAAACTTATTGTTTATTGTTTATTGTTTGTAAACAGCAGAATTGTGTCATTATTGTATAAATTTTGTCACAACTAAAACAGAAATCAGACATTACCACAAAATAAAGCTGTTTTTTATCAAATACTTTTTTACTTCTACTTGGCTTAACTTTGTATTTTAGTATTGTTTTAGTCACTTACTGTCTTTTATTCTGTTGTATTGTTAAAGACTGTCTTCTGTTGCGTGTATTATTTTATATTTTGTCCTTATCGTGGCTGTGGGACTTTGGTCAAATACAGCCGTTTTAAATCTGCTGCAGGAATAAGGTTTATTTGACTTCAGTAATTACTTTAATGACTATTTTCTACTTGCGTAATATTATTTTGCAGTAACAATACTCTCATGTGAGTTCACTAACTTTCTGTTTGCAGAAGTAAATCCCAGGCTATAATCAGTTTAATCAGCAGCGTTGTTTTCATTTTCTCTTCTTACTTTCATTTATCAGAAACAGGTGCAGCAGTATTTGCGTACATTTACTACATTATAATAACTGAATACTTGTAAAAAGCAGTATTTATCCTCAGTATCTGGTTTTTATTTTATTCCTTTTGCAAAATAAAAACACAGCTGCAGTAACAGTACGTTTTACTGTGCATTTTTCCAAATAACTACTAAAGTAATTTGTTTTTAAGTAAACTTTACATAAATAAACTATCCACGTAAGTAGCAGTAGTAATATAGTAGTAGTAGCAGCAATAGTAGTAGTTATAGTAGTGGTAGTAGTAGTATTAGTAGCAATATTAATACTTGTAGTGGCTGCAGTAGTGGTAATAATAATAGTTGTAGTAGTAAAATAGTGGTAATAGTAGTAGTTCTAGTAGTAGTGGTGGTGGTAGTTACAATAGCAGTAATGTTTGCAGTAGTAGTAACATCAGCAGTAGTAGTAACATCAGCAGTAGTAGTAACATCAGCAGTAGTAGTAGTAGTAGTGACAGTAAAAGTTTTTTAAATGTGTTGCCCCAAAAATGAAACTTGCCTCTATAAATGAAAAAGAGTCAAATAAAATTAAGCCATGTTTCAATTTTTAAAAAGCTTCTTTTAAAAAAAACTAAAAAGGATCAAGCCTGTGTTTAAACCACTTTAAAAACTTGGTTAATTGCCAATAATATTTAGAAAAAATAATAGAAACAGACAATAAAAAGCTTTCAGAATACAATATGAGCTGGAGTTTCTGCTCAAATGAAATTGAGATCTTCACAAATGGAGTAAAAAAACATGGGCCCTTTGTTTCTTTCTGGTATTTATTTCTGTTGTTATTTATTTTATTCAACAACAACCATGAGGGGCCATAGCTCTTTCAAAAGATGTTTTACTGGAACCTACTTTTGATGTAAGTCTCCCATTATGATCTTAATATCGTGTTTTTGAGTTCTGTCCAGTTCTCTTGAACAACGTCATCTGGACTGGATTTCCTTTGAGTCGCACGATTATTTATCTGCTCCATACTGGTTTCTACGGAAGCGTTTTGCTTTCACCTGAAAAAAAAAAGTTTCTGTTTTAATGAGCTAAGTTAGTTCTGTTTTTATGAGAAAAGTTCTGTTTTTATGAGTATAAATAACTTGGGTTTTTATGACAAAAGTAAATTCATGTCTATCACAACCAGTAAAGGTTTAGCTCGTATTGAAGAGTTGCTCGCTAAAGAAAGGGCGTAAATGTCCCAACTACTTTGTTTAATACGGTTTTATTTTACTCTAGGCTTGAGACACTGGAGATTCTGCTTTCATTAAGTAATATTGACGTATAATCATTAGTTTGTCGACTCTGCGCAGACATCTCAGGTCTTTGCCATTGACTTTGAATTCCTCTCCCCCCAAAAGTGGAACAAGATAATAAGGACCATTATCCACATAAAAACAGAATTAACTTTACTCATAAAATCAAAACTTTTCTCATAAAAACAGAACTAACTTTGCTCATTAAACAGAAACCTTTTTTTTCAGGTGAACGCAATACGCTTCCGTAGGTTTCCATTCCGTTAAAGATTTGTCTGTTCCTGTCCTGAGCTTTAGCGCTGCTCCGTCCTGATGTTGTCCATCATCTCGTCCTGAGCACAGTGCTGTCCACCTGCTTTCATTTACTCCCAAAATATAATACATTTCTGATAGTTCTTGTGAAAGTTTTACTACTGCATACATGGTTCTAACAGTCCATATGCCCAGTCTAAATCTGTTTTTTACTGCGTTAAGGCTCTCCATTGTCGTGTTGGTGTTCTCCTGATGGCTCTCATTCACAGCTGAGGAGTTTATCTTTGTTGCAGTTTTCTTAACAAATAGTTTTTCAGAGTTGTTAGCCCTAAGCTCAACCTCCTCAACTCAGAGTGGTTTTCTGTCAGGGTTTTAGTCTCCTGGAAATTCACCTTTCACCACTGTCACTCTGCTGCCAAAACATTACCAGAGCCACCAAAAATTAAGCAAGCACCTTACATTTTAACTTGTATTTTAGTTTAGTTTTAGGCACCTATGGTCTTTTATTCTATTGCATTATTAATGACTGTCTTCCTATGCTTTTATATTATTACATTATACTACTTTTATTATTGTATTATTTTATATTAGCGTATTATGGCTTGTGCAGCTCTTTGGCCAACACTTGGGTTGTTTTAAATGTGCTATATAAATAAAGTTTGACTTGACTTTTGGCCCACTGTGACAAATGACAGGTATGGAGAAACTTTGTTGCTGCCCTACTTTTCTGTTGAAATCTAAATAAAAAAAACATTTTTAAAACTCACTCATCAAAAAAATAAACTTTTCTAAAAATAAAAACGCGCTCCTTAAAATAAAAATAAACACAAATAAGACTTTCCACCAACTTTAAATACAGTTCATCTAAAAATACAAACAGGAAGGCGCTGTTTCTTTGCAGCCTCGCGCTCCTTAAACTTTGCACGTGCGGCACTTTTTTCCCACAAAACATCAGCGCCATGTTTTCAGTGACTTTCCATGACTTTGAGCCGACTGCAACCAAAGCTGTGTCACCATTACGCGCCGTGCAAAGACATTAACCTTTACGCACCGAGCTAACAGCTAATAACGCGCCTCTTACCTGTGCGTCAGGTGAGTGCTGTTGTCCTCTCCGCGTCTACGTCCGCTCTGGTGTCAGTCCTTTCACTTTCTGTCGCTTTAAATCCACCTCGAGGGAAAAAAACAAAACAAAAGCACTGAACAGAAATCCCCGTTTTGTTAGAGTTCCGGTCTTGTGTGCGTAAAAAGCGAGCACCTTCTGTAAAAAAAAAAAGACGAGGAGACGTTCAGATCACACGAGTTAATAATTATTCAACCATAAACAGAGAGACAGAGAGAGAAGTGCGTTTGGCAAACACTTGAGGTTTTATTGGAGCGCCTGGACTGCACAAACCACGCTCAAGTTACAGAGTTTTTTTCCTTTTTCTTCCTGAAGTGAAGGAATGTGGACTGCGCTGCGAATAGGGGCACATTGTATGGTTTTTTTCATCAAGGTCACGCAAAAACGTAACTTCTGGGTCACTTAAGAAGAAAAAGAATGGGTTCACTGCACTGAGAAAGAGAAGTGGGCAGTAAAATGATAAAATAATGCTGATAAAGACGGGAAGTGTAAAATGCAGAGAAGACATTTGTTTAAGAAGGAAAGTGTGGACGTGGAAAGAAGTGGAGAGCAAAAATAAAACAGGAGAGGCTGTATAAGGGGTTCTCAAACAGTGGTGCGGGACCCAGTGGTGGTACGCAGGCTCTTTCTGGTGGTGTCTGTGAAACCATTAAATGGACAAAGACAAACTGGTTTAAATTCAAGTTTAGTCCTGGTTAAATCCTGATTTTGTCCTGTTTTACTCTTAGGGCACATTTAGTCCTGGTTTAGGGCCAGTTTAGTCCTGGATTTAGACTTGTGTGTGCTGGCCCTTCAAGTCCAGTGGTTCTTAAACTGTGGTGCAGGTCCCACTGGTTGTACACGGGCTCATTCCTGTGGTGGCACCCGGGAGCCAGTCCAGATTTAGACCTGGTTTAGACCTGATTTAGTCCTGGTTTAGACCTGCTCTGGCTAGGGATTACTTTGGGATTAGAGACCACTACTTAGTCCTGGTTTAGACCTGGTTTAGTCCTGGTTTAGACCTGCTTTAGACCTGATTTAGTTATTGATTTTGTCCTGGATTTGTTATTGGTTTAGTCCTGGTTTAGTTCATGGTTTAGTACTGGTTATGAGCTGGTTTATTCTGAAATTAGACCAGGTTTAGTCCACATTTGTCCCTGTTTTGTCTTTATTTGGCTCATTTCAGTCCATTAAAGCTGGTGTTTGTGAAGCCAGATGTTGTCTGAGGCGGTGCTTGGCGTGAACAGAGCAGAGCTGCTACAGAACAAACCCTGCACACTGACGCTCTACGTTTACGACACTGACGCAGGCAGTGACGGAACCATGGCTCCATCTAGCGGTGGCAAGAGGCACTGCCCATAACTCCAGTTCTGTGATTCATTCAGGTTAATACTGCAATTAATACTACTACTACATACTACTTCTACAACTACTCATACTAATTGTCAGAAAAGCCCAGACTAAAAAAATCACTGAAGGCATACTTTCTGAAGGTGGGTGAAAGAAACACACCTTCATTTCCCCTCCACACCTGAATTCTTTTGGTGATCAAGGCCACGCACGCACACTACGAGCTCTGTCATGTACGCAACTGTTCTTATCTCAGTAAGACGTGGATAAACTCTATTATCAACAGTCGTAACAACCTCACTGCCTTGCGCTCACCTTTCTGAAGAAGAGAACAGACAGCGGCAGTAGTTTTGAAGCCTCTCTCTGTCTGCGGTGTCTTCGCTGCTCCTCGGATGTGGCTACTTCTAATTTTGCTACTACTATGACTAGAATGCTACTACTTAAACTACTGAAACTAATACTAGTCCAACTATTACTACTTCTAGTATTATATTCGGAAAAATGTCTCCAATTATGAAATTTTGAAAAAACATGAATATCTGGATGACATAAACAAATGCAGTCTCAATAAGCACGGAGAGTGTCATATTTTTATAATTTTTTACAAAATATGGTCATATCAAGTACTCTAAAGATTTCTGTGAAGACTCTCACTCGTCCAGGGTAATTGTATCGCAACAAAAGTTAAAAAAGCAGTCATCTGGATTGGATTTTTCAAGTAGAAGACGTTTCACCTTTTATCCAAGAGGCTTTCTCAATTCTGAAATGAACTGGTGAGAGCTGGTTTATATTCTTCTAGGAAGGAGGAGTTTAGACCTGAAACTAAATTCTATTGGTCACTGTGACCATGAATAGCCTGAGTGGTTTCGGGTCGTTAGGAGTCGTTTGTCCTCAGCTGGAGTGAGTGGCAGAGTGGTTAACCCTCCCCAGCCTCAGCTCCTTCAGATGTTAATGACCTGAGTGAAACTGGTTTGTTTTGTTTGTTTATTTCAAACCTGTTAATACTCTCAGACAAAAACTGGTTCACCCCAAGGACAAAATTCCCAGTTACAAACAGAGCAATGTTGTGTTCTCCATCCACTGCAGTGAGAACTGTAATGAACAGTACATTGGAGAAACCAAACAACCTCTGCACCAGCGGTTATACCAACACCGCAGGGTTATACCAACACCGCAGGGCCAACTCCAGTGGACCAGAATCTGCAGTACACCTCCACCTGAAGGACACAAACCACTGCTTTGAGGACAGTGAGGTCCAAATCTTAGCCAGAGAGAAAGGATGGTCTGAGCGAGGAGTGAAAGAAGCAATCTTTGTCAAAAAAGATAAACCTTCTTTAAACAGAAATGGTGGTCTCAGATACAACCTTCCTTCTGTCTACAACAGTCTCCTGAAACCCAAACAAAACAAACCAGTTTCACTCAGGTCATTAACATCTGAAGGAGCTGAGGCTGGGGAGGGTTAACCACTCTGCCACTCACTCCAGCTGAGGACAAACGACTCCTAATGACCCGAAACCACTCAGGCTATTCATGGTCACAGTGACCAATAGAATTTAGTTTCAGGTCTAAACTCCTCCTTCCTAGAAGAATATAAACCAGCTCTCACCAGTTCATTTCAGAATTGAGAAAGCCTCTTGGATCAGAGGTGAAACGTCTTCTACTTGAAAAATCCAATCCAGATGACTGCTTTTTTAACTTTCGTTGCGATACTCTAAAGATTAAACAAACATGGGAGGATGAACTTTGTATGAAAATATCTGATGATGCTTGGGATGAAAGTTTGAAAAGTACACACTGATGTTCACTAAATGCTACACATAACCTCATTCAATTCAAAATAGTTCATCTCAGCTTCTCAGCATCATAGCTCAGCCCTAGTTTAGTCCATGCTTAGTCTTGTTTTAGTCCCTGCTTAGTCCTGGTTTGGTTCTGATTATGTGCTGGTTTAGACCTTGTTTAGTCCTGGCTTAGAGCTGGTTTAGTCCATGTTTAGTCTTGGTTTAGTCCCTCATTTTATCCCTCATTGGTAATGGTCAATTCAAAATAGCTCATAGGTTGCATTACTCCGGAAAAAAATTGAACAGTATTTTTGCAAATGTGTCACCAAGGTGGATGGTAACCTGATACACAGTTATTGGTCATGGAGTAAATTGTTCGACTTTTGGAACCACATATTTCTGTTTTTTGAAAGCTTTTGGGAGAACTCTGGAGCCCTGTCCCTTAGTGGCCATCTTGAGGGTGACAAGTACGGTTTCAGGGACAAAATGTGAGAAAATGGCTATTGGATTCGGCATGTTAATTGCAAAAAGGTTGATTCCTAGAATGTGGAAATTAGAATCCATCCCCACTTTTGATATGTGGCTCTTGGATCTTTGTAATACTCTTAATCTGTACTGCTACTGCTACTACTACTTTCACCCCCAGTGTCCAAAAACACACTCACGAACAGAACGCAGGTTGAATATTTTAAAACTTTAATGTACAGTGCTCGGTAAGTCGTTACTAAACACGGTCAGGTGGTAAAAATCAAACCCAAACAATAAGTTACACCGTAGTAAAAAGCTCCTGCTCGTCTTCTATCATCGTTAGTGTGACCCCATACGAAAATAGCATAGAAAGTATTCAGTCAAATATATCTTACTTTAGCTAAATAATAATAATAAACTTTTCACAAGAATTCCCTTAACCAACAACAGGCGAGGACAGTCTCTTTTTCCCAGTAAGAACCTCAAAAAGCGCCAGAAAAAAGTGAAAATATAAATAAACATAGAACAAGGAACAGTCTGAGAAGAACAACGGCTATTTTTATGTTTTTGCAATCGTTCCCAAGAAAAAAACAAAAAACAAATTCATGCACATGAAGTTTAACAGAGTCCACAGTCGATGCATAGGCCCAGGGTTTGTCCACAGGATTCTGATTGGACGCTCAGTGAACCAATCAGAAAGCAGAATACATAAGAGCAACAGATGACTCCGCCCACTTGAAGATTAAATTGGGATTACAAAAGGAAGAGTTTAAGTTAAGTGTTGTGTAAATGTAAGATACCTTTAGAGGACAATTTATTTTTTTACAGTAGATAAGTGTCGGGTTTGGAGAAGCAGACAGGAGCAGGACCACAGAGACTAAACCATGTGCTGCTGTCAACACAGCCATTATTAAGGCTCCCATATTATGCTTTTTCAGGCTTTTTGAAATAGTTTTGGACTCCTTTCCATTAGAATTTCATGTTTTATAACTTAAAAAAATGCACAGGTATGGAAAACGTCTAATCTTCGGCAAAAAAAAGGCTAATTAGCATGGCTATTAGCGACACAAAGCTAATAGATAGATAAATGAGCTGACTGCTTCGTAGTGATGGAGGTTTAAGGCTGTCCGGTGACAGTGTATGGGCTTTAGAAACGCGCAGGAGCATTTCCTGGTTTCACGTGAGACCGAGCATTTTCAGCTCTTGAGAAGGACAACGCCTTCGCATACAGGAATACTTAAACAAGAATACTTCTTCAGGTCTGTTTTTGAGTTTAGGGAGAATGTTGCACAGTTGCTGCATAAACCCAGACTTCCCCCGTAAAGGAATTGTTAAATAAACCCTGCTGTCTGCTTTCTGATTGGTCACTGACTGAAAAAAAAATAAGTTTTTGCAATATTCAGTATATTTAGCAACTCATGACTACGCCCCCTTTAGTTTAAATATACAATTTCATACAATACAATGTAATTAAATAATACCTAGATATGTGAGAGGTCAAAAGTCACTACCATACATCTCCACAATCTCCTGCCAATCGGAGCTGATAAAGTCTGCTTTTCTGATGTATTTACAGTCATTTGTTAGAATATTAAATAATACCAGGGCCCTGTAGTACGAAGCTGGGTTTGCAATGTCACTTAGAGGGTACTCTAGGTTTTTTTCCTGTAATCATTAAATTGTTTCACTTTGTATCCAGGTCTATGTTTCTTTGTGGCAATTGTTGCACTGAGTGGATGAATCTTTTTGACAATGGAAAACCTCGCTACAAACTTTTTAATTCAGCTTCGTAGTACAGGGCCATATATTCAGTAAACATCTTATATTTCCCATCTTTTCACATGTGTCTTGCTCATCCTCATGTATCTACCGTGGCTCAACAGTCCGACGTCAAACTTGGACTAAAAGTGGATTTTTTATTTTTGTGGAGATCAAATAATTGTTCTATTGCACATTTTACAACCTGCCTTTTCTTCTTCATGTCTTCCAGAAAAACTCACAGTTATCGACAGGCACCAAGTCGCAATTATTTCTGCTTAAATAAAAACGAAAAAATGAGGAAAAATAGCAAATCGCAGCCAAAAAGAGCATAGAATATTAATAGAATAATATTAATATATACTAAACATTGAGATATTCACAAAACAACAACCACATGTAGCTACACAGGCCGAAAACAGTCTATAAAAACAGTGTAAAATTGATTGTCATCTTGAGATATAAAGATAAAAAGGCATTAAAACATTGAACGACGGAAAAGGAAGGGAGGATTCACAGAACGAAACAAACAGAACATCGTCATCATGCGTCTGGACAGAAAGCTTTTGGCTCGACAGTTTTTCTAAACAAAGGTCCGTCCGGCTTCTGCGGCGAGGGAAAAAAAAAAAAAAAAAAAAAAAAAAGCAAAGTCGTGGCTCGATTTTGAAAAGTTAAAGGATATTTAGAAATCGGACAATCTGATTTTGTGTTGCCAATGTTCCAGGGACATCTTTATGGTCCAGTCGCCTTTTTATGATGTCATCAGTCTGCGTCTTAAGGGTAGAAGTTTACAAGAAGGGTCTTTAATTTAGAGCCGGGTTTGTTCTTGTTTTATTCCTGCTCTGGTTGGGGATTAAATGTGAAGTTTATACCACTGCATAGACCTGGTTTAGTCCTGGCTTAGAACTGGTTTAGAACTGGTTTAGGTAAGTTTTAGTCCTGGTTTAGTCAATGTTTATTCTTGGTTTAGTCCATGTTTAGTTCTGGTTTAGTCCTGATTATAACCTGGTTTAGATCTTGTTTAATCCTGGTTAAGAGCTGGTTTCTGGTTTAGTTAAATTTTAGTCCTGGTTTAGTCTTTGTTTAGTCCTGGCTTAGAGCTGGTTTAGTCTCGTTTTAGCCCTGGTTTAGTCCGTGTTTAGTCTCGTTTTAGTCCATGCTTAGTCTTGGTTTAATCCATGTCTAGTCCTGGTTATGTGCCGGTTTAGATCTTGTTTAGTCCTGGCTTAGAACTGGTTTAGTCCATGTTTAGTTCTAGTTTAGTCTTGATTTAATCCATGTTTAGTCCTGGCTTAGTCAAGTTTTAGCCCTGGTTTAGTCCGTGTTTAGTCTTGTTTTAGTCCATGCTTAGTCTCGGTTTAATCCATGTCTAGTCCTGGTTTAGTCCTGGTTATATGCTGGGTTTAGACCTTGTTTAGTCCTGGCTTAGAGCTGGGTTAGTCCATGTTTAGTCTTGGTTTATTCCCTCATTTTATCCTACAGAGGTAATGGTCAATTTCTTATTCGTACTTGTACAGACAAACATTTTCTGAGGTGGTACTTGGTGTGAGAACTCCCTGAACTGATCTAAAAACAGTACCTGCATTTAATTTATTGATGAAATACTGGGAAATTAAAAAGGGATAATGTTTCCTAAATTAATTAAGAAACCCAAGACACAAAGCCTAAACATAACTAGACTGGATCCTAACCTAGACCACTGGCTTTGACGCCTAAACTTAACCCTAAATGCTACCTATAACACTAATCTGTTCCTGAAGGCGCAGACTTATGACATCATAATAACGTGACTGTTTTGTTTTGTGGTGAGGGTCCTGGAGCAACGACAACAGCACAGGCAAATCCGACGGTGCGGCAGGAGTCCGTGGCTTTGTAGCAGGAAGGCGTCCAAAGTGCTGCTGGAGGAGAGAGGGAGAGTCTTGGCGTCATGGCTTTTTCTTTCAGTTTGTTTGTTTTTTTTTTTAAGGAGAGAGAAAGAGAGCCCTGTGTGAAGAGGAGGTAACGCTTCTGAAGCAGAATAAAGGGGTGATGTTGAGTTTTTGGGGAGAAACACGCAAACAGAGCAGTCACACAAATCCAGGGTTCCTACACAGAGATCGAAATACTTTTTATCGCTGAAAATATTTTGGTTTCTCCATTTTTTTGGTTGAAATTGAACAAAATCTCAAAAATATCCATCAATATCAATGACTTAAATTCAGATTCAAGTCTTTTTTTTTACTTAAGTTCAAGCAAAATTAACTGCCAATGGAAGTTTAATTTTCTCATCCCCACTGGCAGATAATTTTGCTTTAAATATGTAAAAAAAAAGGGCATGAAACAAGTCAAATAATCTAGCCATATTAGTAAATGAATCTAATCTAGTAAAACATTTTAACTAATGCTGGATATTGATTTTTTACAGTGATTTAATTGGGTAAGGGTCTTTTTTCTGTGGTCATCTGTGGGAAGATTATCATCCAGGCGTCACAATAAAAACACGGTTAAAGAAAAGTCATCTGGCTCCACAAGCGACGTCCAGATGACTTCTTTTTAAGCTTCTTTAGTTTTTTTTATTCATATGTATTATGGCTTGTGTTTTACTCGTCACGGGGCTGGAGTCTGTCCCAGCTCTTTTAGGCCTGAGGTGATTCCAGTTTATCTCCAGGTAAAACGCAGCTTTCCAAACTGTGTAGGAATCCCTGTCTCTCACACTCCTCTCTCTCTCTAACACACAAACATCTCGGGAGTCTCCCTGAATTCACGAAGGGAAGTCTTGTTCCTTTTGAATGTACACGTTCAGAAATATTCTATATTTTTCTCTTAAATATCCCCATCCCTCTGGCTCTGTCCTTGTGTCTGAGTCTCTCTCTCTGTTTTCAGTGCCAGTCCTGGTCGTCGTCGTCCTCTCCGTCCGTAGACTCCTCGTTGGTGCTGTCTCCGCCGATCTGCCGCGTGCTGTTCTGCGTTCGAGCCAAAATGGCGGCCGCCGCTGCCGCTGCCTTTGCCCTCTCCTCGGCCTCCCTCTGCCTCAGGGCAGCCGCCTTCTTCTCCTGCTCCGCGTGGCTCTTCATGTGGGCGCTGCGGCTCTTCACCTTGTAGAAGATCCTGGACAGGGAAAGCATTAAGATCAGATGAGATTTTATTCAGTGTAATGTGACTTTTACTTAGCCTGGCTTAGCCAAACTCTCCTACTTGCTTTTCGCAAGCGGCACAGTCTGGTTCCCCTCTCAGAGCGGAGCATTTCTTCAGTTCGATTTGGAAATGGCCAATCACAGTCGTTTATCTGCAGTGCATCTTACGAAAGCGGAAGAGCTAACCAAGGTAGCACCAGCTACTGCTAATTTAATAACTTCTTTGAGCTGATTATCGGCATTTGTAGCTTTCCTTCGTCACCTGTTGGTTCTGCTGAAGTCCTCGTTGTTGTTCAGTCCTGTGTGGGATTTTTGTCTTCGTCCTGTTTCCATTTTAACAACAGTAAAGTCCAGTTGACATGCAAAGTAACATGTTTTGTGATGTTTTTCCATAAGTCTTTGTACAACTGGCTCCTGCTGCTGTCCCCATTCAGAAATAAGTACAGAGCTGCTCATAATACGCCATATTCTGGTATTTAATGAAAAAAACCTCAAGAATCCCTGTTTGTTTGGGTCTGCGGTGCACTGCTTATGTCCCACCCTTCGTTTCTCTGATTGGTTACTCCACCTGTGATTGTTCCGCCTCAGAAACAAAACGTAAGGGAAGAGGCACCAGTGTTAAAAATAGGAAAAGAGTTTGTCTGGCAGGCCAGGCTAACATTTACTGCTTCTTTGGCTCATTCAGTATTAATGTTAATGCCACTGTTAACCAACACACGTACTTTGAAAAGTCTGTAATTATGTCAGGCAGCAAACATTTGTTTGTGTTTTAAACAGCACTACTAAAACAAATGGCTATATTATATTAATTTCCTTCATAAAATTAAGAACATCAGCCCTATATATTCGTCCAAAAAAAAAAAACAAAAAAAAAAACCGGCAGTGTTTATGGGCCATTGGCTGCTCTGAATTTTAAAAATCAGTAACAGCATCGTCCATAAAAAACTATCGGTCGATCTCTAGAAGATATTACATTTGTGTGTGTATATTGTGTGCTGTGTGACATGAAAGTGGCAGCCTGTCAGAGACTGGTGACAGTGTTTGTTTTGGAGCCTGCTCTGTAGTGTTCGGTTACAGAGAGTTATGTGTTGGATCCACCGTTTGTTGCTAGGACACTGTTGAGAGAAACAGGCCACTGCCACAGGACGTGCTCTTATCTAACAAAGAGACAAAACTGTTCTCACACACACACCACCTGTGCACAATAACAACAAGTATCAACACAGGATCAGCCCCGGTTTGTGAGAGCAGAGCCTCTCAGACACTGACCTGCCACACTTCTTGCAGGGGAACTCTCCCTCCTGTCCCGCCACCGCTGCTGCCGCTGTGCCCTTGTTCCCGGCGGAGGGGCTGGTCCTCCGGGGCTGAGACTCGTACCGGGGTTTGGACACCGGGGGAGGGGGGTGCGGAGGATGGACGACCCGCTGTAACGGCTGCTCCTCGTGGGTCTTCATGATCAGGACGGTCCCAGGCTGGAGGGACAGAGAGAGGAGCTGTTAGCACGCAGCAGTGCAGACTTTCAACAACAAGTAGTTAAAGCTGCTTTACTTGAAAACTCTTCTCATACGCCCACGACAACAAAGCAACCTGCATGCTTTTATTTTATTTAGTGAGGTAACATCGGGTAAAACCTGGACCAGTTCTAACATCTAAACAAGTCAGTTCAGAGGTGATTTAAAGATATATATAAGATTAAGATAAGATTATTTGTTTTTAAAGGGGGTGACAGTGGCGTAAAGGGTTGGGCACTCGCTCAGCAACAGGAGGGTAGCTGGTTCAAATCTCGCTCAAAGTGCATACTGTCGTCGTGTCCCTGGGCAAGACGTTTCTCCCACATTGTCTACTCCAATCACTATATGTGGCTGGCTGCAACAGGAAGGGCATCCAGCATAAAAAAATACAACTGTCAAATTGCTGTGGCAACCCTGAAAATGAAAGAGAGAAGCCAAAAGAAAAAAAAAAAAAAACTTTTTTTGCTTTTCAAGTTTTGCATAGACTGGTCCCAGCGTACATTTCTGACCTCATTATATTATAAATATGTGTATATATATATATATATATATATACATATATATATATACATATATATATATACATACATATATATACATACATATATATACATACATATATATATATATATATATATACATACATATATATACATACATATATATACATACATATATATACATACATATATATATATATATATATATATATACATATATATACATATACATATATATATATATATATATATATATATATACATATATATATATATATATATATATATATATATATGTACATACACCTGCGCTCGCTGAGGTCAGAGGGTCAGCTTCAGCTCATCATCCAAAGACGAGGCATGTGAAAATGAATGTAACTAACTTGGTGGGGAGGCCGAGCCTTCTCTGTGGTCAGTCCCAAACTGTGGGACACCCCACCCTCCCAGGTCACAGCAGCCCCCACAGCTTATGGTTTCACGCACTTTTATTCACTGGATTTTAACCGGGCATGAGAATTGTGTGGTCCTCTGTCTTTTATTGTTTCTATTGTCTTTTACTTCTTACTATTTATTTAGTCACACTATCTTATGAAACATACTTTGTTATGTGTGTTTGCTTTCATGAAATTGTTTTGTTCTCTGTGCAGCACTTTGGAGAATTTGTGTAGGTAAAATATGCTAAATAAATAAAGGTGGATAGGAATGGAATTCACGTTAAATATAAAATACTAATACGGTACGTGACATTAAAATTAGGTCAAGAGCGGACCGTAAAAAACAAAACAAAACAAAACCTTTGTCATGTTTCTCCTCTAACTACTCTCAGAGTCCAAGTCCAGCTCTGGTCCAGGCTGCAGTGCCACTGTAAAGGTTTCTTGTGGAGTCATTGTTTACTGATAATACCAACATAATGGGATTACACAATCCTCAGGCCAAGGCAGGTAAAGGAAATGCCCAGCAGAGGGCACCAAACCTAATATCACAGACAACACAAGGCTTCTGTTCAGCAGCTGTGATCATGTTCTGTTATGCAACTGCAAAAAACAACTCCAACATAGTGGGAAACGAGAGAGAACTGTTTAAAAATGTCATTCTTGGGTAGAAAAATATACCAACTATTGCTATTGCTATATGCTACACACACAAGTAAACTGTCACCTACTTAATGTTAATATAAGCAAAGGCTTGTTAGACAACCCATTAATATTTACAGGGTTCCTGCAGGTATCAGCAAGTTTAATTTAATGCTTTTTAATGTGCTTTTAATGTTATTTTTAATGCCACAAACATAAAATTGCAGCAGCTTAAAAGGTGCTATGAGCAGTATATAGTTTTTATATTTCATAAAAATGATCCATGTGTCCCCAGATATGATGTAAACCTGTTTAAATCAAATATTAGTTTTACATATTGGCCAAGTTTATTTACATTTTCTGTTTTGGTTCTAAAACTTCATCGCCGAACGTCCAATCAGAAAAGAGAGCATTGTTTTGATTTAGACTGCAGTACTGTTTTCAAACCAGTACGGGTGCATGCTGCTTATAGTACCTTTAAATTGTAAAAAAGTATTTGCAAGTATTGTACAAAACAGTTAGGTACCAATGATGTTAAAGTCAAACATCAGATGTTTGGGTAATGTGGTCCCACTGGAAGCAAACTGGTTCCACCGTCTATCGCACTGGTGTAGGCTACAGAAATGGTAAATTATTATTTATTTATACATATTTATATTCATGAATAAAACTACTTTACTTCAAAATTATTTTAAATTTTTAATGTCTATTGGAATCAAACTGAATGCTTTTTAATGCCCCGCAGGAACCAAAAATATGAGTCGTTTTAATGGGAACCAGTGGAAGCTACACTTCTGCACGAACGTTTCATAATTTCAGCCAAAACCAAAAAAAAATTCCCTGCAACACACTGGACTTTCCACTGAGGAAAGTACCACAGACTTCATCATAAACTGAATTTATTATTCTCATGACACATTCCTCCCTTCTTCCCATTCTTATCTGCAGATTTTGTCCACTCATTCAGCGGCGTCTCCAGGATCGCTCACTCACATTGTCCGTGGGCTGAAACGTGTGGGCGACTCTGGTGGGGCACACTTCCTGTTTCCTGTCAGCTGATCCTTCCCACTTCCTGCTGTCCTCCTCCCGAGCCTCCAGCCGCTGGGAGCCCTGTGAAAGGCGAGAAACCGGTTAATACACCACAGACAGCAAGAATAATAAAAACAAGCCATAAGCAACGAATAGGTTAAATATAGGCATGTCAGGATTAACCGATTTTACAATTATTCCTGATTATAAATGTCACAAAAGAATAATCGTAAGAATTTTAGAAGCTAAGGTTTGTCTCCAGTCCTTTGTACATGTTTATAAGCTTCTTCAGGCTAAAAAAAATAAAATAAAAAGGAATAAAAACATAAAAAAAAATTAAATGTTTGGTTAAAAGTTTGAATCAAGCATTAAAAAAAAAAAAATGCTCGGTGTTTCCTTTGGTGATGTGGAATGTAATGAAGTTAAAGTACTTAGTTACTTTACTTAAGTACAATATCTGTACTTGAGTTAATTCTACAAGGGGTACTACTTTTACTTACTAATTACTCCACTACTTTTTTGAAATGGTTTGAAAATTATTTTGAGTTTGGTTTAAAATCATTAGTTTTTGCCATGTCCTCATTGTAGACACAGTACATAAAAATAAAAGATGCAGTAAAGTAGTACTCTTCAGAAAAACCTCACCTACAGATTCAGTCTCTTCTATTGCACCGATAACCATTCGTTTTCAACAAAATCCTTCACATTTAACAGATTAGTTTTTCCTGAATCTGTGCAAGATCCTTTTACTTTTTTACTCACAAGTAAATTTGAAACTGAGTACTTTTATATTTTTACTTCAGTAGAAATGTTCACGTGATATTTTAACTTTTGCTTGTTTATCTGTACTTTTACTTAAATAAAACAACTTCTTCCACCACTCATTTGATCTCACAGTAATCCTGACATTAGCTGTGACATCCTTTAGTTGAATATTGCAGTTTAACAACAAAGGCTGCATATCCAGTTTATACCCCATAACAAAAATTAAAGTTCAGTCTTAACAAGAAATGCAGGTCTCTGCTAAATCATTCACTGGGCGAAACTAGTGCAGGAACCAAAACCAGTACTAAAGTGAACTAAAAATGCCATTATATTTTCTATCCATCTGTTGTCCTTTACTCTAAAACAGTGTAGCTACCAATAATCTGGCATCATTCCTACTCAAAAGTGCCCACATTTGCTCTAAGTAAGTGATTCCAAAATGGTTGGTGGGGAGCCAAAAACTAGTCACGGAAAAGTTCAATGTTTAGCTTATCTGAAGCCTAAATATAGTTTTATTGACATGAAAATAATGATACAGATTTTAAAACACACGTGCCATGATGGCAGTAAAATAATATGGAAAAATTATTTAAATATTGTAAAAAGTGGGTCACAGTAAAATGATCAGAAAACTGTGTCCCCAGATCAGACGAGCTCATTTAACCTCTCATACTGTACGGACAATCAAATTATTATCAGAAAAATAACTTTGTGGGATGCAAAAAAATCTGTCATCTGCCTTTCAGTGATAATAAATAAGAATAACGTTTAGCAGGTTTGCCTAAAGGTCCCATAGTCTGCTTTTCTCTGGCTTTTTAAAACAGTGTTGGACTCCTTTGCATTAGGATTTCATGTTTTATAACTTAAAATAATATTTATGTGGAAAACTGCAATTTAAGGCAGAAATGATCAGAACAAATCCGGTGACCGAGCGTTTTTAGCTCTGGAGAAGGGCAGTGCCTCAGATTACAGGATTACTCAAACATATGTGAATGAAACAAAATACTACTCCAGGTCTGTTTTTGAGGAGGACACAACATTATAACATGGTTAAAAGCTCAAAAAAGATGATTTAGCAGAATAGTTTAATAGGATAATTAACAGAGTAATCCTTTTTACACAAGAGTTTTAAAGTGCAGCCTCACAACAAAGACTTAATAATAGAAAATCACACTTCTAATCTCGCCGTATGGTATAAAAACGGCTGGAGGCTTGTCAGTTTCCAAGACAACCGCTTTAAACAGGTTCAAAGACAGAAATAGCATCTACGAACACTACATCTACCAGGAAGTACGGCCGAGCACGTTTACCAGGACTGTGCTTTCTTATTTCATCAGATACAGATTATATACTGTATGTCTGCTCAGTTTAGTTACTTCAAGTCTAGTCTAATCTGAAAAAGCCTAACAGACTTCAGGAATACTTCTATCTTTGCTCTGAAACTGATGCCCTTCTTATTGGTTCTGTAATTTCACGCTCAAAGTAAACAAGGTTACTGTTCAAGAAAAGTGGAGAATCTTGTGACAGAAAACTACGACTAAAATTGGCTTTTTTTATTTTTGAAACAAGTTGTTTTTCCAGGGTAGCTCCAGGTTCTATCTAGTGAAATTTAAGGCCTTCATAAGACTTTT
Source organism: Bostrychus sinensis (assembly GCA_020698575.1). Classification (NCBI taxonomy): domain Eukaryota; kingdom Metazoa; phylum Chordata; class Actinopteri; order Gobiiformes; family Eleotridae; genus Bostrychus; species Bostrychus sinensis. The sequence goes on from CM036258.1 coordinate 4,545,552, forward strand.
TAATGCTACTTGAAATGAAATGAAATGAAATGGCAAAATTGACAGGCAAAAGGACAATTTTCTCTCGGTTACACAAATAAAATATCCCTACAAGTATCCCTTTTCTCACAAATTCAAGGGTTTTATTTTTTAAAACGTAATAATGATCAAATAACTGCATTCAAAAATCTTAAAACTGAATCATTAATATCATCGATAAAGTCGCAACTCGCAAAAAATACATACTTCTATAATATTAGTTACCAAATATTACAAGTAAACTTCTTGTTGGGCCTAAACATAAGTGGTACTTCTATTTGCACATAAATAAAGTTTGCTAATCTACATATATATTACTAGACTGTTTCAGATTTTGACAATTTAAGACCCAGAAAAACAACATTTAATACCTGCCCATGTGATTTAATACTTGATTTTGACACCATTAAAACTTTAAAGACTTAGACTGTTTTCTTTTGAAGCCTTGTTGCTGTGACTTTCCTTTCTGTGTTGGATTATGGAGATCTGTTGCATATAAACGCTTCAGCTCAAAGTCTTTGAATGACTGACACTGTTAATCTGCTTCTCTGAGGTTCATTATTAATTGTAAAGCAATGACACACAACTGTGAGTTATATTCTCAGGTGGGACGGCCTGCTCTGGCCACTCGAAGGAGGAGTCACTGGTGTACTTTTATTTATAAGGCGATACTTGGACTACTGCCGACCTGCATCTGTACATTACTGTCACTGATAAGAAGCTGATGTTCTCTTGTTGCTCTCTGTTCCATTTGCACTGAACTGGGCTAAAGGGCTTCTGTCCACTCTGTTCTCCGCTGCAGAAAGAGTGCAAATTAACTCGGGCTGCAACAACTGATCAAATTAATTGATTATAATTGATTATTGAAATAATCGTAACCTTTTTCAGTAATAGATTAATCGCTAACTGGGGTATTCATAGACTATCAAACATGTTTTGTGCTTAGGGAGGAGGATTTATTACCAAAACAGAGCAATAAACCCACAGAAACAGTTAAACACAAGGTCAATTTTGTGTTTTTGACTAAAAAATATCCTTCAATTACATTTATCTGGTTCAAATTTTTTTTGTAGTAATATTACCAATTTTTAACAGGAACCATAAAACCTCTTACAGCACCAGGTCTAAACACATTCAGATTATCAGTCATGCAGTTGAAACAGCTGAGAGAGTTCTAGAGGCCGACTCCACAGCATGCTCTTGTTTTTCATGATCTCTTGTTTGTCTCTTCTTGTTATTTTGTCTTTGCCTGTGTAATTATCTAACTGTGTTTTGTATTTGCTGCGATCCATCTTGGCCTGGACTCCCTTAAAGAAGAGGTTTTTAATCTCAATGGGATCTTCATGGTTAAATAAAGGTTTAAATAAAAGGTGCTAAAATCCTATGTTCCTATTTTCTGTCTTGGGTACGTTTATTTACTTATCTGCCTCCAGGCCTCTAGGGATTCACATATTGATTTGGCTTAGTTTTTTTTATGCCAGATGCCCTTTCTGATGCAACCCTCTTCATTTATCCAGGCTTGGGCTTTATTGCTGTGACTCATAATTTCCTATGAGCTGTTCTTCCACAGTGATTTATGCACGGGGGATGTAACAACAGTACTTAGGCTGAAGGTAAAGTAAATATGAGAGCTATAAGCAGCAGATGAGAGGATGAGAACGTTTATTTTGCTTATTTTGTCTGTCCGAGCAGTCACAGTGAACCGACCTTGTGGTCCGTGTCCTCCTCTGTGGTCCTGGTCTCTGGCTCGGTCTCTCCGTACAGCAGCGTCCCGTTTCGACCGATCTTCACGTGTTTCTTATAGGTGTAGTAAAACTCCACACACTGGGACACCGACTTAGTGCAAACCTGCAAAAAGCACACGAGAGGCTTTTAATGAACATGTTTTCATTTATTTGGTCTATTTGTCCAGAGAAAGAAACAGGATGCAAGTGTAACTTTTATCTACAAAGCCACATCAGGGTTCCTAATCTCTTAAGAAAACAGTCTGGTGACAGGATTATTATTAGGAGCTTATTAATTGGAAACAAATGTGTTAGAATTGGGCAGTGAGAACAATTAAAGATGAGTTTTTTGGAGAAAACCAATAAGGTGCAGGTAGAGCTTGGAGAGAGCTACAAAATGCATATGGAGTTTTTGATCTATGAGGTTCTATGCCATAAAAATGATTATTTTATTGCCGTTTTGAGCTGGGGTCCTGACCAAAAATCAGGATTAGAAATGCAAGGAACGGCCGATATATCATCTACCTCAGTATGTGAATATATATGTGTTTTTGTGAATGAGTGGTTTAAAAACAACACTACATTCTCCAAGACACTTTAATAATTCTAATATTTTAGCTTTAAACAGCTCAAGACAAAACCAATCATGAGTTTAAAGCATTTTGTAACCAGCTAATGTTTGGATCAAAAACCTGAGGAAAGCTACAGTGGTTTTCACTTCAAATAGCTTCGACAATGTGCAAATACATGATATTATTTGCCAGCTTGATGTTAAATCGTACCTACTGCACCATTATTGAATGGTGCATGACTCAAAAATATCTATAGTTACCTTGCTATACTGTTACTCTCTCATTTTATTGGAAAAAGTGTAGCCTTTTTAAAGACAGACATTTCTCACACATTTTCTCAAATGCATATGAGGTTACTTTGAGGCCACTCTGAATAATGTCTCAGTGGATATGAAATTTCAGGACGCCTCAGAGGAACACAGAACAAAAAGAGTCACATTTCCTTATGTATCACATGCTGTTACCGCTCTCTCTTTACCAAATACCAAAAGCCTCCGAGGAGAATCAAATGAGGTTATCACTATGTAAATTCTGCTGCTTTGTTTAAAGGTGCATTCACTGCGGCCTGGACTTTTCTGCTGCATCATTGACTTTGGCACAGGTAACTAACCTGACGAGTCACAGTTAAATAACCCACTTCTTTTAGATGCTCCCTACCAAAAGATGATCTCCAAGTTAAATCTGAGTATTCAAAATTTGCATTACATATAAAAGATGGGAAGCAGAGGTTTAGTTACTTGATATTTTAGTTACACCAGCTCAAAAATCTAAATATTCTGTATCTCTGCTGGAGATTGTGTGGTCAAACATTAGAAAACCACTTTTACATCTTTTGGTGCTGTTCCTCTGTGGCTCCATTTTGGAAAGAAGCACATAAGATCCTGGAGGCAGTCTTTAAGAGGAGAATACATTTCCAGTTCAACATAATGCATCTGGGGGATTTAGAGGATCTTCATCTCTTAAAATCTGATAAATAGTTGTCAAGAGTACTGTTAGTGCCATCTAAATAGGCCATAACTCGAAGAAAAAAAAACCTACTATCAGTGAATTTGGAGGACAGTATCTTTACAATGGAAAGAATAACATTTAAACTAAGATCACAGATGGATGATTTTGAGGGATACTGGTCAAAATGGATGATTTATCTACCAGATCTTTTGTATTAAGACTGATATCTTTGCTGTTTGTTTTGTCTTTCCCCCACTGTGTATCTTTCTTTATGTTCTTGTTATGTCATAATTTGTGCTACAACAAAAACCTAATGAAATGTAAAAGACAAAAAAAAAAAGAAACAGTTCTTTTAGTCATGTACCTGTTTTTGGACCATGAAGAAGTCCTTCTTGTGAGCAGTGATGCCTTTGTTGAAGTGACGTCTCTCAGCTGCGGTCCAGTTATCTGACCCTGAAACAGAGAGAGCGACGCAGAAAGATTAGGGACAAGATAAAAACACCACCAGCTCTTGCAACTTTTTTATTTGTGTAACCTCAAGCAAACTGCCTCACAGATTTGACCTACATGAGACCGAATGTGGTGAGTGAATGATGCACTGGGCCAAGGGTTAATACAGGTTAATTTACATCTGAAGCCTGTTTGTTTAAGATACACAACTTAAATATAGGCTGTTTAAAAGGGATAGTGTAAAATATATTCTCTTGTACATATTAAGGAGAAATTAGCAATGCAACAAGTTCTGGGTCCAGTGAAAACACACTTTGAGAACAACTAACTTCAGTTTCTGCAGCTTCAGGAACTCCTCAGTGCAAGTGTGTGTTCCAGAAAAGGCATTTACAAACATTTAGTCAGAAACACTGCCTGGCCAAAAAAAAAGTCGCCACCTGGAATAAACTAAGTAAATAAGTAAGAGCCTCTCTGCAGTTGGTCAGGTCTGGGTTCAGCAACGTTATGTGCCCAAAGAATGAGGTAAGCTGACTCCCTGCAGATACTGAATGACCAGGTTACTCCATCAGTGAATTTTTTTCTTCCCTGATGGCACTGAGCTTATTCCAAAATGACAATTGCAGGATTCATCGAGATCAAATTGTGAAAGAGTGGTTCAGAGAGCATGAGACATCATTTTCACACATGCACTGGCCACCACAGAGTCCAGACCTTAACCCCACAGAGGATCTTTGGGAAAAACTCTCTCGTGAACTTGGGAGTTTATGCTGGAAGTTATGACTTCTCGCAGTAACAACCATGCAAATAGAGAACTGCATGTAAAAAGACATGTTTGCCTCTGACCACGATCTCCTGTTCATTTGGAGATTTTGAGATTTAACCACAGTTGAAGCACAAACGTCACAGAAATATATACTTCAACCCTGGGTAAGGATGCTACGTATATAAATACTGTCTTTTTACTCTGGTTTAATGGTGTCCGGTCTCGTTTGTGACCCATGTCCCCAGACGTAATGTTTACAGCGAGTGAGAGGCTGCACTTTGTTTTTTATTTTGAAATGTACTGGATCCTCTTCACTGGTCCTGGGTCTGACTTCCTGTCTGGCTCGATCTGTTCTGTTCAGCTTTATGAACGACAGCTCTGGCATCCGACAAAAATAGACTCGTTACATATTTCTGTCGTAGTGCGGACACAGAGACGCACTGCAACACAGCCGCTGTGAACTCATGCACTGACTTACATTGTATCTATTTCTTGTGGAGGTCGTGCAATAGGGCTGCACAATATATCGTTATCGCAATATCAGCAAACGCAATATCTGTATTGCAAGAATCTAAATATATCACAATAACAGCTGTGGTCTTCCATCTGACAGAGATTTACACTGAAGAATCATTTTCCACCAGAGCCTTAAAAGAACATGTGTTGTGACTAAATAAAAATGTTTAAAAAGTCCAGTTTTAGTGGTAATTTAATTAATTTATTCACAGCTTAGCCTTGTTTTATTCCTGGTTTACTCTGTGTTAAGTTTTGATTTTGTCAGTTTTGACTTGTAAATACAGGAACTTACATTTTTGTGAAACGTAGTGAATTTAACTTACTATGTTCGAAAAGTAGGCTCTATGTTCAAATATTGCAATAATATCGTTATCGCAATTTTCAACATAGTTATCGAATATCGCATGTTTTCTCCATATCATGCAGCCCTATTGTACAGGACACGTAACGGATTCAGTGTGAATTTAGCGCAAGTCTAACCACTGTCTCTTCCAAGTAATGTACCAACTACTGACCCCCACAGAAAAGTTTTAGGACAAGGACAGACACCAAACCACGAGCTCACCCAAACAGAACATCCCCCAAAGGCAATCTTTGCTCTGATTCCTATCTCTTGTCTGGACCCTCTCAGCTGGTATCTGCCATTTTTTTCCGTTTTGGGTGGAGCCTTGTACGAGTTCAACCCCATCCCCCTCCCTCCAGCCCCCAGCCCTCTGTCCTCTCTCCCCTCTCTCCTCCAGCATTAAGCCAAAAACACATAGAGCCAGTGAAACGTGTGGATAAACAAAGGGAACACTGTCTTCTGCCCAGGATTAACCACATGCCGGAGCCCCCTCCCCTTTCACTGCTACGACCCAACAATCCTCCACTCACCCCTCGCTCCAGACACACTGCACTACTGCTGCAACTGCTGTGGTTAAAGGGACAGAGGATGGACTAAAGTCCATGAGGAAGGCAAAACACTGGGGAGGGGGGGGGGGGGTGACTTCGAATCAAACATTTACAGAAACTATTGTGCGGTTTCTGAGGAGCAAAACATGAGGAAATGACTGGATACAAGACAATAACAGAATCTAAATTTAGCTTTCTTTAGCATCGGCTGGGTTTGATGTGGGAAGCAGCTTGTCACAGTTTAAACACGGCACTTTGTTGACATGTGAAAGAAAGGGAACACCAGCTTCTATAAAGAAAGTCCTGTAGTGCAACTTCCCTTTTTCTCTCAGGGGTAGCAATCATCCACATGGAGCATTGAGCAGGTTTTTAATGATCACACTAACACATTCATACATAGGCGAGGAGGGCAAAGTGTCAGCGGGATTTATTTATTAGGATCCCCGTTAGCTTCCACCGTAGTGGTCGCTAGTCTTCCTGGGGTCCAGATTTAAAATATGCAATAATTTAGATACAAAATACATTACAATATGATGATACAATTACAATTCATGCAGCTTTTTTTTTTTTTTTTTGTGCGTGTGTGTGTATGTAAAGCGTCTTTGAGTGTCCAAAAAAGCGCTATATAAATTCGATGAATTATTATTATTATTAAAAAGCCTCATTTATGCAGTTTGCAATCGCAATATGCAGTTTTAAACTCCTGTTCTCATCTTTGCTGTCTCCAGTAGGCAATAATCAAAATGCAGCCAGATGTGGCTTCTTTTTGGTTTTTGCTCATTTCTTCACTTTTTCCCAACGAGCTTGCATCTAAGTCCAACTAACCCATTACTCGTCTCTCTGTCGCTCTCTGATGATCCGTACACGGCACTTCACCCTAGAAATGGATGTGTCTCCTTTAAAACGGACTGAGGGAAAATGGAAACCAGTTCTATGATCAGAGAAATCTAAACCCATTTGGCCCAGAGAGGACTGGAGTGTTTCTAGATTTTGTTCTAATGCGTTTTTTTCTTTGCATAATACAGCTGTATTTGTGCCTACTTTGTTATACTGTTTCTAAAATGCTCCTTCTATAGCCAGCCAATTACCGTAATTGTTGCAAAATGCTGATCTAAATGTTTTATGTTACTATCATCTGCTTTTTCAGCTTTTTATTGCCACTGTTCCAACATTTTGAGACTTGTGGTGGTGAAATGGTGAAATATCTTTTAAGTTTCAGCACTTCATAAGTAGTTTATGTTCTATAAATGTGAATAAAAATGTACTGCAGGAGATTTGCAGAATATTTTAAACATTTGGCCAAACTTTTTCATAACTGGGGTGGTAAAAACGTGCTTAAACATTAGATTTGTGTAGTGAAGAGGCAGTGTATAGATGACCAACCTGAGTAGTGGTAGTGTGCCAGATGATGTGACTTTGGGAAAAGTGGATTCCTCAACATCAACAGCGACAGAGCGGCCTGAAACACAAAGACATTTATATCACTTAAACATGTTCCATTAACACCGCAGCACAGCACTGAGCTTTTTTTAAACCACAGATTGCGCTGCCAACATGTAACCTAACCTTTGGCACATTTTCAGCTTGTATTGTGTTAAACTATTGTGTAACTGGGAGTGAGGCGACTTCAAATTCCTCTCTGTTCCCATGACAGAAGATGCCAAACTAACCCCCTTTATAAATGATCTGCTTTTATCAACATACTCATAGCTGCAACATGCATTTAAGATGAATAAAATATTTTACAGTTTGGACTATGGGCTCAAATATAAACACAGACTTTAACTAAGGCCAGGAAACACAACTACTGCAGTTCATACTATTTAACAAGTACATTTACAGGTTTATACGCCTTCCCCTTAAGCCATTTTCGATATGTTTGTGGAAAAAAAATTCTTCTAGAGCAATTCAAAGACAGCTCTTTCATTAGCAGGCAACACTGGTTACATGGAATATTTTTAGTTTTTGTTTAAACTTAAAATACATATGATCTTTTCAATTGTACCTTCTTTTCATTTATGTACTTTAGAGTGTGGGCATTGTCAATTATTGTAAACTATATGAATCCATTTTAATTGCTAGGCTGTGCATTGCATAAACAGTAATTTGATTCACATAATATGTTTTAAATCCCCTATAGAAATATAATATGGTGCTTCATCTGAATTAATTTTCTACTCATTTTAATGTATGCTCATGTTTAGCTGGCAGCTGGGACTGTCTCTCATTTTCAGTTTCTGGTTTTTAACAAACCACTTTCTAAATCACCATATTTTTATGCATAATTTGTTGCATAGCTTCAGTCAATTTGAAAGTCACACCTTCCGTCGACCCTCTTCCTGTTCCCATTTGACTTCAGTAAACTTTGTAAACCTTGTTTTTAAAATGTGCTGTGCATAAAAACAGATGTTTATTATGCAAACTTGCTTTAGTCATTTCTCCAAACAAAAACTATGTTTCCTGACAAAATACTAATAAATGATATCAATACCTTGGTTATTCTAAACTTCTAGCTCTGGGAGTGGTGGAAGTCAGGTCTCTTTTCCTCAAATGATCCCCTGGTTTAAACCTGATTTAGACTTGGTTTAGTCCTGATTGAGATCTGGTGGTTTAGTCCTTGTTTAGTCCTTGTTTAGTCCTGGTTTAGACCTGGTTTAGACCTGGTTTAGACCTGGTTTAGACCTGGTTTAGACCTGGTTTACTCCCGATTTTGACCTGGTTTAGATCCGTTCAGCTCATTAATGATGGTTCTTGTAAAGCTAAATATTTTCTGAGATGGTGCTTGGTGTGAAAAGTTAAAGAAACAGTTTATCCTCAAACCCTGATTTTATTTAATTTGTTAAATTGCCTTTTTACAGCTGGCAGGGGGACTACTGATGAAAATTAGCCTAATTTGGCAAACTCGGGTGTATTTACATTGTTTGTTGATTAATGCACACTGTTCCTTTTTAAATAAATAAATTAAAAAAATAAAAATACTTTCACTTTTTTTGCACTTTTAAAACAAATTTAAAAACACTAAAGATCAAGCATTTTCAAGGACTTCAAACCCCAGAGTGAAATCTCATTACGTTACTGTTATATTCTCACCTCAGTTGTATAGAAGTAGTAATAACTATGGACCTCTTTAAATCCCCATACCCCCCCTCCCCTTCCTCCTCAAAACCGTTTCCATGGAGACGTTATCCTGGCGACGGTCGCTAAGGCCCAAAAATCTTGCAGCGACTCCACAACAAACCTCTCTCGTCTCTCAATGCCTCTCCTCTCTGTCTGACAGCTCTGCTCTGTCTGCAGGCTGTACATCCTCAAAAAGACTGTCGGCCCCCGCGAGACCAGACCGAATCCTGACCAGGACTTTCAAGGACTCAAGTCAAACACATGAAAGTCCCAAGTGTAAGAAAATCTGTCCTTCTCTTTCTGATATATTCAGGTTTTATGTTGTTTAACGTCAGATATGATTCTCTTTTTTCTGCTGTTTTTTTGGTGTGAGAAGTTTGGAGCCAGCCCTGGAACTGTTGTTTTTCCAGTCGGACTTGCCGCCGCTGTTACTCCAGTGCACAAGCTTGGACACAACCAATCTAAGTGTCCCTGATATGAACGGGACCAGCCTCCTTTGTTCTAAGCATGTGATTGGTCAAAAACTCCAGTCCCTGCTCTAGTTCCCCCTCTGTCAAAAAACACTTCCTAACAAAGCCCAGAGCCTCGTTTTGTCAGATATGACTTCTATTACACTGCTGTTGACTGAATAATTAGTTTTCCGCAAATACAAGATAAAGAAATAAAAATTTTTAAGGCTAAGCATGATGCCTGTGGAGATTCTTAGTCATCCATGTCTCCACAATCAAAATAATGTTAGTTGGGTGAGTCAGAAATATTTAATCTCTCAGACTTTCTCTCAGAGTTTTTCTTATTAACCTTGTTTTGAGCCTGCTCCATCTGAACATATACAGCACTAGCCTGGCCAGCAAGCCCCTCCTACTTTCTTTCCAAAAGTAGGACAGTCTGGTTCCTCAGCCACAGCGAGCCGTTTCTCCTCAGTTGATTTGAAACTGGCCTATCACAGCCATTTATCTGCAGCGCATCTGACAAACACGGAAGCTAATCTCCTATCCACAATAACAAAGGATGGCGGGAGAGTGAATTTAAAAACTTCTCTGAGCTGATTAACGGCGTTTAGGTCTTTCCTTCGTCACCTGTTGGTTCTGCTGAAGTCCTCGTTGTTGTTCAGTCCTCTGTGGGATTTTGTCTTCAGCCTGTTTCCATTTTAACAACAGTAAAGTCCCTGCTGACGTCCCACGTAACCACCACATTCAAACAAACCCACTTTGTCTTTGTACAACTGGCTTCTGCTGCTGTCCCCGCTCACAAATAAGGACAGAGCTACTTAGAAAACAGAGGATTCTGGTGTTTTATGGCACAAAACCTGCAAAAATCCACCATATTTGTTTGGGTCAGCGGCCCCGCCCTTTGTCTCTCTGACTGGTTACTCCACCTGTGATTGTTCTAGAAATGAAACTCACGCGAAGGGACCAGACTCACTTTTTTTGTATAGAATAGAATGGACAGGCTAACACAGTACATGTGCTTTATCAATATAAAACTACAAGCTAAAAGTGCCATCTAACTTGATAGGTTTCAGTCAGGTAACATTTTCGTTCCACCGGAGAGCACAACAAAGATGGCAGCATGCAGCAGACATGAGGAGACACAACCAAACAAGTATTTAGATGGCCTGACAACTCAGGAAAAACTCGACATGGACAAAAACTACAAATATTGGGATCCGTTAGAGGCACCTGCTGCCCAGTTTGAGGCCAGTTTTCTGTCAGCGCTGAAGTATATGAGGAAAAACCCATCTCTATGCATGAGTGCAAAGATGAAAGTTTACAAAAACACCGCCAGCTGCTTGTATTTTCAGTCGGGTGGGACATAGCATAACTTACTGTGGCCTAGCTCCCCAGTAGACTACATGTAATTCAAAGAAAATCTCTGCAACTCATTCCTGACTTCGCATTATGACTCATGTTTTCGAACACACTTTCTCTGTGCACAGGCAAAGGAAAACATCAGGTCCTCTTAATCATAGAAGCATGCAGAGTGAGAGGACAAGAGCGCTGCCTCACCAGGACGTCCCCTCGACACTGGAACAGACAGTGATGAGCCAGCTCCTGGTTGGTTCCTCCTCCACAGAAGACGCTGGAGCAGGCCAAGTGCATCAGGTCGTCCACTGAAAAATAAAACGGAGACAAGTGTGAGAAAAAGAGCAACAGGAAATCTAGACTTTACTCATCACTTTTACTACAGCAATGACTAACACAGTACTTAAGATAAAAAAGAGAGGAGGAAATGAATGGGTTTTTAGGCATTTAGAGTGATCAGCAACAACAGAGCAATGTCAGACAAAGATTTTTAGTTTAACTCTAGAAACAGTTGAAAAAGATCTCTCCCCTGTTGCTAAAAGTTTGACATGGGTCCAGTAGCAAGTAGGAAAAAAGTAACCAACAAAAGTGGTACTATACAGGGTTCCTGCAGCTATCAGCAAGTCTGACTTTGTAATACCATTTTTAACATTTTTAATGCCACAAACATACAATCATGGCAGCTTAAATTGCCAAAATATATTTGCATTACTTGCATTGCAAGTATTGTAAAATATTCATAAACATTAAATTCATAAAGCACCAATGATGTTGAAAGTCAAACATCCGATGTTTTTTATGCAATTTGTTCCCGCTGGAAGCAAACTTGTTCCACTGTCTATCACACTGCTGTAGGCTACGAAAATGGTAAATTATTATTTATATACACATATTTAAATTCATGAATAAAACTGATAATGACAGTGATTTGATTTAAAAATAATTTTACATTTTTAAAGCCTGTTGGGATCAAATTTAATGCTTTTTAATGCCATTTAAGGTCCTTAATTTTCACAAAATCAATTTAATGACTTTTTAATGCCCCGCGGGACCCTGCCTAGAGTAAAAGTAAAATGTTTTTTTTAGGCAACTGCTGCACAAAAACTACTGCTTTTATTTCCAACCTGGCTCTAAGCCAGGACCTTCAGCTCCCAAGGTGAGCATTAGATCCACTTTGCTATTGGTAAAATACTCCAAGGCTTTGTCTTTTTAGTCACAATAGTAAAGATATAATATATGGTTCAGACCTGGACTTGAACCACAGATCTTCTAGTTCAGGGGTAAATGCTCTATACAGTGAGCCACAAGGCCCTTAAATTCCTCAACGTTAAAGGATCCACTAAAAATAAAATACTCTGACATATTTAGAGACTTTGAAAATCATGGGAGTAAAAGTAACATTCACCTGAAAAATATACTCCGTCAAATTACGTACAGCGGCCATATTCTGCAAAATTGACTTTTGCTCTCTGTCTCCCATGTTATAATGTTGTTCCCTCATCAGAAACATTGTGTTTTGTTTCATTCACGCCTGTGTGAGTAATCCTGTATTCTCTGGCACTGTGTTTCTGAGAACTCAGAAGGCTCGGTTGCACAAACCTCCGCCTCTCCCACAAAGCCCCGCCCACTCCAGGAAGCACTGACTAATCATCAACAAGCCCTCTACATCCAGTCTGCTCTCATTCATTTAGCAAAAAAAAACAAAACAAAAAAAACAGTGTACAGCTCTGTTTCTGCTGATTCCTCAGACTTTTTTTTTAATGTTCGAGTAAAATCGCACCAGACAAAAAGTTTAAGGAAGTGAAGTGCTCTTTTCTTTTTTAAAGATTGTTTCAAAAATATGAATAAATTATAATGTAGCCCGTATATTTCCTTCATACTGGAAAATACATACAATCAAAATTATTTTAAAGCATTTACACGTGATACCTTTCTGCTGGTAACTCTGATTGTCCTCCAGGTCTTTGAGTGGGGCCCAGACCAGTTCAGCCTTGTGCGGGTCCAGCTCCACACAGGTGCGGGTCCTCAGCTCTGGGATCTCCGCCTGGTACCGCGAACCGATGTTTATCCGTCTGTAAACATACACCAGAGCCAAATTTATGAATGCCATTTTATCTACTTTAATCATTTTATATGGCAATAAACCTTACAATTATTATTTACAATGTCATATCTCTGTTTTCCCATTGGCTGTGGTCTTAAAATAGCCACAGCCAAATTAATTAAGATCTGCAGTCCGGGCTTTTCAATCAAGAACTCTTGTTAGCACACTGTAAATGCATTTATCTTTCACATTTTTCATTCATTTTATAATAAGCCTTGAACACTCAAACTGCAGCCTAATAACAAGTATGGGAGAATAATTTATCTCTGAAATTAAAGCTCTTTTAAGTAACTTTCTGTATCTATAATACACTAAAAACCAACAATTTTTCCTTGACCCATTACTTGTCTTTCCTGATAATGTCATTAAAATCTGAGCATTACCTTTGGAGTTATCTAACTGACTGATTATGGAAATCACAGCTGAACAGTGCTGCTTTTTGCTGCTGAAGCCCCAAGCTCATCTCGTCACCGAGGCTTGCAGTTACATAACAAAAATATACCATGCAACTGTTTCTTTTTCATTTCAGAAATGCAGAATGTACCACCTAAAGAGTTCATTAGCAGCCTAATTACCAATGGGTACATGCCAGTCATAACTAACCTTTACCTCTGGAGGCTAATTGTATGAAAGGCTCTTATTACAGCATCTTTCAAACTAGAAGCACATCCTCCTCCTTTATTATAGTAAGGAAATAATATGTTGTTCAGACCCAGGGATCTTCTAGTTGAGGGGTAAATGCTCTATACATTGCACCACAAAGCCCTTATATTCATCAACGATAAAGGGTCCACTAAAATAATTTAATTATTTAATTTAATATTTCACTGCTACAACTACTACCTATACTATTACTAATACTTCTAGTTCTGCTACAATTACTACCTATACTACTACTACTTCTACTGCTGCTACAACTACTACCTATACTATTACTACTTCTACTGCTGCTACAACTACTACCTATACTACTACTACTACTTCTACTGCTGCTACAACTACTACCTATACTACTACTAATACTTCTAGTTCTGCTTCAATTACTACCTATACTACTACTACTTCTACTGCTGCTACAACTACTACCTATACTACTAATACTTCTAGTTCTGCTACAACTACTACCTATACTACAACTACTACTACTTCTACTACTGCTGCTGCTACAACTACTACCCATACTACTACTAATACTTCTCCTGCTGCTACTACTACTACTACTACTACTACTACTACTACTACTACTACTACTACTACTACTACTACTACTACTACTACTACTACTACTACTACTACTACTACTACTACTACTACTACTACTACTACTTCTGCTGCTAGAACTACTACCTATAATACTACTACTGCTACAACAACTACTACTAGTACTTGTACTAACTGATACCTATACTACTAATACTTCCACCCTAATGCATAAACATCCACTACTACCACCACTACTAGCACCCACTATGCCACCAAGGTCAAAACATATTTTAAAAGTACTTGAGTAAAGGATATTACTCCCCTCTAAAATGTATTGTACTGAGTAAAAGTATCTTTGTTACTTCTCAGCTCTGCCAGCCACACAGATTAGCAGGCAACAGTTGGAGTATTTCAGTATTTCCAGCTAAGCGAGTGCTTGTTTGCCCACTCAGCCTTCTCAGCAGAAGAAGGTGAGCTGGTAAAAGTGTGACTGTGTGGTGTTTCTTGGACCAAACGCGGCTGAGTTTAAAGTGAGATTTACAGGAAATGAGTGGCCTGTTCCTGGAGAGGCTCCGAGCAGCTGGCACCGAACCCGGGAACAGCTTGCACCGAGAGCTTCCCCACCAGCGACTGACCGCAAGTAATAATGGCAACAGAGATACAGAGAGGATACTGGGCGTCGTCTGGTGTATAATTTGTGATTTTCTGGAGTATTTTTATACATTTTAACCTAAAACTTAAAAAAAGATCTCTAATTGTCTTTATTAGACAACCAAGTTCTCATGCATTTACTCAAAAAAATATCTGACAGATTAATAGATTATCAAAATAATCAATAGTTGCAGCCCTATTCTGTGTATTTGTTAGCTTCTTGGATATTGTAAAAGCTGCACAAATTTACCGATGCATCAAATTTCAACTATGGCACCTTCTTCCTGGTTTCCAGTATTTTTGGCAACAAAGGACGGAGCAAAACATGCAGCAAACATGGTACAACAGGGTAGTTTCAGAGTTTGTCTTGTGAAATTTAAGACCTTTTTAAGACATTTTAATGTCACCTAGAATAAAATGTAATGCCAAGATTGCCGGCAAACAAACAATAATCTGGATGAAAGGTACACTAAGAAAAATATCAGTATTACTCTCTGAAACTCATTGGTTTTATTGTGAAAGTCTTATACAGGTGAAATAACTCCAGTTCTGCTTTAATAATCGGAAACGGAATCATACATTTCAGTGGTAACAGCATTTACTGTATTTTTCCAACAAATATGTCTGCAACATTATGCATCCCATATAAACATTTGAGCAGGTGACCACTATTGATAAAATTTGTTGCCAAATTTACATCCAACTCACAAAAAAGACAGACTTCTCTGTTGTTACTTACAAACTATTGATCTAAAATATATTTCGTAAAAGTTCAACACTGAAAAAGTTGACTTAGACGTCCCAATTTTACAATTTAAGATCTACATGAACAAATTTTAATACCTGCCCTTGCAATTTAATTCTTTTAAGGCCTTGATTTTGGCAACATCAAATACCTTTAATACTTTTAAGGCCTTGGGGCTGCCCTGTGCAACTTCTACCTAGTAATCAAAAAGTAAAGGTATTATTATTACATTTAAATGTATTTAGATTTGTTAGTGTTTGTTAACAGAATGTTTGTGTGCCAAAGAATAGTAGCGAAGTTAAAAACTTGATAATATAGTTTTAATGGAGGATTTACCGTTAGCCACCAAGGATTGCCAATTATGAATGAACAAGATGATTTTGGACACTGACAAGCAATTGACCACATGTGAGTAATATCAGAGACTGGTTTGGAAAGCATTAGCAAGTCTATCAACATTTACATTTCCTAATTTTAATGGTACACTCAACAAGTACTTACAGAGATGTGACAGTCTGACGGACTAAAATAGTTTGTCATTGTACGCTCATATTTAATCCATCATAACTGTAGCAACTATAGCTGACAATCAGATCTGGGTCATATTAATTTGATGTAAAGTTTAACGAATATATAAAAAACATTCCTGAAAACGTTTAAATGAATATTTTTATTTTGCTCCCTCGTAAAAATTAAAGGGAAAAAACGCTAATCTTGTAACCAACCTGCTATAAACAATCCCACAAGACTAACAGCTTTTTTTTGCACATATATTACCTTCTTTAGTCTTGGGTATCTTAAAGCTACACAAATTTAACTGATGCATTAAAATTTTAACTATGCCTTGCAACTTATTCTGGGTTTCCTGCACTTTTTGGCAACAAACGGCAAGCACAACATGCTACAACTGACCAACAATAGCTTTTCTACCAAATAACTAGTAAGAAATGGTATTAGTAAAATGAAATATATTTATATAGTAAATGTTCAGCGGTCAAACCACAGTTGGATACATAGTTTGGTTAGATCAAAAGGCTATAGCTGGGACTGATGCTGATGACAGGGTGAAAGACTCTGGCTTTAAGTCTGGTGTAAGATTTCAAACCGTCTCTTGATTCAGCCCAATGTTATGATTTCAGTAATTGATTGCAGACCTGCTACTGCAGCCTTGAAGCTTTGTAAAGTATTCAAACAAACTCCAACACCACCCCATGTTACCGTATCAGAGGAACAGTACTCACGGCTCGAGGCTGACGGGAGTGGCCTCTCCTATCGACGTCAGAACTGGAGGGGTTATGTCTGAGCTGTCTGAAAGAGCAGAGAGATAAATTCGTTAGGAAGCCGCGTTTAGTCTCATATTTACAAATGATTCATATCAGTATTTCACATCTTTGCCGGCAAACAAATGCAAAAAGCCACAAAACAGAGCAATGTAAACAGTATCAGTAAAGCATCTGTATACTACTACAAAATAGCAACAAACACCAATAACAACCATATTCTCGTAGAGGCTTGTGATTTGTGTTTTCACTGACAACACTTAAAACTCCTTGTGTTATGTAATGCAATCATAAAAAGTGGCTTTTCTTTCAGTGCACCAATTCCAATGGCAGCCATCTAACTATAGCACTTCTAACTAGGGCTGGAAATCACAGGGCACTTGGCGGATGATACCGATAATATCACGATATTGCGATTATCGATATATCGCACAAGATAACCTACAATATATCACTGTATTTTTAACAGCACAGATAATCAGTGTTTTTTCTTGTCTGTATTAAGTGAGTTTTTGAGAATCATAAAGGGTTATACAGGTATGTTACATATATGACTACTGGAGCTGCGGGACAGTTTCAGATTATCAGTATCGATACCAGAATTACCGGTATCAAAAGCATCAATACTTTGGCATCTACTCACACATCATAAATTTACAGACCTAAATAAACAAGAAACACCAACTCCGGTTTCCAGTAGTAACAAATCAACCATAAGTCTAATATTTATGTATTAAGTATTTAGAGATATTTCATTTGTCAGACCTGAGCGCTTAGAAGAGCAGTGCTGCCCTCTACAGTCCTGGCAGAATTCTTCACCATTCTTGGCCCATAATGACTGAAAGCTTTGCAGCACTGTAGCACCATTATTATGCATGACGTCACAAAAGTATCAAAGTATCGCTATCGGTATTGGGTCAAAATATCGCAATATATCACAAAATCAATATTTTGTCCCAGCCCTACTCCAAAGTATAGCATTATGTTTAAATGTGTTTTTTGTGTCCTTGACAAGAAATAACTATATATTTTTATATATTTTTAAATAGACACAAAGTTTAAATGCATTTTGAAATTTAAATGTTTAGGCTTCTGAGTTTTCTGCCTGTAGATGATATTTTGCTTGGCATCTTCTCTAAGGCTGCACAATATATCGCAAAATTATCGTTGTTGCAATATCAGCAAACGCAATATCCGTATTCGCAAGAATCTAAATATATCGCAATAACGCTGTGGTCTTTCCATCTGACAGAGATTTACACTGAAGAATCATTTTCCACCAGAGCCTTAAAAGAACATGTGTTGTGACTAAATAAAAATGTTTAAAAAGTCCAGTTTTAGTGGTAATTTAATTAATTTAGTCACAGCTTAGCCTTGTTTTATTCCTGCTTTAGTCTGTGTTAAGTTTTGATTTTGTTGCTGTTTTGACTTGTAAATACAGGAACTTACATTTTTCTGAAATGTAATGAATTAAAACTTACTATGTTCGAAAAGTAGGCTCTATTTTCAAATACTGCAATATCGTTATCGCAATTTTCAACACAGTTATCGAATATCGCATGTTTTCTCCATATTGTGCCGCCCTAATCACTGAATCTCTGACTTGAATTGGTGGTGTTGTGAAGAAAGTTTTATTATGCTTCAAATTAAATTTCCAAAAGTCTAATACAATGATTTAAATCGACCTGATTACCAGCCAAACACCTGATTTTAATAGCTAAAGGTCGGTTAATATACAATACAAATCCAGACCTTATTTATTACTCATACCCAATGCAAGCCAAACTTTTAACCCTGTATAATGAAACTTCTCAAAACAATAGCGGGAGTGCTCGTCCTCCTGATTCCTGCGACTTACTGGACCGCAGCAGGCTCCGAGTGGCCGACTTGGGCGTGGGAGGCGGCAGTCCCTGGGCGCTGGCGGCGGCCGTGGACAGGAAGGTGGAGAAGTACAGGCCCGAGCCCTCCCTGACCGGGCTGAGGATGGGCGGAGGGGTGTAGGGAGGCATGGTGAGGGGGTTGTCTGCCAGTCGGACCGGGGAGCGCAGGTGGGACTGGTACGGGGTGATGCTGGAGTAAACCGGGGGGGCGATGAAGAGGCTCGGTTTGGGAAGAGGGATGAAGAGGGGCTCCGGTCTCGGGCGGCGTTTGGACTTTTTAGGGTCGTCGTCCTGCCCTCCGTCTGGGCCTCCATTCTGGGGAAAACACATGAGAAAAGGTTAGCGCTAGAGGTGGCAGGAATACATCAAATTAAGTAAAACTACTCAAATATTATGATTTGATAAAATTAAAGTAAAACTAGGGGACAAAGATATTATAGAAAGTTAAAGTAAAAGTAAGCACTATTGAATTTACAAGAATATAAATTTGTAATTGCAAAACAAAATCTACTACTACTACTACTACTACTTCTCGGCTCCTATTACTACTATCACCTACTACTACTACTACTACTACTTCTACTACCTCCTACTACTTCTCGGCTCCTCCTCCTACTCCTCCTACTACTTCTCTGCTCCTGCTCCTACTACTACTATCACCTACTACTACTACTACTACTAATACTACTACTACTACTACTACTACTACTACTTCTCGGCTCCTACTACTACCTCCTACTACTTCCTACTACTTCTCGGCTCCTCCTCCTACTACTATCACCTACTACTACTACTTCTCGGCTCCTCCTCCTACTCCTTCTCGGCTCCTCCTCCTACTCCTTCTCGGCTCCTCCTCCTACTCCTTCTCGGCTCCTACTCTACTCTACTATCACCTACTACTACTACTACTTCTCGGCTCCTACAACTACTACTACTACTACTTCTCAGCTCCTACAACTACTACTACTCGGCTCCTACAACTACTACTACTCGGCTCCTACAACTACTACTTCTCTGTGAACTGTGGCTACAAAATGTAGCTTACCACCACCGAGTATGGAGTGAATGAAATACCCCTTCCCTACTGTGTGTAAAGCGCTTTGGGTGACGTGTCATAGTTAAAGTGCTATATAAATACCCTTCCCTTCCCATTCCCTTCTCGACTACTACTACTACTACTACTACTAGGCTCCTCCTCCTACTACTTCTACTACTTCTCGGCTCCTCCTCCTCCTACTTCTACTACTTCTACTACTTCTCGGCTCCTCCTCCTACTACTTCTACTACTTCTCGGCTCCTCCTCCTACTACTTCTACTACTTCTACTACTTCTCGGCTCCTCCTCCTACTACTTCTAGGCTCCTCCTCCTACTACTTCTCGGCTCCTCCTCCTACTACTTCTACTACTTCTCGGCTCCTCCTCCTCCTGCTTCTACTACTTCTCGGCTCCTCCTCCTACTACTTCTACTACTTCTCGGCTCGTCCTCCTACTACTTCTACTACTTCTACTACTTCTCGGCTCCTCCTCCTACTACTTCTACTACTTCTCGGCTCCTCCTCCTACTACTTCTACTACTTCTCGGCTCCTCCTCCTCCTACTTCTCGGCTCCTCCTCCTCCTACTTCTCGGCTCCTCCTACTACCACTCACTACTGCTACTATCTGTGATGTTACTACTGCATCTACTCCTACTACTACAGCTAATACTACTACCACTTACTGATACTACTACTGTTTTCTGCAGCCGGAGTGCGCATTCCACTCACTTTGCTTCTAAGTTTTCACTCTTTGGGAACCATATCTTAAAAAGGATGGTGTTTTGTGGAACCTGAAATCTCTAAAGTACATTTTAGAAAACGTACCCAGAAATGACTGTCGCAGAAGTGTCTTGTTACCTTCCACCGCAGGTTAGTTAATAATGATTTAGATTAGCAGTGTCAAATTCAACTTAACAAAGGCCCATAGCTATAATCACGAATAAAACATTGGCTTGAAAGGTCACAGCTACCGCCTCTACTACCTTTGTTGGAAGGACGACTCAAATACTCTATCAGGCTCCGTTAACGCGCACAAAACATTCTTTTCTATTAAAATTCTTGATAATAAAGGTCAGATGACATCTTAAAGCCTTGTTGTCTATAATTCACAGAGAATTCCTTCTACAAAACACCAGATGATTCAATTTAATGCCAGGTGATTAAACATTTTAAAAAAATGCATTCATTCTGTTTGCAAGTTCCTTTTATGCTCCTTATTGTGACATTGGTGCTAATTTGTCCCACTAATATCTCAAGTCTGGTAGCAGTGACTTCAACTAGAGGGTATGTAAAGGTGACATTTACTAAAAAAAAGCCAAAATCTAACCATAACTTTGTGAATATCGTGTCTGTCTGTCTTTCAAAAGAGCTAAGAAGGAGTTGTACTTATACCAAACATAATGCACACATGCTTTATGCACACCTGTCAGACCATGGTTTAATTCATGTCATAAAAGTGAAGGCGTGAATATGATGCAAATATCCTGCAACCCAAAGGAGTAAAGTACAAGCCCCAGCACTGAACATTAAAGAGAACAATATACAGTAGGTTATGTGTGTACAATAGCAGCTAAACCCTCATAATCTGTTAAATCTGGGACAGGGGACCACTCCTCCAAATCCCCCCAAATGAAAAATAGAAAGTATAGAGAGAGAGAGAGTGTGTGTGTGTGTGTTTTTATACAGTATAAAAACATGGGGGAGGGTCTCAGGCATTGAGGAATAAGGAGAATATTCTGGGATTTTAAAGCTGTGTTAGTATTTGTCTGTGTACAACAAAGTCTTAATCCTGATTGGTTGCTGTGGTCACATGATCAGGGTTAACAGGGTCCAGGTTCTTGCAATAAGAAGTGCAATACATAAGCACTCAGAAATATGTTTGTTTTTAAAGTGTACACACCGTCAGAATGATGTTACAGCAATTTTGTGAATAAGAAAACTAATTAGCTAATATATATATATATATATATATATATATATATACATATACATAAGCAAAAATATCAGGCATTGATTGAGAAAGTGATTATTCAGCAAAGCATATTGTTATAAATGTAATTTGTGTGAATAATAATCTAGGTTTTATTATTAAGGGTTAGACACATGTTTAAATTAACTGATAATAAGCTAAAATTAGAGCTGCAAGTTTAAGGTAAGCTTGGTGTTGTCCAGTTTTATTTTTGTAGAAAAGAAAAGCAGAAAAGATGCTGTAGCTGGAGTTGAGATTGAAGTTGATGCTGCCATTTCTACTTCTGCTACTACTACTACTATTGGTTGTAAGGTGAGAGTACTAACAACTAATCAGGCAAAGTAAAGAAATACTTAAATTTTACCTTTTTTTTTTTGTAGTAAGAAGTATTGTTTTTCCAAATGCTTGCTAAGTGCTTACTATGCAATGCTATAAAGTAAGGTTGTAGCCAATAAGGCACAAGATGTTTAAAGCCAGGTATACACTGCACGTGCACAATTTTTCTTAAAAGATGTACAGAAGTGGAAAACTAAACAAATCAAATGGCAAACAGAGAAATGTGCGCACGTTCATGACTGGGCGCTGTTGTTGTTACTTTGATGATGCGCTGATGTTTTTCTGTTGGTCACTCGTCTGACAGAGGCTGACACACTCTGCAACCAATCTTCCAAAATATCTGACGCTACTTGACATCTGTCGCAGCTCATCTTCGATTGTAAGACAGCTTTATCGGTGATCTTTAGGGTTGGGTACCGTTCCCATTTTTTTTTCAGTTCTAGTACCTGAGCGATACTTTTTCTGATGCCTATGGTGAGCCAATTTATCTTCTACAATCATAAAACACCATAGTACTGAAGAAAACATCAATTTTTGAGCACAATTCTTAGCTGTGAGTTAAAAACAGTAGTTTGTATGATTTATTCTGTGTTATTTATTTGATTCATGCAAAGGAACATTAAAGGTCCCACTAGGGATTGAAACTTTATATTGAATAAAAATGATTTTTTGATAGTAGTATTGTAACTTTTCTTTTGATACCACAAAGATAAGATCCCAAGGTTAGGAAACTTTTATCTGAAACAGTTAAAGTCATGCAGTGAATACCTGGCTTAAGCAAGAGCTGTAATATTTTAACAGTCTAGGCCAGTAGTTTGCAAACTTTATACACCAAGTGTATCACTCAGAAAATATTTGGCTTTCCAAGTACCATCTTTTACTAACTAAATGTTTGTCTAACATAGGTCTAAACCAAAGGATACAATAGGAATTAACATAGAAAATTGCATTACTAAATAAGGACGGCACAGGGACTAAACCAGGTCAAAATCAAAACTAAACCAACCAAGACTAAACCAGGACTAAACCAGATCCAGGACTAAGCAGTGGTCGACAATTTACTTTTGGGATCAGCCCTAAATTAACCTAAATCAGAACTTAAACTGAAAAAGACTCCTGAGTACCACAAGAAAAAGACCACCGCGTACCACCAGAGGTCCCTGTACCTCAGTTTGAGAACCACTGGTCCAGGCTAACCCCAATAATTCTCCTAAAAAAGGCACAAAAGTTACTGGTAACTTAAAAAAACCTAAAAGCTCGAAGACCTCACCTGGTCTGCGCTCTCTGACAGAGAGTTCCTGAGCGACCGTCTCCTCGTGACGATGACAGAGGGTTTGTGGTCCGGTCTGCCCAGGTCTCGTGGAGTCCATGCCGAGGCCAGAGCCGGTTCGTCTCTGTTAGGGGAGGACTCAAGCCTCCGGACCGGGACCGACACCGGGATCACCAGCGGGACCAGGCTCTCGTCTCTGGGCCGTTTGGAGTGTAGACCCTCCTCAGTGGGACTCCAGGGTCTGTGAGGGTCCTGGAGGAGGACAGGGAGAAGATAACAGAGGTTAGACTTACAGCAATAATCGTTCCCAAACACTGGAGTGGGATCCAGAAGCAGCTTGTATCTTCAGGCATTTAGAAAAAAATAAATGCTACTTTTAGAAATGTCAGAAGGAACAGGACAAAAACAGAAATAAGAAAAACTGTTAAGAAGCTATGAAACTACGGCAAACTACGGCAGAAAATATCCAAAGGACTCTAAAAGGTTGAGCTTTTAACCATATTACAAAGTTGCCTCTTCCTCAAAAACAGACCTGGAGTAGTATTTTGTTTCATTCACACGTTTGAGTAATCCTGTATGCTAAGGCGCTGCTCTTTCTCAGGAGCTGAAAATGCTCGGTCTCTACGTAAACACGTGAAACCAGGAAGTGCGCCTGGTTGTGCTATCTATCGGTTTGTCTCATGTTGATAAAAGCCGCGCGAAATTGCCTTTTTATGCTCTGTCTTGCCAGCAGAGGGCGAAACCTAATCCAAGCATTCTCTGCAAAGTCAAAGAAACCGCTCCCCAAAATAAGACATTTTTTCTCATATACACTATTGTAAGTTATAAAACGTTAAATACTAATGCAAAGGTAACTATTTAATAAAGCCTGAAAAAGCATAATATGAGACCTTTAACTATGATTTACCAAGAGGCTGACTTTTTCTGGCATTTGAAATAAAAGCAATTGCTTACTGACAATATAAAAATGACTTGTTTAAATGTGATAATGTCTAGATCAGTTATGGCATTTATGATTTCTAGTTCTGTAGTCAAACAAAAAAACTGTTAGTTGATCGAAGCTATGCCCAGTACAATTAAGATTAATCAAATAAAAATCAACAAAAGGAATCTATGGGGGGGACTTGTCACAAATAAGTCACTTTACTTTAATTAGGAGATAAACCATTTGGAAAAGATGGCTGTAAATATATACAATTATCTAAAATCATCCATGTTCTTTTAAATAAAATGAAAATAAAAGTTATCAAGTCAAAAGTTAGCAGCACCAGTATCTTCACAGAGAAGCAGCAACGAAATCAAACTATGGGCCACTTGCCAATCTAAATATTTTATGGTGAAAATAATATTGGAAGTTAGAGCCTGTTTAATGTCCAAACTGCAGAACTTAATGGACTTAAACATCATAAGTTACCTCCTTTGAACTTATAGCAGAATATTGCATGTGGTTATTGTACAGTCAGCTGCTCCGAAGTGACATGTGACTATGAGGAACTCCCTAAAAAGCATTCTCCACATTTCTTTCCCTTTGAGAGAGTGAAGCGTAATGAATAAGGGAAGACAGGCCTCAGACTTCAAACTCCACCAACAACATGAGGCTGGCTCAAAGGCACCACATCACAGCGACAACGGAGACAGATGCAACACCACACTTCTCTGCAGAACAGAGCAACATGTAGTACTCAAGATACTCTACACCAGGGATTCTCAACTGGTGGGTCAGGGCCCAAAAGCTGGGGTCATACAAGACCAATAACCAAAAATTACTTAATTACTAGGGATTTAATCAATTAGCTGGTAGTCTTAACAAGAAACAAAAGCTCTTAAGTCATGAAGCATAATAAAAAAAAATGTCTTTTGAAAACTAAAGATGAGCTATAGTATATTTGTATATTAGCAGTACTTGAAGTAGCTTAATGCCAATATTATCATGTCTAAAGTTTATCAAAAGTAAGTCAGAGAGAAATATCCTTTGGGGCTGCACAATATGGGAAAAACATGCAATGTTCAATAACTATGTTGAATTATTGCAATAATTTGGGGTCTACTCTTCTGACACAGCAAGTTGAATTCACTTAAAACAAAAATGTAAGTCTCTGTATTCACAAGACAAAACCAGAAATAAAACAAAGATAAATTGTGACTGAATTAAGGAAATTACCACTAAAATTGGACTTTTTAAACATGTTTATTTAGTCACAACACATGTTCTTTTAAGGCTCTGGTGGAAAATGATTCTTCAGTGTAAATCTCTGTCAGATGGAAGACCACAGTGTTATTGCGATATATTTAGATTCTAGCATTATCGATACTGTGTTCACTAATGGAATTGCAACAAAAGGTTTAAAAAAACCAAGTCTAGAATACTGTTTTTTAAACCTTTTGTTGCGGTTTGCTGATATAGCAATAACAATAATGTTAGGGATGCACCGATACCACTTTTTTCAAACGAGTAGTTCTATTTGAGTACTTACCGATACCGAGTACTCATACGATTATTTATATAGGGGTTACTTTATAGTTTATAAAGTTACACTACTTTATCTCATTCATCCCATACGGCATCTTTTTGCCAAGCTAAACTTTGCTCAAAACAGACGTTATACCTCATTTTAAAGCTTAAATTCTCCTCTATTCACTCACTAAAATCATTTTAAAGACAGATTGAGCATCTGAGTCTAACCAGCAGAGATTCACCAAGACCTAAACTAGCTAACACAATTAGCAGCGGTGCTCCTTATATTTTATCAGACAACAACTGCTCCAGACTGCGCGCAGGTATCATTTTCGGGACAAGTAGGACAACAGAAGGACAACAAAAAGACAACTGCTTAGGTTTTAGGACTCATGATTTGGGATGTCTGGTTGAGGAGAATGTAGAGTGAGCTTTGCTTTTATCTCTGTACAGTTCACTTTAAAATTCTTCTACACGTCTCTCACTGCTCAGCTGAGAGGGGAATGTCACATGACAGCGCTGTAAAGTGGTATTGGTTGTTGGTATCGACCCACTTTTATGAACACAAGAGTGGACATGGTATCAGTACGGGTGCATCCCTAAATAATTTTGCAATATATTGTGTAGCCCTACTGTCTTTGGTTCTGTAAAAAGTAGGTCACAATAAAATGAACAGGGTCCTACAATCAGACCTGCTGAGTACCACTGCTGTAGACCAAAGACAGAAGTCCAGTTTGACAGTTTAATCCAGCTTCAACCACACTTCCACCGTTCCCTGCATGTAAACGTCCTGCCTGAGCCCACATGTGTGATTATTGTTGGTGGAAAAGCCCAGTGTGTGCTCCAGAGAGAGAGAGAGGAGTTTTTTTTCTGCTGATGCACGCAGAGCTGCCCTCTCTCTGCCTTTGAACAGGACCCAGAGCTGGAGTTTCTCTTCTGTGTGTGACGGATGGGGGAGGTGAGCGGCGCAGGCACGAAACCAAACACACGCGGACTGTTAGGATCCACTCCCCCAGAGGCGAACTCGGGCTACAAAACTCCCTCCCGCAGCACTTTTCAAGCACTTTCCAAACCCATTCTCCAGCTTTTCCAGCACTCTGCAGCTGGTAAACACTTGGTAGAATTCTAGGAACACTTCCAAAATGCAAAACCACAGCAGGAATAATCCAGTAGCTATAATTCAGAGTTCCATGATTTTATAAAGTCAGCTGTTCTGTCCCTGTATTTGTTGAAAGTACAGATAGTACACGTTATACTGCAGTAAGGGAGTATTGCCTTTAAAACAAAACTCAAGCAGTTTTCAAACCTTAAAATCCTTGCATTAAAACTGTACACCTTTTCCATGAAACTGTGCAAAAGAAGTCCTCAAAATCCACAGAATACTCAGGTAAAAGTACAGGTTACTTCTAAATAATAATAATATAAGAAGTCAACAGATACTTTCCTTCATAAAAAGTAAAAAAATTGTTAAATTCAAAGTTCAACAAAGTACTTTTTTGGAAGTACACAAAAACTATTACTACTACTACTAAGAGGAGCCTTTAACTAGTACGCTACTGCTATTAATACTACAAATACTACTACTGTTATAGTACCTCTAGGACTACTACTACTACTACTACTACTACTACTACTACAGTACCTCTAGGACTACTACTACTACTACTACTACTACTACTACTACAGTACCTCTAGGACTACTGCTACTACTACCTCTAGGACTACTACTAGGACTACTACTAGGACTACTACCTCTAGGACTACTACTACTACAACTACTAATACCACCACCAACAACTATTACAACTTCTACTCCTTCTACTATTACTACTACTATTAACAATACCACAACTTCTACTCCTACTATTGTTGCTGCTAAAAATGTTATTATTATTACTACTTCCAAAATACTCACTTATATAAAACTTTTGAAAACTTCACTTGACAGAAAGTGTGAGTAAAAGTACTGGTTACTTTCCACTCGTGTATCTGTGAGAGTTTGTGGAGATGCGGCTGTTGCCTAAGTCCTTCCTCTTTGCATAAACACAGATAAGCAGAGAGTGACTTCATGCCACAGTTCACTATTAAAGCTACGGGAAGAGCATGTTGTGAAATGTGAAAAGGCATTTATCAAACTGCGCCCTCATAAAAGTACACACAGGGAGAGTGAGAGTATTTGCAGAGGCATGGCTCGGTCACACCTTCGCTGCTCAGGCTCGTACACACAGAGAGAGAGAGAGGTGTTGATTAAATTCAGCATTGACTCAAACAAACAACTTTGGCAGCGTTTCTCTGGCAGCGGGGGTTAGCTGTGTGCTCTCTGGTTCTGGGAGCTCAAACTTACTTCATTTAAATATTTCTTTATAAAGGCAGAGGTGGAAAATAAAGTAGTATGTTCTCACTTGAGAGATTTACTTGTATACATATTTTTTCTTCTTCTTTTGTTTGTATGTGTGTTATAGGATAAATATGTCATACCTCTAATACAAAAATATAAATGAAGGGGGAAAAAAAGAAAGAAATGTACCTGTATAATATACAATACTGTGTGTACCAGATAATTTTACTTTCATAATTTTTTCAGGAAAAATTAAAAATCTCTAGTAAACTTATTTCTTTACTATCAGTAGCAAAGTGGGTAGCGGTAGCAGTAGTAGTAGTAGTAGTAGTAGTAATAGTTGTAGCAATATTAGAAGTAGTAGTAGAGCTGGTGGTGGTAGAATGAGTAGTAGTAATAATAGTGTGAGCAGTTGTAGTAGGAATGTTACACTAGTAGTATTAACAATAGTAGCAGTGGCACTACTAGTAGTAATAGTGGTGGTAGTGGCAGTAGTGCAAGTGTGTTTGTGGTAGAAGTAGTAGTAGTAGTAGTATCAATAGTAGTAGTGGGAGCAGAAGTAGAAGTAAGAGCACTAGTAGTCGAAAAAGTAATAGCTATAGGAGTAGAAGTACTAGTAAGAGTATTATTGGTGGAAGGAGTACTTGCAGTTGTAGTGGTACCAATTTTCATTTTCATTTTATTTATTCATTTATTCAGACAATGTACAATTGCATTAGGCACAATGGCAGAGATGCTTGTACCAGACTCTAGCTTTACAGCTAATTTCCATCTGCAGTCCTTGGGGGGAGGGGTCAACAAGGAATATTTACATAAATACAACAACATATAAAAGCCACCACCCCTGTTGCTTCCACCTGCAGCATCATCCAAACTCACCAACACATACAACACGTTCATACGCCCATTCACACAAACTGTATTCACCAGCTAACAAAGCTGGTGTATTTAAAAACACATTCATTGCAAAGTCAACATTCACATTCCGGTCTTTCGGTTCATTTTTAATTGTGCGTACATATTTGGTTTTCTAAAAACCATGCTTTCACCTCTGTATTGAAAGCTGAAAGACTGTTTAAGCTCAACTCAGATGGGAGCGCGTTCCATTGTTTAACCCTAAATGAGAACGCGGATTGAGCAAAAGCAGTTCTACATCTAGCGATGTTACACAGTCCTCTTGTGGTACCTCGGGTTACCCTTGAAGCCGTATCTGCCGACAGCTGGATGAATTCTTTGAGTGTTGGAGGGGCCAAGTTATGGACAATCTTGAAGATCAATTAGACATAGGAGAAGGAGACAAAATTATCAAAGTTTAACATTATTATATTTATCAAGTGGCCTATAATTTGACATTTTGATTTTATCTTCTGCCTTATGTATTGGAATAACAACCGAATGTTTTAGAGAGTTAGGGAATATACTCTGCTGAATTGACGTATTTGTTAGTTTTGTTATTGGCTTTATTAGTGATTCGTAATTATTTTTAATGATGGCTGTATCTAGACCATGTACATCTTTGCTTTTGGAGTTTGACAATCCAGAGAGTATTTTCCCCATCTCAGTTTCATGAACAGTGACAAAATTTAGTACAGTGTCACATAACCGGATGGTACTGGGGAAGTGGATTGATGCAAATTTGAGTCTTAAATCATTGACTGAATTTATTAAAAAAATCATTAAAAAGATTTGCTATGTCTTTGTTTTCTGTGTACAATATTCCCTCATGTTCAATCTGTTCAAATATATTTTTTGGATGATCCCTTCCCATTAATTTATTGATATTTTGCCATATGATTTTATAATTGCCTCTGGCTTCTTTGATGATGTTAAGAAAGAAGTTGGCTTTGGCCTCCCGGAGTTCAGATGTTACTTTATTTCTTAGACTTTTGAAAGCCAAACGATCAATGCTCAAACGTGATTTAAGATTTTTTTTTAACGCTGCATCTCTGTTTTTTAATAGATGCCATAAGCTTTCGTTAAACCAGGGGAGAGTTGGCTTTTTATTAATTTTGTTTTGAACTACTTTGGCATATTTGGATATGATTTGGTTTAATGTTGATATTAATCCTTCAGCTTTCCCCTCACAGTCTAAACCCAAGTTTGTATTGTTCCAATTGATACATTGTAATTCATTTTGTTAAAAGGTGTTTGTTTCTTTTCGGTATAATTGCAAAGGTATTATCTTTCACAATTGTATTTTTGTGTCGCAACTTGGATATTTTTCGAGCCACGAGAGTAAGGTTATGGTCTGATATTCCAGTAACAAGATTATAGGTTTTTGTGACTCTGTCAGGTTTGTTAACAAATATTAGGTCTAAAGTTGTTTGAGTGGTGCTCGTGGTTCATGTAGGAGAACTAATCAGTTGTGATAAATGATGTTTTGAAGTTATGTCTTTTAATTTTTCCCTGCGATTCTTATCTAGCCCATTTAGGTTGAAGTCTCCCATTAGAATAATTTCTTTATTGTTAAGTGATTTTAGCATGTCTGTCAAATAATAAAAAAAAAGTGTCATTAGCTGACGGTGGTCGATAAATGGTTACCACTATGAATGACATTTCTAAGGATAAGGTAATCTTCACAGCAATGCACTCTAAATTACATTCTGGTAAATCTATTTGTTTACATTGAATTTCATTTCTGACATACATCATGGCACCTCCCCCTTTACAGTTTTGTCTATCCTTTCTGAATAAACTATAACCAGGTACATGCCTTGAACTCAAAGGTGTATTTGGTTTCAACCAGGTTTCAGATAAGCATAAATAATCTAAATTAGAGTTTATGAGAATATGTTGGAGTTGTTCGCTTTTGGAAATGGCACTTCTTATGTTTAGGTGGCCGCCAAATATACCCTTTGGTTTTAAAGCTGGGTCCCACACAACTCTAGCATGATTAACCGTCATGAAGAGCTTTGTTGTACGTTGTTTATCTATTGCTGCATTTTTGGCGTGAATGTCTCGTTTTTCTATGATCTTACCGGGTGTATCCGAACCACACTCCGTAAAGGTCCCAGTGGGTCGTACACGAGCGACCCCGGCACATCGGCCCCGCCAGTGGGGCCGCAGAAGCGATGTTTTCTCCGTAGTAGTAGTAGTAGTAGTAGTAGTAGTAGTAGTAGTAGTAGTAATACATACGTTCTACTTAAATGGAGAGATAAAAGACTAATAAAGTGATTATGTGTGTCCTTATGTTGTATTTGGGGTTGCCAGACCTCACTGACAGTTTCCAGCTCAAACAGAACTTAAAACCCGCCCAACACAATAAAAACCAGCCTGATTTACATAAGAAAGAACACAAAACTCAACAGCAGCTCTAAGAAAAATAACAAACAAGTTCTCCTAAAAGAGTGCAATCAGGCAACCAAAGCTTTCCTGGTTTGGGCATCATCAAAACCACCAAAAAACCTTTGAAATACCAATAAATAACAACATTTTAACACAAATGATGATATGAAAGCATACAGCAGTTTATTGAAATGTGTATTTCTACTTTGTTTGCCATAAAATTACAATTATTTTGTTTGTATTTTCTCTAGAATAGTGACTAAAAACCCACCAAATGTTCTGAAAAGGAGCCCAATGCTATTTTTTCCAGCCCAAGGTGTTCAAAAGAAGCCACATTGAGAGAAAACCAACCCTGGCAAAACTGATTTTTTTTCTACTTGTATTATGGCTTATATTTTGCAAGACCTTTGTATATTTTCATAATTGCACTATAGTGTTTTTCTTTACATCGAGGGTTTCAGAGTAACGCAATTTCAATTCTCTGTACTGTGGTAGAGCTGACAATAAAGCAGACACTGACTTTAAAAATAAGGCAACAGAAACTACTGAACTTCTTTCAGAAGATGTTTGTGTGCAGAAATAGCTGTAGAAGTAGTAGTACTAGTAGTTCATTGTGATAGTGCATACTTTCACCTTCAGTAAATTTACACTCAGGGCTTTATTATTTTTATTCAGTAAGTAAATTTATTGAGCACTTGAGCACAAGTAATATTATTTTGAAGTAACTTGCTTTTACTTGAAAACACATTAAAGTACTTCTTCCATGTCTGGATAACTGCAGTAAAATCCTCAGAGATATTCCTAAATAAGGGCTGCAAGATTTCTGGTCTGGTTTAATGCAGTAGTTAAATACACAGAGGTAGAACACAAAGTACTTCAGTGTTAGTGGTGAGGTCTTTACAGGATTAAGGAGAGAAGCTGAGAAATGGATTCGTCAGCAACATGATGAGAATCGCTCAATAAAAAGGAAAGGCAAGATGAGTAATACAGTAATGATAGTAAAAAGCTAAGGAATTAGGAAAAGTGGTGACTCTTTTTGGAAGTAATGCGTTCAGATGTCTCATTCTGCTGGGCCCAGGAAACATTTAGCTGATTTTATAACATGTAATAAAAACACTGACAACTACGTCTCCAGATTAAATCCCATTGTAAATCTTTGGTGGGATTTTAAGACGACACATGAGGAGCTCTCTGCCATTTTCATTTCGTAAAAGTAGCTCTCAGGGGAAAAAAAGGTTATAGACCCAGCTCTGGAGAGTGCAAATCCTGAGTCACAGTTGCACACAAGGAACTAATGCAGCAAAAACCTGCTGTCTCTCCAGTGACTAAGCAACATTTCAATACAATGAGCCTGCCTCCAGATCACTTTAACTTCCTCTTCCTTACATTGCACCACTCTGATCTGTGTCTGAGGGGAAGTGAGTGAGAAAACAATGGAGCTGATGTGTCTACTGAAATGCATAATGTATGAGATTTTAAGGAAACATCCAAAATAAAAAGCATTTTGTATAATCTATACACAATTGTGATTAACAGCTGGCATGCGGCTGGCTTCTCAACTGCTGCCAAGAGGCTATAAAGTTGTACTATTTTATATTTATACTACATTTTATATTATTCTACAGTATATAGACTTTTTTGGCCAGCTGAGAAATATGGCTGTGACGAGATACAAATCCAGCGAGATGAGACAAGACACAAGACTGGCTTAACAAGAACGAGACCAGACAAGATCTTTACATTATTGAAATATGTATTTTACACAACTGAAAAATGTTATTTATTCACTATTATTTAGGTGCATTTTTAAAACAAGCTTATAATGACTGGTATTTCCTTCTATTATTTAAATTATATGCAACAGCAGAACATATACTGACAAATGTTTAGCCACAAACTGAACTGACAGCTTCTGCTTTGTAAAAAGTGCAAACAGAACCTGAACCTGAGATCACGAAACCGATTTTTACCGTCACGAGAGTCTTTATCTTGCAAGATCACAACATCGAGGGCTCTTGGCACACCACTACTGAGTAATGACAGGAAATCATGAGGAAGACAACCGGTAAACCGTCAGAGCCCATGATCCCGAGGCAGCCTGCAGTCGTCCTGCATATGCACCGCAGCTCTACCCACTGAGCTACACTACTGAGCGCTGTATTATTAAGCACAAAACGTGTTAAAAACAAGTAAAAACATCAAATGATTTACCTTGACAAAGTTGGACGGTAGCGACTCCATCTCCGACGCCTTCTGTGCGAGTGTCTCCAGATTCACCTCCTGGGACACCCTCCTCTTCCTCCTGGTGCTCTGGATCACTCCGGTGGGCGCCGCCTGGACGTCCCGCGCCCCGTTCTGCGACCCCTGCTCCGACGAAACCAGGAAGGGATTCTCCAGCGACGGTGCAGACGGCGCGCCGCCTTCCTTCGACAACCTCCGCGACCTCCTCAGCGACAACTGCTGCGGCGATATCGGCTCCGTCTGAATCAGCGCCGGATGCAGCGGATCTGAGGGCTGCTGCTGCGGCTCCGGAGTTATATCCTGGATGATCGGTTCTTGGATTTTCGGGGGAGCGGGGAGAGAGGATTCCTGTGAGTGCACCACTACGGGCTGCTGTGCGGAGTTCTGTGTGGAAGGGAAAAAGTCGAGCATGTTTTGTTGTGACAACTGCTGATGCTGCAGTTGCTGTACATGTTGCTGGAGCTTTTGTTCATGCTGCTGTTGTGTTGTTGGCTGTGGCTGAATCATTTGCACTGCGTGGTGTTGTAAAATATGATGCTGCGGTTGGTGTGCGGGCTTGTTTTGATAACTCGGGGGATTGGGAAGGTTAGTAGTCCGGTTGCCAGGTTGAAAAGTCTGGTAGTAGGAAGTGAGATGTTGGGCTTTGGGTTGTCCGAATGCGAGTTGGAAAGGCTGCAAAACTGAACTTCCAACGGCGCTGTGCTGTTGGGGGTTAAGTGCTCCTGGCTTCAAAGTCTCCGGAAACGCCTGAGAGGGTTGCTGTGGTTGAGAAGGAGGAGGTGGATGAGAGGGGGGGTGCTGCTGCTGCTCATGCATTGACTTTACAAATGCCGTCTGGTTTCTTGAGTCTACAGCGTTCACCCCTCCCATAAAATTAGCATAGTTTACCCCCCAGTTACTAGTCCATGCTGCTTGCCTCTGCTGCTGCTGTTGGTGCTGCTGCTGTTGCAGTGCCTCCTGTTGCGTCCACTTCATTGGCACCGTCTGCTGATAGTGCCCTCCCCTGCTTTGATCGCCCTTGTCGGGGCTAAAAATAACAGAATTCAGATACATGTTATGGTGCCCCTCGGGATTTGAAGTCACTGTACTCGCGGCTTCGCTTTGCCCCGGGTCCACGGCATTCCCGGTTTGCAGATAGTACTCCTGTTGGTGTTGAGCTGCTTCCTTCATAGTTTGTTCACTGAAAAACGTAATGCGTTTGCCCGTTCGTTTAGCGCTAGCTTTTTGCTGGGCTGGTACGCTCATGACGTGCATTAAGAAGTTAAGAAAAGCGTCGGTCTATTTCCAACCATTCGATGCAAAAATTCATTGGTTTAAGTTCAGTTCAGAGAGTCTCCTCTTCTTTCGTGACCCACTTAAAGGTCAGTCTTGGGATGTGATGTCCGTATTGTCTTTCTTTTGCATTTGCAGGCTCCTGTGTAAAAGAAGAAGAGGAGAGAGAAAGAGAGGAGAGGTTATACACTGAAGTTATCACACCAAAGGGGGGTCCCACCTCAAACCGTGTACAAAATCTGGTGTTTGCTTTTTCAACAATGGCCCTGCACTGAAAGGTATGGTGTGTGAAGAATAGGTGGCAGGGGGGGGGTCTAAATGGGGTCATTATAGAGAGAGGGATCACATGACACTGGGATAAAGGCCCCACGCTGCAAACACAGAGGATCAAACCTACTGCATACATGGAGTACTTCATAAAATACTCCAGACAGTATTTTTAGGCCTTAAGGGCCCAAGATTGGATTACAAAGATTAGTTACAGTGAGTCAAGAAAGGCCATTACTTAAAAAAGTACAATAAGCAGTGATATAGGAGGGGGGGGGGGGATTAACTGCGAGTGGTGTGAAATTAATACCAACATAGCTGATTAGTCTATGGAAACGTTGAGACTGCAGGCAAAAGTGGCATAAATTGACTTTTTTTTCTGATTTTTTGTGACAGTGTCAACAGCACAAACCAGATTTTTTCAAATGCGACCCAGGCCACTTTTATATGTGGTCGTAAATCAGATGTGTACCTGAATTCTTACAATGTGACTACAGTCTGAACAGATAAGTCATATTTCATCTGACTATTACGTCACCGAAATGCAACAGACAGCCCAAATCTGCGCTGAGGAGGTGGGAACTGGCTCGATCACATGATAACAAGCATGAAAATAAAGTGAAGTTTTAAACCTAATTAGTATTTAAGGTGACAATCCTGTCGAAACTAAACTCGAGGGTCATATCATAACTATACTGATGAGAAATAAGAAGAGAAATAAGATGAGAAATATTAAAAAATTAGGACTGAGGAGTGTTGCTGACAGATGTGTTCAAACATCTTCCTTAATAT
Source organism: Bostrychus sinensis (assembly GCA_020698575.1). Taxonomy (NCBI): domain Eukaryota; kingdom Metazoa; phylum Chordata; class Actinopteri; order Gobiiformes; family Eleotridae; genus Bostrychus; species Bostrychus sinensis. The sequence goes on from CM036258.1 coordinate 4,581,476, forward strand.
CCTGGATTTATGGATAAATTCAGTGAGTCAGTGAAGCTTCTCACATCACAGTCCCACCTCTCCTTTCTCTGTTATGTCACTTCGGGGCTGTAGACGGTTCACACACGAGACTCATGAAGGTCACATTTAAACTGTAATATGAACAGTGACGCAAAAAAAAAAAGATTCCAACAAAAAATCTGAACTGCACATTAAAACCTGCAGTGTGAACGAAGCCTATGTTGGTATTAATCAACTGCAAGTAGGGGTGCTCAATTATGGAAAAAATAATAATCTCAATTAATTTAGTCTTGATTAAAATCACGATTATTTATTTGATTAGATTTTTTTTTTTTACAAAACAATGGAAATATATCTTCACACACAAAAAAGTACAAAATATAAAATAAAGTTTTTAAACCTCATCATAAACTGTTTGGTTGTTTGCTTGACCTCTTCCTCTTCAAACCCAAAGTGCTCCCAGAATTTGTCTCACCTTTTCTGCAAGCCAAGCATTTCTCCTGTTCTCTTTGTGCTGTGTTTCCACTAAAAACTCTCCACCTGTAGCTTACAGCTATCAGAGCACAAGCTTTGAGAGGGAGGAGCATCAAAACACACTTTTCAATTTAGTGTAATTAATTGTTTTTTCTCAATTATATAATTTTGTAATTGTTGGGCATAATAATGGACCCTAACTCCAGGTGTGTTTGGAGGGAACAACATTATAACATGGGAGAAAGCTCAGAAAAGTTGATTTTGCAGAATATAGCCTCTTTAATTTGACCACAAATAAATGCAGCCTTGATAAATGTGGAGAAACTATGATTACCTATGAGAGTGCTTTCAAGCAGCTTAACTATGCAAAGGCGGCACTCAAGAAACCTTTTAACTAAAATATAGACATTGTAAAACGTAATACAATAAATGTCATTTTCACTATTTCAATGGTCTACTTCTGCCATTTTACCTGTCATTTCAAAAGTACACAGCTCAATTCTAGTGAAGCATTTATTATAAGACCACGGGAGCGTTGTGATTCAGCGCTTTGAGAGCCACTAGTAACCTATTTTGCAAAATTAAAAACAAAATTATGCAGCAACTCACAATAAGCTACAGCGTAAACTCTACTGAATAAAGCTGGCATAATTTTCAAACAACTGCTAATTGCATTTTAATGAGAGTCACAGTTAGAGGCTGAAAAAACATTTATCAAATGTAATTGAGGAAAATGAAATTAATGTGACATAAATCTTAAAATGCTTTAAAATGAGGGCTGTATGGTTAAGGACAACTGTGATATGCAATGATTATTGTGATGAGAGCTTTGTTGATCCACTTTGCCATGGTAAAAAAAAAAGTTTAAAGTTCAAATGGGGCGGCAGCAGAGGTGGGAAAAATAATCCTTTTTCTGACGTATCGATTGTTTCTTTAATAAGATTTCTTTGAATTGATTCAGAAAAGCTAATAATTGGAATTTTGTAAAGACTACAGATTATTAAAGTCGGCTGTGTCCAACACAAATCTTAGGCTGTTGGGTGGCAAAGAGTTAGCTCTGGCAAATGCTAACAGAATTTGCTACTGCAACATATCAATTATTTGTTCTCAAGTTTTGTTTTAGTAGAAAGTGTTTAAAATTATATTACAGATATAAAATATACAATTAAAATGAATTACTGTTAAAGAATTAATGCTGACATGAACCAGAAACTGCTTATAAACCAAGGTCCTCTGAATCAAATCAAACCGTGACATGCCCTGAGATTCCCACCGCTAGGGGGCAGCAGCTCAGGAGGCAGAGCATTTTGCCCTCTAACTGGAAGGGTGGCGGTTCAATTCCCTGCAGTTTATAGGAAACATCCAAAATAATTTTATCTCAGCATGAAAAGCTACAGAAATACAGTCATATGCATCCCAGATAATTATAATTATTTTAATTATTAATATTAATAATTAGTTGTTGGGCACTTGGATCAATAACTTCACTTTGATATATATACTACCTTATGGATACAGCAATATTTCATTAGTGAAATTAGGATTATTGGATTAAAAGAAAAAACAACAGGTGCAAAATTTTGGGCACCCCAACAGAAATATTAAATCAATATTTAGTTGAGACTCCTTTTTTCAGAAATAACTGAATCTGGCTTATCAAAATGAGCTTTTGCCGACCCCAAGTGACTCTGTTTGTGGCGTGGCACCACCCTCCCATACAGCTGTCCTTTGTGCAAACTGTGCTGAATTGTTGACCCATGCACAGAAACATCTGCAGCAGGATGATGTTGAAGTTGATCTGTGGGTTGTCTTTATCCATTCTCACCATTCCTTGCCTCTGTGTCTCTGGTACTTTGTCTGTGTCCTTCCATTTTCTGATTACCACCTTAAATACCTTTTCTCATTATTGAACGCACCTGTCTATGAAGTTCATGGCTTAACTAACAAATCTAACAAGTTGTGTGTTGCAAGAAAAGTTACATGCATTCAAATCAGCAAACTTATAAGGCTGCCCAAACTTTTGCATAACCATTTTTTCATATTTCATTTAATCTCATACACCTAAATATTGCTACACTAAAAATTGTTGTTAGGAAATTGTTTTTTTTTGTTTTTTCGTGAAGACAGAGTAAATTATTATGCAACCTCAGATCTCCTGTCTCTGGTTCACCTCTGTTCATTCCTTAGACCCACTTTTGATAGATCCTGACCACTGTAGACCGGGAACACCCCATATTTAGATATAGTGCAGCCCAACTCAAAACATGATAAAATATGAAACGCTCACAAACCTACAATTTCCCTTTTAACAAAACCTCAAATCTAGACTAATCATTAGCAAGGATGCAGCAGCGTCTCCCGCCAAAATCTTGCACAAACTTTCACTTTTTTTTTTTCCTTTCTTTTATATTTGCGTGAGTCAGAGGTGGAAATCTTGTGCCCTCTAAACCGAACAGGAAGAGCAGCTGAAAGTGAACAAACCATGAGTCACTCTGAAACAGCGGTGTGAAGAACAAGAGCTTCACAACCAACCAGAGCAACAGACCGAGATGGGATAAATGCAGCCGGGTCTCCCCCTAATAACAATAATAACGGTCGCTGCAGCAAGGCTTCAAAACTATCAAGGGCCAGTTGATTTTTTATTTTTTTTTTAACAGTAGAGAGTTGTCAGCACAGTCCTAGTTTGGAGGAGCAGCCAGGAGTAGAAGCCCAGAGACTAAACTAGTTATGAATGCATGGGTGAGTGAAAGTTTGACACAACACACAGTTTGGAGAAGTAGACAGGAGAAAAATCCCAAGACTAAACAATGTATGGCTGGAAATAGGGCCAACACTTGCACTGAGAGGATTTTCTGAAGTTGTGGAAGCTGAACTTGCCCTATTTGCGGTTACACACAGGATAACAACTTCTGATTGACTGCCCGCCTTCAAAAATTGAGCACTGATTATGCAAAACTTCTTTTATCTGATTTGCTATGAATCTAAATAGTATTCAGAGGTAGTTTAATATCTCTAACACATGGAAATTCAACCTGAATCCACTACGACCTGACTTGAAAGGCTTACTAGGCTAACAGCTACAGACCTGGTCAACTACAGTACTGTGCAAAAGTCTTAGACAGGTTTTTAAGAAAGGCTATGGCAAACATAACTAGAAGCACTAACTACCAACAACAATAAACTTGATAATCCTCTAGTTTCAGAGGTAAATGCTTTTTTCATTGAGCCATGAAACTGGTTTTAGTCCTGCTTTAGTTAGTCCTGGTTTTGACCTGATTTTATGCGGTTTGTGTACTGGTTAAGCCTGTCGCCACTGAAAGTCGCTGCAGACACCGGAGCGATTCAGACCCACGACCGAGCAGTGCACATGTGCAAAACGTAATAACTATTTACAACAGCAGGCGGCGCTAGTCACAAAACTCTGCAGTTATTAAAACTCTGCAACACAGTGTTTAACTCAAGTATTTATCAGTTAATAATAATTATACGCACTAGATTAAACTTGCCTGATTACAGTAATGAATAAAAGGGACTGGATTACTGCAGCTGTTTGCCTCAGAGGAGGATTATATTTTTATCTGCATGAGGCTAAAGCAAAGGTAAGCTAACTGCAGCACATTAGCATCACAGATGTGGAAACATAATGAAGTAGTTGCAGAACAGAAAGGTCCTTATATTTTGATGTTAAACTCGAGCTGTTTGACAAATTGTGAATGGGACACAGCCAATCAGAGCTCGCTGAGCACGACGGCCTGACGCAGATTCGACATGTTCAATCAGCCAGAACTATGCCCAACTGTGTCCCACTGCGTCCGATGGTGTGGAACTCACCAAACAGCGTCAAACCATCCAACGGCCGATGATCACCCCGGTGTGTCCCGGCCTTAAGTCCTAGTTTAGATTTTTTGTTTAGTTTAGTCCTGGTTTAGAGCTGGTTTAGTCCTGGTTTAAACCTGGGTTAGTCCTAGTTTAGACCTGGGTTAGTTCTCTTTTTGTACTGGTTAAGTCCTAGTTTAGATTTTTTTTAATCCTTGTTTAGAGCTGGTTTAGTCTGAGTTTAAACCTGGGTTAGTCCGGTTTTTGTCCAAGTTAAGTCCTAGTTTAGACTTGTTTAGTCCTGGTTTAGAGCTGGGTTGGTCCAATAAAGATTGTACTTGGAAAGAGTATATATTTTCTGAGGTGGTAGTTGGTGAGAAAAGTTTGAGAACCACTGCCTTAAAACTCTCCTGGATCTAAACAGAGATCTGGATCCACAATGAAATGAATAATCTTTCATTAAATGCACATATTTATTTAATGTATTAAGGGACTTTTAGCATTTTTCTCACTTAACTTAAACTTTTGTACAGTCCTGTAAATCCCAGGTTGCAAGTAACGTGTGGGAGCCATGTCTTGCTATTGCTATGGGAACATCCACTGATTATCAATAACACTATCTGGTAGCAACTGGCTTTGAGCAGATTTTTGACACAGCGTCGTCTGCCAAATTTCAAGGATGCACAGAGATCCCTGCTGCTTCTGTTAAAAATCTCAATCCCTTTCTCCATCTGTAAGCAACAAAATGTGCTCAGAGCTAGAACATGAAGCCTGCCTTTCCTGCCTGTGTGCAAAAAAAAAATCCCCAGCAAGAAACCACCTACAACTGCAACCTACTGGACTCAAGTTACATAAAGCTATGCGTGGTGGGGAATAGACACCGATCAGACTTAACATTATGACCACCTGCCTAATATGCAGCCCCATACACAACAAACGCTAATGCCATGAGTAATCTGACTCCTTTCTATCAGAACCAGCCTTAACTTCAGGAGTTTGAGCTCGGGACCACACAGCGACCTCAGCCTTGACTCCCCACCTGCACCAACTGACGCCGTTTCACCTCTGTTCCTTCCTTAGACCACTTTAGATCCTGACTTGGGATGGGTACCGTTAAGATTGCAACAGTATTACTACTCTTAGTGACACTGCTTAATGAGACGGTCTTTAAAAGGTGCTCTTCGATACTTTTTGAGCAAAAAAACTAATTACTCTGTTTTTGGACTTTTTCCATAGGCGACTTTAAGTGTGATAAGTTTTTTTGAAATATAATTAATATAAATCTAAATTAAAATTAGGGCTGCACAATATATACTGGAAATTATCGTTATCGCAATATCAGCAACGCAATATCGATATCGCAAGAATCTAAATATATCGCAATATGCTGTGGTCTTCCATCTCACAGAGATTTATACTGAAGAATCATTTTCCTACTAGAGTCTTAAAAAAATGTGCTGTGACTAAATAAAAATGTTAAAAAAAAGTCCAGTTTTAGAGGTAATTTCCTAAATTTAGTCAAAATTTTGCCATTTTTATTTTATTCCTGGTTTAGTCTGTGTTAAGTGTTGACTTGTTAATACAGGCTTTTTTTTTTAAGTGAATTTAACTTATTGTGTCAGAATAGGCCCTATTTTAAAATATTGCAATAATATAGTTATCGCAATTTTAAACATGGTTATCAAATATCTCATGTTTTTTCCATATTGTGCAGCCTTAGTTCTGACCCAGTCATCTCTAGCTGTCACAGGTTAGCCATTGTCAGACTCACTCACATCCTTGCCCATTTTTCCTGCTTCTAACACATCAATTTTGAGGACAGATTGTTCACTTGCTGCCTGATATTTCCCATCCACTAACAAGAGCCATGATGAGGAGATACTCCATGTTATTCTCCTCACCTGTCAGTGACCAGAATGTCTGAAGGGTGTATAAATTTATACCTAAATTCTTGCACCATGACTTGGCAAAGGGGCTTTTTATGTGAATCTAAAGTGTACTGACTGACAATTGTCACCCTTTGCCTGTGGTGCATGGTCTGGAGCTGGGGTTAAAAATAGAAGGCTGCAGCTGTTCGGATCCTGCATTGGCCGAGGGGCAGCGCTCACTGGGGAAGTTGGAAAGCCAAGGATGCATCTAAAACAAACACTGCTCAATGAGACAAGTGTGACAAGCGCTAACAGTTTCCTCTGCTGTTTTAAACAACACACAAGTCAGGAGAAAAATGAGCAAAGAGATGAGAAAATGCTGAGTAAAATAATGAGAATGAATAGGATTAGGAATGAGTGCATCACAGGGACAGCTCATGTCAGATGTTTTGGAGATAAAGTTTCCAGATTGAGATGGTTTTTGGACATGTACAGTAGGGCTGCACAATATATCGCAAGATTATCGTTCGCAATATCAGCGAACACAATATCCGTATCACAAGAATCTAAATATATTGCAACAACGCTGTGGTCTTCCATCTGACAGAGATTTACACTGAAGAATCATTTTCCACCAGAGCCTTAAAAGAACATGTGTTGTGACTAAATAAAAATGTTTAAAAAGTCCAGTTTTAGTGGTAATTTAATTAATTTAGTCACAGCTTAGCCTTGTTTTATTCCTGGTTTAGTCTGTGTTAAGTTTTGATTTTGTCGCTGTTTTGACTTGTAAATACAGGAACTTACATTTTTGTGAAATTTAACTTACTATGTTCAAAAAGTGGGCTCTATTTTAAAATATCGCAATATCATTAGCGCAATTTTCAACATAGTTATTGAATATCGCATGTTTTCTCCATATCGTGCAGCCCTAAAGTATTTTCAACTTAGTAAGGGTAGTAGTAACAGTGGTAGTCGAAGTATTAATAGTAATAGTATTAGTAACTTGAAACAGAAACAAAAAAAAGTTGTTTGCATAGTCTCAGAAAAGTTTTATATTTTCTAATTTAAGGGGATTTCCTTTCCTTTCAGCGTTTCATTTACCTCCTAGCATGCAGTGATTTCCATATTCATTTGACATAGGTTTCTCACACTGGATGCTCTTCCTTATGCAACCCTCTTCATTTATTTGGGCTTGGGATCGGCTTGTAACCCTCTGTGGCTGGATTACCTGTTTATATTCATTAGATTACAATCATTCTGCCTTAATTAAAAGGTTGCCTAGTCTGCAAAATCTGTTAAATGTTAGCTTTTAACCATGTTATAATGTTGTTTCCACTTAAAAACAGACCTGGAGTAGTATTTTGTTTCATTCACACATGTTTGCTTAAACTCACCATTGTGATTTATGTGTTGCTTTGTTTTTTTTTTCCCTCTCTACAAAAGAGGCAAAAGTCCCTGACAGGACACACTTTGCTTAGGAAAATACTGCCGTTTCCTTTCACTTTCTGTTTTTTGCTGAGAATGGCTCCTCTGTCATTCAGTCTGCAGACACTAGCTCTGCCACTGCCAGAGTTCAGTGGCTCTCAAACTGTGGTTCTGGATGTAGTGTCCCTGGGCAAGACATTTCACTCACATTGTCCAGTCACAGTATATTTGTGACAGGAAGAGCATCTGGAGTATAAACCTGCTAAATCACTGTGCGACTGGTTCGCTGTGGCAACCCAGAAAGAAAGTGAGCAGGCAAAAGATTAAAAAAAAATATACAGTCCTTGTTTAGTCCTGGTTCAGACCTGGTTTAGTCCTAGATTAGTCCTTGTTTAGTCCAGATTAAGTTCGCTGAAGAGGGACACATTTTAAACTCATTATTTTGTACCGTTATTGATGAAGAAACCACATCTAAAATAATGTGAAACTGAACTGAACCAGTCTGAGCTGCTCAGATGAAATGCGTTAGTTCCTTCCCTAAACAAGACTGCAGACAAAAAGCAAGTTCCTTATAAAGTATTGTGTCGAAAATTGTGCATTGCATGTCTCATTACTAGGGCTGGGTACCGTTCAGATTTTTTTTAATACCAGTTCTTAAACAAAACCTGAGCGAGCTAATTCATCTTCTACAATCATAAAACACAATAATATTGAATAAAAGAGCAATTTTTGTAGCAAAAATCTTACCTCTAAATTAAAACCAGTAGTTTGTCTGATTTATTCTGTGTTATTTATTTGATTCATTCATGCAAAGGAACATTAAAGGTCACACTAGGTATTGAAACTTGGTATCTTGGTAATAAAAAACATTCTTTCAATACCATAAAGATATCGTTTCCCAGCCCTACTCATTACCTCAACAGAACTTGCATATTGCACACTTATCTTCCTCTTTTACAGTGTTTTAAAAATGTAATTCAGCCAACATCCTGAACTCTTGCTCTCATGTAGGCCTCTTGAGTTACAACCCAGTGAATGCCTATTACTGCCCCTTACAGGCCACAAATATGACTTGCCCCCAGCTTTATTCCAGTGCATTGCCCCTTATCAAATATTTAAACACGATCTATCTCTGGCTGCAGCTTCAGTGCCATGTTGCTGTTGCACATGCCTCCTACTTCTCCTCCTCCAGCCATGTTGCCAAACGCTGCACTGTAAACACAGGTTAGTTGCGTACTACTAGCGTTGCAGAAAGCTGAGCGAAAAATAAAAATATACAGTGCTGTTTACAGAGCGGCAGAGTGTGAGACCACGCTGCTGCAGCCCCTAAACGACGCGAGGAGAGGAGGTGACGCATCTCCGTGCAAGCCCCCGGGTTTTTAGCCCCATATAAACAAAGCAACACGTTTAAATTGGCTTAGAATACATGTTAGCCGCCCTAATCCGCCGCTGTTTCTTAATTTAATTCACCCCGAGTGGCACGGCTTGCAATCACAACAAGCAAGGCCGCTGCAACAAATAGGAAACGAAAAACATGCCCGACTGGATACACAGACGCCCTGCCTTTGCTGCTGCCCCTGTGTCCTATCTGTGGCCAAGTCATCGCTATTTACGAGAAACCCTTTGTTGCATGAAGGATTAGTCATTCACTAATGCCAAGAGACAGCGAGAGAAGAAAAATGATAGTGTTGCTAAACAAGCCAGAAGCCATCCATCGATCCAACTTGTCCACGGTGCGTCACATGCTCTGATTGAGACGACGTAAACAAAACTTTGCCTGCAGCCTTTACGCACAAAACATGCAATAAAACGCACAACATTCGCTTCGTTCGCGTCCCTGTACTCACCGCGTCGGTCCTTTAAGTTGTCAGCCGCATGCGGTTAGAGGAGGACACAGCGGGCGGGGAATGTGGTGCGCGTCCTGGAGCGTATCTTCTTCTTCGTCTTCTTCTCCAACAGCAGCGATGATGATGATGACTGCACACATCCCCAAGGTTGACTCATGCTACGCCGCTGACCTCATTCTCTCTCTCTTTCTCTGCTACGGCTGCTACTTTCCTTCAAGTCAAAAGAGAAGAAGAAGAAGGAGGGAAAAACATCACGTAAACAAACCGCTTCCTGGTTCCAAGCGCGGCGTTAATGCGCAAAGACGCAGTAGGCCAAATCCGTTCGCAGCCTATTGCACGCTATTGCACAAAACTCTCGCTGCCAGTGCGGCCTTTTGCTGCTGCCTGTAGTCTCTCTGCTCTGTGTGAATGCTTGTCTTGTGATTCCCCTCCCCTCCACCACGCAGCCGCCCAGAGCTCCGTGGACACGCCCACTTCCATGTCCAAATAAGGGCTTTCCTCCCACACACACACACAACACAAGGAGTGGTAATTTACGGAGCAAGATCCCTCTGTCAGTCCGTGCGGGAAATTCCAACACACGGCGAGGACAGAGAGGGAGAGAGAAGGGCACCTGGCCCGCCTCAAAAAAACATTGCTCCCGTTTACTTTCCATCTAACAGGAGTTTTTAATAACATATATGTGCGAATGGAGGCCGTTTATAGCACAGGAAAGCCAAAGATTACTCATGTACAACAGCTTCTACACATGTTTTTGAGCTCAACTAGTTTAAAACAATAATGAATGGCTGACGAATCATGACTCAGCGCATTACCTCACGCTCTAGGCTCATTCAGGATAATTTATTGGACAAACAGATGTGATAAGGGTTGGACAATAAATGCATTGCATGCAGATTAATAAACGTGTGCAAAAGGAAATGGCAAGAGACAGTTTTTGAATTAATTTTTTTGGAGGTCAAGATTTCTTTTAAGGTCCCATGTTCTGCTTTGTTTTGAAATAGTTCTGGACACCTGCATTAGTATTTTATGTTTTATAACTTAAAATGTATATGTGGAAAAGGTCATCTGTTACTGCAAATTTGCAGAAAACCCTTGGATTAGGTGTCTGTCGCCCCCTGTTGGCAACGGTGGGGAATGGACAGAGCATAAAATGGCTGTTTAGCACAGCTATTAGCAACATGATGCTAACAGATAGATTTCTGAGCTGACTGCTTCGTAGTGATGGAGGTTTAAGGCTGAAATGATCAGAACGAGTCTGGTGATGGTGTCTGGGATTTAGAAACGCGCAGGAGCACTTTTTGGTTTCACGTGTCTACGTAGAGCTGTGAGACCAAGCATTTTCAGCTCTTGAGAAGGGCAGCGCCTCAGCATACAGGATTAGTCAAACGTGTGAATGAGACAAAACACTACTCCAGGTCTGTTTTTGAGGAGATGACATCATAACGTGGCTTAAAGAAAGGAAACGCGTGCAAGCCCCAGACCTGCAATACTGATCAATAATTACACACTAGTGTCGAATTAATCCAGCCACAGGGAGTCACAAGCCTGTGTACTCCTTGTGCCAGTCCCAAGCCTGGATAAATGGAGAGACAGGAAGGGCATTCAGTATAAACCCTATGCCGCATTAAAATGCAAATCACTGCACACTTGGAGGCAGATGTGCTATGGTGACTACTGTGATGTATTCAATCAAGACCTGTCTGAGACCAAGACAAGGGCGAGACTTTTAGAGGCCAAGACCGAATGAAGACGGAGACCAAACCCTGTAAACCAAGACCAGTCTAGGGCGCTAAAACACTAATGTATAGAAGGTAGAAAGGAAAACCTGAACGGAAAGATTATAAACAAATGTGTGAATCTTTGTGTTGTACAGCAGCAGTATGGAACACATCTGGCTGTGCTGTTTCAAAGGTGTCAAAATAACACTTTGCATGTGTTTATCCTGTGAAATATAGAACTCTAAATCTCTGTAGATCCAAGAGCAAGAAACCATTAGTTCATTAGTCCTTCACTTTATTTTGTACACATATAAATGGTACTAGTCGTGTTAAAAGAGTAAATACCTGTGCAAAGATTCTAATAAACATTGCATAAAACCTACAGAATTTCTATACGAGGTGATAATGTCTGGCAAAGGAAGGTACAGTGGCCCCTAGGTGCAAAACAAATTTACAGTTAAAAAAAACTTCTATAAATTCACAAAAGACTTTTACAAAGTTCACAAAACACAAATATAAAATACACAAAACACAAAAACTATTTGTATTTGTGTTTTGTGAATTTGTAAAAGTGTTTAGTGTTTTACTGTAAATTTGTTTTGCACCTGGGGCCACCATAGGAAATGATCCTAAACCAGTTTTAATTTGTCAGTAAGTCAGTGAACATGGCAGAACAGGCTCGGAGAGTGTCACATAGTTTAGCATAAAACTTTCAGCAGCCTAACAATTGTTACTCTCCTGCAAATCTGCTTCCATAAATACCTCTACATTATTTGAATCTGTCACAGCCTGGAGGAGTCTGCAGTCTGTCCACTCAGCTCCTTCCACAGACACACCTAGAGGTAATAATAAAGCTGGTGTGTCAGAAGCAGGAAAAACGGGCAAGTGTAAGGATTGGAGTGAGTTTGACAAGAGCCAAACTGTGATGGCTACAGATCAGTGTTACATGAGCACTTTGCAGGGGGTACTTGGAATTATTTCTTTCTTTTGAAAGATCATGGGAAAATATTTGCGATGTTTTCATATAGAACTGAAAATTATGAAAGAGAAGCTCAAGTGTCTCAGTGTCTGATGAAAAGTTGGTAAAACTGCTAAAGATTATTTGAATATTATATTTTTAGGGGTTTAATATCCTGTTTCAAACAGGAGTTACTGAGATGTTTTTTTTCTTTGAAGTACATTTATTATGAGTTTTAGGATTATTTATTTATATGCTTTAAAATTATGCCTTACATAAATATATTGTAAAATAAGTAAATGTAATAGGAGTTTTTATTTTAATATTTTTGTTAATTCTAAAGGTACTGTAAGCAGCATGCGCTCATACTGTTTACTGCAGTCTAAATCAAAACAATGGTCTCTTTTCTGATTGGATGATCTGCAATGCAGTTTTAGAACCAAAACAAAAAAAAATGTAAATGTAAACAGCTAAGTAAAACATATTGTTAATAACTCAACTGTACCATTGTTATCAGTAAAACAAATTTTTGATTTAAACATGTTTACATCATATCTTGGCACACATGTGGGTAATTTTTATGAAATATAAAAAATATATACTGCTCATAGCACCTTTAATTTTAAAGGTAGGCAGATTATTATTTATTTTATTTTGATTATTATTTTATTTTATCGTGGATTTGAGTTTAAATTGAAAACAAATTCAATTAGTATTTTCAATATTATGTCTTTGTACTAATAAACACAGATTTTTATGGTTTTGTATGACCACTTTTTGAAGAATCATTAACTTGAGTGAGCGGGTCTTCCAGCTGTGACAAAAAGCCCAGAGGGGTAAGCTCCAGCTCCAGCGGCCTGGGTCAGAGCGTGTCCCGGGCTGCAGCTCCTGTGGTGATCCCGGTCTGCACAGGTCAGGATCTGTCAGGACTGGTCCCAGGAAGGAACAGAAGTGACCCGGAGACAGGAGACGCAGGTGAGCAGTGAGGACTGCTGCAGTGGTGGAATGTAACAAAGTAAAAGTACTTAGTTACTTTACTTAAGTACAATTTTCATGTGTCTGTACTTTACTTGAGTAAATTTTACAAGGGTACTTTTACTTTACTACATTTTTGAGCAAAGTATCTGTACTTTTTACTCCACTACTTTTTTTGAATTGGTTTGAAGTAAAAAGTATTTTGAGTTTGGTTTAACATCATTAGTTTTTGCTGTGTTGTCATTGTAGACACAGTACATGAGTATATAAGACGCAGTAAAGCAGTACTCTTCAGAAAAACCTCACCTACAGATCCAGTCTCCTCTATTTCACTGTTAACCATTCATTTTCAGCACAGTTTACATTTAATAGATTCATTAGTTATTGAATCTGTGTGGAATACTTTTGCTTTTTTACTTGCAAGTACATTTAAAAGAACATACTTTTACTTTTACTTCAGTAGAAATTTCCATGTGATACTTTTACTTTTACTTGAGTACATTTTTTCACCTTTATCTGTGTGCAAAGAAATTGAGTACTTCTTCCACCACTGAACTGCTGAAGGTTAATGCTGGCTCAGATGAACAGTTTTTTGCGTATTGGGCAGGTGGTCATAATGTTTTGCCTGATGACTGGTGTTTATATTAATGTTTATGCATATAAAGGTCACATGAAAGGCCACTCAGATGTCACACATAATACCCATGTAATTCAGTTATGTGGCATTAAGTGAGGCCACTCCAGCAGGCCCTGTAGATCTGAATGCAGCTCTGTTTCTGTTTTATAAATAGGCCGCAGTTCGATGTTGAGTCAAGGGTGATAATGTTGCACAAGCCTCAATATTAAGGAATCTGACATGACGGAGCATGTGCCTGCCCCTACACAGTACGCACAGCCACAGCCTCTCTGCCTTTCTCTGCTTATTGTTTAGTAAAGATGCTTCAAACACCGACGCTAAAGCTGTAAAATCTGAAAATGAAAGTAAAAATGCTGTTACTTCAAAAATATTACTACAAATTACTAAAAATATTGCTACTACTACTACAATTTCTACCACTTCTACCATAGCTAAAATGAATTTTAGTGCGGCTGCTGCTACTACAACAAGTACCACTGCTGCAAATACTATGACTACTATTAGTACTATGGCTACTACTGCTGCAACCACAATTCTACTACTGCCACTGCTACTCGTACTATGACTACTACTACCACTCTTACTACTACTACAACTAAAGATACAACTTCTAAAATTGCTGCTAGAACTCTAATGACTACTACTACTGCTATTACTATAACTACTACCACTACTACTACCACTGCTACTGCTATTACTACTTTCAGTGCGGCTGCTACTACTACTACTACTACTACTACTGTTAGAACTACTACCACTGGTGCAAGTACTATGACTACTATTAGTACTATGGCTACTACTACTGCTACCACAATTCTACTACTGCCACTGCTACTACAACAACTACAGTATTACTTTTAGTCCTGTTAGTGCTGCTACTACAACTACTATTAAGACTGCTACTACTAGTGCTATGACTACTACCACAGTTACTACTACTACTACAACTAATGACTACTTCTATTAGTGCTGCTGCTACTACTACTACTAATATGACTTCTACCATTGCTGCTAGTACTATAATGACTACTACTACTGCTATTACTACTACTACCACTGCTACTGCTATTACTACTTTTACTGCAGCTGCTACTACTACTACTACTACTACTACTACAACTACTACCACTGCTGCAAGTACTATGACTCTGTTAACACTATGGCTACTACTGCTACTACAACAACTTACTTTTGGTAGTATTAGTGCTACTACTACTACTACTATTAAGACCACTGCTACCACTAGTGCTATGACTACTACTACTGCCACCTCTGTTACTACTACTACAACTAGCCACCACTACTATTACTACAACTACTATTACCAATTAGACTTCTACCACTTCTACCACTGTTGCTAGTACTATGACAACTACTACTACTGCTACTAATACAACTACTGCCACGACTATTAATACTACAACCACTGCTACTGCTATTACTAATTTTAGTGCGGCTGCGGCTACTACTACTATTCGTGCTGCTACTACTACTACTGCCTATCTTGCCACTGAGGTTAAAAAAGACTTCTACTCATTTAAGGATTCTCTAAATGTACAGAAGTAATATTTTAAAGGTAAACACTCGAGTAAAAGTATGTAGTTCCTTTCCACCTTTGCCCAGTGCACTCTCATGCTCTCAGTGTAAAACAAACATTCTCAGTGAGCGCCTGCAATGAAAAAGCTAAAATATTCAGTCAACAGAAGTGACTCACCACTTACACAGTTAGGGACCAGCTGGTTTCACTACAACGCACTGTTTTTGTAGAGTTTGTTGTTGGCTAAACTGAAGGAGAGTATTAGATTATAGATGAGAGTGGTCATCCAGGTTCTTTACCGCTGCGCCAAGTCCCTTTTGGGTGAAACATGACTGACTCAATGGCGGCAGATACAAATCTTTCCTCGTTCGGGACCTAATATACTAAACACAAGCTCCCAGAAGCACAGCAAACATGGCCAGTTAAGCTGACGGTTCTATTCCCTCAATGACAATGAAAGATCAGAGTCGTTATTTGAAGAAACTTAGTGAAATATGAACCGAACTTCTGCCTCTGTCACAGGAGAACGACCCCGCAGTGGACGTACTTTAGTACAACAACAATATTCTTAATTTCATGTCCTTTATGTCAAACACATTATTAGTAAAGTGTTGAACAACTGAAATGAGTTTAGTGTTAGTTTAGGTCCGGACTGAAACGACATAAACATTTATATTAAAAAAATCAGTGTCCTAACAGCATAAAAGCTTATAAAACCACTGTATCAAACAGCCATCTTAAATCTTGAAACTAACTAAAGTTAAGCAAATAAATATGAACATGACATCTGAAACGCACATTATTCTAACCTAACCCTAACACATCTGACACTTAGACACACACACCATTCACTCTCACATTCTTTCACTATGGGACATCTAGATTCTCCAGTTCACCTTTAAAAGCTTGTCTTTGGACGGTGGATGGAAAAGGAGATAGGGATGTAAAAATATTGGCAATATCATAATATCGCTGTATCAAAAGTCTCGTCTCACAATATCATCTGACTTTTACAATATTGAATAGTAAGCTCCCTGGCATATGCATTGTTTTGTTGCAGCAGAATGGTAAAAAAGCAGCGGGAACTACATAGACCATGATCCTTTGCTCTATTTCAGTGCAGCCAATGCACAAAATGATTGTCATCAAACATTTATTTAGTGTTAATCTTTTGAAATAACACAATAATTAATGCACTGAAGGCTCGTCAGGTTTGTGGGCATTTCTACAAAGCTGTGAGCCGCAATAAATATCGTACTGTGAGATTAATATTGTGATCATTCCCTACCGTGAGATTTGGATATAGTTAGAGCCCTAGGAGAGAACCAACAGTAACATGGGGAGGACATGCAGACTCCTCTCAGAGAAACTGTGTGTAGGACCCGGGATCGAACCCGCAACCCCTTTGCTGAGAGGTAGGAGCACCACACACAGTACAACTGGTACATTGCATATTTCTTTTTTATTAATTGGTCAACTGCAAACCTCATCCTGCCTCTTGCACCAAGCTCTAGCACACTGGGTTTCAAGTGATGGTTTGGGGCCAAAAAGTAGGTCGCAGGGAGGATGAATTAAGTAAAAAAAGCATGTGCCATAAGGTTAGGTTAGTAAAATAATTTAGAAAAGATAAGATAATATGCTGACTCTAAATTGTCCCTAGTGAATGAATGTGAGAGTGAACGGTTGTCTGTCTGTCAGTGTATGTCTCTGTGTCAGCCTGCGACTAACTGACCCCTGGCCAGGGCCCCCCCTACGGCCCATAGTTGCTGTGATAGGCTTCAGTACCCATGAGCCCTAATGGGAATAAGTGGAAGAAGATAAATGAATAAAATGAACATTGCCTCTGTAAAAATAGGGTCATAACCAGGGATAAAACTGGGTCCAACAATCAGACTCAAAACCTTAGTGCAGTGTTTCTATAAAAATAGATGGAAAAAAAACATGACAGGCTTTCAAGGGAGGTTATCTTATTGAGGCTTAAATATTGTTTTAATTACACACAAATTATGAAAGTTAAGTTAAAATGCATGTGCCAAAAGGTTGTAGTAAGATCATTTAGAAAAATAACTTCACTGTGAAATGCACAGGGGTAAAATAGTTGGGGCTCCACGTGGGATTTTCAGAAATTTTAGGGGCTGCAACACTCTTAACTTTGGAAATGGCTGCCTTAGTGCATTAGCTAATATATGCAAACCTTGTTATTTTTATTTAGTTGTTTTTCTTTGAGTTGTTTATTTGATTGTATTTTATTTTTTTCCACAATTATCCTTTACTGCTGTTCATGCTTTTAGTGTATAAGTATTTTTATTAACTTGATTTTTAACCTGTCAGCACTTTGAGCAGCAATGGTTGTTGGAAATGTGCCATATAAATAAATTTGACCATGACCTTAACCTCTTCCTGTGCCACTATCACTAAAAGTTCTAATGCAGAGGTTTTCAAGTGATGGTTTGGGCCCAAAAGTGGGTTGAATACAGTCATTTCAATATTCATCTTATTTGAGGCTTAAATATTGTTTTAATTACACAAAAATGATAAAAGATAGGTTAAAATGTGTGTACCAAAAGGTTGTAGTGAGATCATTTAGAAAAATATGGGTCACAGGGGTAAAACTGGGTCCCACAGTCAGAGAAGATGCGAACCTTAGGGCAATAATCTTTACAAGGTGCATAAAATAAAGTCTCTAAATGCTAATCCTGAAGCTACTAGTATTATTTTTCATATATAATCCCAGTGTGAAATACATTCTGTGCACAGGTGAAGTGCTTTACTAGGTCAAGTACAGCATGTCCCAACACTGTATGTAACCCAGTAACAGTCAAAGTCAAATAAGGGTCGCATACGTTTACACAAATTTACAATGATGGCAATGGTAATACTGCAAAAACTACTCAAAAATGGCTACACAGGCAGTGCACTTTCAAGTCATACTTACAGGTTTTTTCTCCTAGCACCTCACAAGTGAACAAAACCATATATTTACAACTGAACGCCCTACACGCCCTCAGCCAGAGCGTCTCCCACAGTCAGAGAAATGATCAATATCCAAATCACGACGCTCTGAGTTGG
Source organism: Bostrychus sinensis (assembly GCA_020698575.1). Lineage (NCBI taxonomy): Eukaryota > Metazoa > Chordata > Actinopteri > Gobiiformes > Eleotridae > Bostrychus > Bostrychus sinensis. Next base: position 4,599,803 of record CM036258.1, read on the forward strand.
TACACTAAAGCTGAAATATTAGAAGTCCTGGAACTCTAAAACATATGGTTTTAATTTAAAGTGTTTTCAAGCTCTTCATCCAAAATTCAAGCACTTTTCAACCCTTGAAAACACAAGAATTAATTTCAAACACTTAAGGAATCACCCGTACAAACTCTGACAGGTATAGAGGACCAAAACTACCAAATCAATCAATCAATAAATGAATAAATAAATGCTCTCGCAGACAAATAAGTATTTAAACAGGACAAGAAATGCTGAAATAAAAATCTATATCTATCTAATATAGTTTTTAAATGCAGATGTAAGTGTGACGACCTCTACATGTAAATATTTTGTTTGCTCTGGTCCTGTGTGCTGCTCTTTCAGGTTCAGGAGTCCAGCCCAGAGGAGCGGTACCTGGCTGTGGGCGGGGCATCCAGGTTAAAAGCTGTCCTGTTCAGGCTCCAGGCCTCTCTCCACCAAGCAGCCACAGCTTTTGTTTGTTCCTTTGTTTTGTGGCTTGACATGTACACATTCACACAGACATGCACTTGCACACACCACTGACACTCATTTACACTTTTGTCTCGTTTTTAATAGATTCATTTAATAAATATCCTTTGTTTTATCCTTTTAACCATGTGTGGTCTCCCTCTTTGTCCGAACCCTGAGTCAGTTCGTGACATACGTTTTGGTTAAAATAAATAAAACAATAAAGGCCTATAATTATTCTCTTTCTGTATTTATTTGCTTTAATTTATTTTTGCTTTATTTGATTATAAATTAGTTTCCTCTTATTCACGGGGTTTCTGCATGGCTCAGCAAGTTCATTTTAAGACTAGAAAAAAAAAGAAAGAAAAGAAAAAACAAAACTAAAACCTATTTCATAAGCCCGCAGTGCACAAAAAGCTGAGTCATAAACATGGCCATGTCGTTTAATTGTGACTGACAACAGTGAGAGCCACAAAGCATTTTGTTCTTGTTAGGAAAAATTCTGAGCTCTCATATTGGCGACAGTAACACGCCTAAATTCAGATTAAATTCAGATTTTTAAATTTAAAACTTTTTTTTTTACTTTTAAAGGCCCCCTTCATTTGCATTTCGGTGATAGAAATCAAGAAATGAATAAATAAAAGAGGAACAAATAAATAATAAAACAAAGCAAAAATAAATCAAAGCACAAATAAATAAAGATAGAAATACAGAAATTGATTAATTATAGGCATTTATTTATTTTAACCAAAACTTACATCTTCATTTATTTTTACTGTAACCCATTTTTGTCTTGTTTAAATAATTATTTGTCAATGAGAGCATTTATGTATTTATTAATTTACTGATTGATTTGGCAGTTCTGGTCTTCCATAGACAGGGAGTAAAGTAATAAAAAGTTAATGACATTATTGTAGCTACTTAGAGGCATAATTCTTAATTTGTTGTGATGATAAATTATGGTTTTATTGCAACATTAAGCATTTTTATGGCTGTGTTTGGCTGACTGTGCAGCACTGTTGCAAAACTTTTAATTGTGAAATGTGCACACACTGTAGAAAATATTCTGAATGTTAATGCAAGTCAAATACTGTCTTGGGTGATTTAACATAGAACAAATCACGCAAATATAAAATCATGCAACATATACAAAGCATACGTAATACTAATGAATGTAAGCAATTAATTTTAGAAAGCATTACACAGCATTTCTTCATGTCTGACTAAAACTTTGGTACAACAGTCAGTGACACACATTGGTGGAATGTAACAAAGTAAAAGTACTTATTTACTTAAGTACAATGTTCATCTATCTGTACTTTACTTGAGTACATTTTACAAGGGGCACTTTTACTTTTACTTCACTATATTTTAGAGCAAGAATCTGTACTTTTTACTCCACTACATTTCTGAATTGGTTTGAAGTATTTTTAGTTTTGGTTTAAAATCCTGTGTTTTTCCCACTCCCTTATTATAGACACACAGTACTTAAATATAACAGATGCAGTAAAATAGTACTGCTTTAGAAACATCAGAATAATAAAGAGAGAAGAGCTCAGCGACAGATTTAGTTTCTTCTACTGCAGCAGTTTGTTCATTTCATCTGGAATCAGCAAAATCCCTCACATTTAACTCATTCATGAGCTGTCGAGTCTGTGGGAAATACTTTTACTTTTTTACTCACAAGTACATTTAAAAGTGAGTAGTTTTATACTTTTACTTAAGTAGAAATTTTCATGTGATACTTTTACTTTTACTTGAGTAAATGTTTGCTCCTTTAAGTAAAGAAATTGAGTACTTCACCACCACTGGGAACACGACTATTTTAAAACTACGGGAGCTGGTTGTGCTACAAAATACTATACAGTACTTGTCCAAAATATACTGTACCCAACTGGTCCATAGTTATGATCTAACTAACAGATAAGGGAAAGTACAAGGCAAAAAGCAAATAAAGCGTGGAGAACTTCTAAAGAGAACTGGACTTGTGCCATAAAATGATGCACGAGTTTATATCATGATGCACAAATTATTAACCTGCAGAGAAATGCTTCGAGAAATAATAATGCACATTTGACGTTGACTTAAAGCATAGATGCATTTCATATTAGATCGCGTTAAAATATAAACGAGTTATATGATAATTATTAAAGTTATGACCATAAAGTGTAAAGATGAGTTAGCTAAATTGGCGACATGTTGGTGCTAGCTCTGTAAGTATTATAAAGTTGTTATTAGGGCTATCAGCGGTGACATTAATAATAATTGCCCAAGCATGCATCATTACAAAGCTCTGCAGTACTTACATCATTCAGTTTCTTTATCAGGCAGAAAAAAAGTAGATTTTGTCCGGTATTTTTGCAGCTGAAAGACCGTTTCAAACTTTTCATTTCCCGGGTTCACTTCGAGCTGTCGCTGCAACGGATCATACAAATATTAATTATTATTTTTATTTTTTTTATTTTAGTATAAAATTTTAATAGCTGTAGAAAAGTGTCATAAAAAAGTCGAAGCATTAAATCATTTTTATTTTTTTTAATAGACGGACGTCAACGGTCGCGACAAAGAGTGATTGTGCGACAAGATAATACTGTCCACTACAACAAAATATATATAAAAAAAATTCTGAACCTTTGATAAATTGTGTATACTGTCTTATTAAAGTTAATATATCTATAGTACTTTCACAACCCATTGTTAAGTGATTTGTTTGATTAATTTTGTCTAATAACATTTAAAAACGTCGACGACTATTTTGGCGAATGCGGAAGTTCAAGGATAAAACTATTTTGTGAAAGAATAAATGAACTTTGGACTGCATGCTAGAACACGGAGATGGATTTTGCTAAATATTAGCGAAGCATACGCGTTTTGGCATGTTTTACGAGTTGCTATTAGAGCTAGATCACTTTAGTAGCTCGCATTTTGTGCCGCTTTTGTCTTTTTTATTCTTTACATCGACGCATAAGGACGTGGTTCAACAATGAAGGTGCAGAGAGTCGTCCTCGCGTCTCGACCCGGTAGGAAACATATGATCGCTGCAGAGTAAATTGTGCACAGTGACCTAGTTTCTCAGTGGTGTAACTTTACTGCACCCGTGTGGCTAACGTGGCTAATATAACTGCGTTCTTTCAAGGTAAAGATGGGGTGCCAGTTCCTGAAAACTTCCGCCTGGAGGAGACGACTTTATCAGCTGAAGAGTTAAAAGATGGAGAAGTCCTTGTGCGGACCCTGTACCTGTCTGTTGACCCTTACATGGTAATAATGCAAATATCATAATAGTCAGAATCTTCTACAGGTTTACGTAAGTTTTCTGCAAGATAGCGTGACCCTTGATCTAATTTCTGCACCCATTCATGCATCTACCAAAAAGAAATAATAGCTCAGTATTAGGTTGAACAGTTAAGACAGGGCAACAAAAGTGGGAAAAAAGTTTAATATTAATAATTTAATAGAGATTGGGAACCTATGCCATGAAACGACCGGTGAGCAATGAATCTGCCCCGTGAGTGGTCACAAACAGCAAAATATAATAGAGTAAGTATTTGTCACAGCGGAATAAAAGGTAAACAAACAAGCCTTGAAACAACTCTTTTAACTGCTTTGTCACTCTTGGTGAATATTCATCACACTCTAAAGTATCAAAATACCTTTGTGTGAACGCTAACTGGAGTAACTTGACAGTAAAATGTCTGGGTACCGTATTTTCCGGACTTCAAGTCGCTCCGGAGTATAAGTGGCACTTGCCAAAAAATGCATAATGAAGAAGAAAAAAACGTATATAAGTCACACTGGACTATAAGTCGCATTTTTTGGAAGGAAATTTATTTTCCAAAATTCGACACCAAGAACAGACATTTCATCTTGAAAGGCAAGTTATAGTAATAATAGAATAGAGAACAACAGGCTGAATAGGTGTCTCGTATGTTAATGTAATATATTAACAGTTATTCACATAACTATAGCATAAAGAACATAATATAACAAGTTCACCAAACTCACCATCTCACTCCTAATCACTAAATCCTTTAAATTCTTCATCCTCGGTGTCGCTTCTGAACAACTCCGCCAACTCCGGAGGTAGACGAAGCGCCGCTTCCTCCTCTGCGTGGCTGTCGTCAGACTCAGCATCAGTTCCATTTCCAATTATTCCACTCTTTCTCAGTTGTCTTTATAGCCTAAGTTGTTGTTGGTAATGTTTACATTTTAAATTGTCAGTGGTACAGGTGCAGCAGATGCTGGTACACAAGCCTAGAGCGCCCTCTAACCAACACCTGAAATATTTTAATATATAAGTCACACCTGAGTATACGTCGCACCCCTAGCCAGACGATGAAAAAAAGTGCGACTTATAGTCCAGAAAATACAGTATAAAAGTAAGAAGGAGGTATAAAAAAGAGGTGCAACTTTCACTAACCCCTGTTGTCTCCCTCCTCAGAGAAGCTACAGTTTTGTTTAGTCCTGGTTTGATCCTGTTTGCATCTTTAGCTTCCTGTTTAATTTAGTTGGTTTAAATAGCAACACTAAATCACCTCATAAAGTTTTCCTTGTGCTTCCTCAGAGATGCCGTATGAACGAGGACACCGGGGCTGAGTACCTGCGTCCCTGGCCTCTCTCTGAGGCTGCGGACGGAGGAGGAGTGGGTGTGGTCCAGTCCAGCCGCTGCAGCTCTTACACAGAGGGAGATGTGGTCACCTTCTTTACCTGGCCCTGGCAAACGCACGCTGTTTTACAAGGAGCAGGACTACAAAAGGTGGGCCAGGAGGATACTCTAAGGTTGGCTTGTTGCTTAGTCGATTAGCAAGAGAACTCAAAAAGTACTGGTTGCAGTTTATCATCCACAATCTCATTCTTACTCTTAAAGCCCTTTTAGGTCACTGGGTCACATTTAAAAGTATAAAACATGAAGAAATGAACATCTTTGCCAAATATCATCACCCTAACATAAGAAATGCCAAAGTGATAGCAAAAAATAAATTTCTAAACGAGTTCCAGGGTCCTGAAGGTTAAGTAAAGTTAAGATAAACACTCATAACGTACTGTCTCTTATTGCGTTTCCATGTGTTTTGTGTGTTGCAGTTGGACCCACAGCTGGTTGACGGTCACCTGTCGTACTTCCTGGGTGCAGTGGGGATGACCGGCCTCACTGCTCTGTTTGGGGTCAGGGAAAAAGGTCATGTGACTAAAGGTCAAACCATGGTGGTCAGTGGAGCGGCCGGCGCCTGTGGCTCTATAGCTGGACAGGTGAGATACAGCAAACTATAACTGTAAAGATTAGAGATCAGGATCGTTAATCAACAGTAAGATGACCCTTTTTTGATAACTGACTGTTTCCAGAGCGCATATGGCCTGTATAAGATCCTAATTGGGCTTCAAAGAGCTTTGCAGTAATTGGATATTACTGTATATGAGTAATATGCTCCCTGTTGAAGTGGTTAGATCCTCCTCCTTTGGTCCAGGAGGTCAGGGGTTTGATTCCCCGAAATGGAGATCAAGAACTCCAACCAATATGTGCCAATCCCAATCCTGGATAAATGCAGAGGGTTTCGTCCAGAATGGGGTAAAAACCTGTCACTTAAAGCAGAACTCAGTAACTTTTTTACCTTAAACAGTCTGTGAGTCTGTGTGATGGTGAAATGAGTGGTTGTGGGATAAATGAAGCGTATGGCATCTCCCCCTGGTGTCTCTGGGCTGAAGTGACACTTGCAACAGTGAGTGCCGCCGGCCCGGTGTCATGGAAGTCTTGCGAGAAAGCGGCACATTACGGTTAGCAAAACAACAATCGAAGCTAGTGGTGGCTTGATTTTCTATGCAATGGCTTTATTTCTTGATTTTCGTTATGGCAGAGCAGACAAATGGCAGAAAAAAACTTTTGTATGGATATGAAAAGGGGAAAACAAAAGAGAAGTTGAGCGAGGGATCACACAGAAGTCAACTGGGCTTGTGAGCATTTACTGTAGTGCTTTATTCCGAAATATAGGGGGAGCTCTGAAGAGGAAAATAAGGCGAAACAGCAAAGAAACGAGTAACTGAGTTCTGCTTTAAATATACATGCAACTTATTCATTGTGGCAACCCCTGAAAGAAAGGGACCAGTGGATTTCATTTTACAGTATTCGAGTAATGCACACCAGAAATCAACCCAAAATTAAGCAACGTATTTACACCGTGGAATAAACAGCAAACAGTTGTTAGCTACTGTAAAAATGAAAATTTCAAATAGCATAATATTTACAAAGACATTTAATAAGCAAATTGTATGCATTCATATCTTTTGTTTCATGTTTTTCTCCAGATTGGCCGGCTGGACGGTTGTGCCACGGTCGTCGGCGTCTGTGGCTCTGAGGACAAGTGCAAGGCTTTGGTCAAAGACCTGGGTTTCACTGCCGCCATTAACTATCGCCAAGAAGACGTCTGTGCTCGACTCAAACAGTGCTTGCCCCACTGGTATCGATGTGTACTTTGATAACGTGGGAGGAGCCATCAGTGACACGGTTATATCCCAGGTACAGTGAACGCCTCACCATGGTCGGCAATGCACAGTTTCTTTTGTGTGGTACTTGTGCGAGATAGGGCCAAAATGCAATTAGATACACATTTAACCATTCTTAAAGCATAAAAATAGACTAATTTAGCCATCAACTCCATAAATCTCCTCTGTGGTTCTAGTCTTCCAGCTCAAACCTCAGCATCTTTTAACCCATTTATTCGAGGTCAACCGATATATCGAGCCGATTTTTGCACTTTTTAGATTTTAGATTCTTGTAGATTCCTGTATACGAGTAACTTTTATGCCGATTTTTAGTCAGGCACATGTCCGGGTGCCGGGCACCATGTGACTGAAGGACCCCAGCTTCCCAACCAGCTTGTAGCAGTTTGGGCTACTAGGTTAATAGGAAACATCCAAAATAGCTTTTTCTTAGAGTGAAAGGCTCAAAATGGCAATAAAACGATTTTGCTCGTTTCTCTGGCAAGAAATCTTGTAGAACAAAAAATTCAAAGTGTATTTTGACTGAGATTGCCTCAGTAATTCTCTCAAAAAACTCATCTTTAACTGTTCTCGCTGTCAATGCTAACATATTTATTAGTTTTAATTAGCATTATGTTAATTTCTTTCATAAAATTAAGAAAATCTGCCCTACATATTGGCATAATCGGCAGTGCTTTTCGTCCATCAGGAGCCCGAAATTTTAAAAAATATATATCTGACATGAGCTGTTTCTCTGATTCCTGATCCGATCCATCCTCGTCATGAACAAAGAGAACAGAGACATCTTCAGCTCTGTGTCCTTTTAAATCTAATCCTTCTGTCTCCTTATTTGCAGATGAACAAAGACGGTCACGTGATCTTGTGTGGACAGATCTCTCAGTACAACAAGGACGTGCCGTATCCTCCGCCGCTGAGCGAGGAAACCCAGGAGGCGCTGAGGAAGAACAACATCACGAGGGAGAGGTTCCTGGTGCTGAACTACATGGACAAGGCCGACGCGGGGCTGTTCGAGCTCAGCCAGTGGGTCAGGTCTGGGCAGGTCAAGGTGAGGAGGAACCGGGGATGATCTGTGGTGAAGAAAACAGGAGTGGTCTGCAGAAACAGTGTTGCTTTTACAGGAAGGGCATCTGGCGTAAAAACCTGACAACTCACTGTGCATTTGATTTGCTGCAGCGACCCCCACATTTTGTTAACCCCTCTGCTGTCTTTGGTATCTTTTTGGTTCTTTGTCATTGAAAATGTTGAATAATTTTGTGTTGATTCAAAATTTCACCAAATTTGGCCAGGATTACTATTTTAATGGGATGTGTCAAACTTTAGTCTCATTTGTCAGTTCAGGTCTATAACATACTGTACAAACAATTAACCTCCTTTAGAACCATATTGGTCCCATTAACTTCCATTAAAACTTCATTTTTTGATAGAACTGGAGTGGCACAATAAAATTGTATTTTAGAGGTGACGACCATTTCCATGTATGCTTCTGGTCTGGAATTTAAATAACATTTAACATTTTCATGCCTATTCATCAGATATCCTAAAATTGACTGTTAAGAGAAAAAAAAGTTCTATTTTAAGTGCTTTACTGTTTCAGTGATGTTGGTTTATTTTGCATTGTTCACTGCTGTAGAGCAAAGACATAAATAACTCCCAATAAAAATGGTCTGAGGGGAGGGGATTTTTAAAATTTTCACATAGCATTTAATATGTTGAAAATATTTTCTTTTTGTGTTATTCTGATAGTGGTTTATAGTAGCAAAATGGGACTTTTAAAAAATATAAATATAGTTTTATAAGAATTTAAGTTGGTTAGAAGAATTGAGTAATTCAAAGTGGAAAAAATATCATGATATTTATTGACACTTTTGCAAAACAGGTTAATTGCGTTGACTTGTAGTTGAGCAATTTTAAAGAAACAATACTATAACGAGTAGATTTGAATTTTTTCTTCTTGTCATTTAAGTGTAATGACAATTAAGATGTACTTTTGTCTCTTTTCTGTAGGTTTTGGAGACTGTGGTGAATGGGATTGAAAATATGGGAGGTGAGTTCCATTTTGTTCTCTTTTCAGCCTCTGAGCTGGTTTAGTTACTCACTCTGAGGGATTCACAGCCAGGTTGGCCAAGTAAAATGAGTAAAAGTAATTTTGGATGTGGGACCAAACAACTGTTTCCAGATGCCTTCTTTTAATTGTTTAAACAAATGAAGACCTGGGTTACTGAGAACTCCCAGACAGATCCTGAATAGGTTTTGTTTATGTGATGTAAAACCATTGTTAAAGGTCAGCAGTGTGAGATTGAGTCAGAGGGCAGGTCAGAATTGTTGTTTTGCTAAATTTGCTGCTAAAGTTTCAAAATGCACAACCTATATGCCAATATAAATGGATAGGTGAAGTATTATTTTTAAAAGAAATATCGAAAACAGAAAATCCACAAATACAATGAAGCCCAAAATTATTCATACCCCTGGCAAATTCTCACTTAAAGTTACTTTGATTCACTGTAATTAACTTGATCATTTTTTGTTATCAACTGGATCTACAACCTCACCATAATAATCCTGATGCTTAATGCAGAGTCTACTGACAGCACTCACGCTTGTGTGTTTGAATAATATCACCACTTTTTGACGCTAAAAATAAGTTCACTTTCATTTGTACGAATTGACTTTGAACGTTTTGCCAGTTTTTGTTTCACGTTGATAAGCCCAGTACTTACAGAGATTACCGTATTTTCCGGACTATAAGTCGCACTCGCCAAAAAATGCATAATGAAAAAGAAAAAAATGTATATAAGTTACACTGGACTATAAGTCGCAATTTTTGGGGGAAATTTATTTTACAAAATCCGACACCAAGAAAAGACATTTCATGTTGAAAGGCAAGTTATAGTAATAATAGAATAGAGAACAACAGGCTGAATAGGTGTGCGCTATGCTAACGTAACACACTGATGGTTATTCAGCTACATGAAGCATAAACAACGAACTGAATAGGTGTCTCGTATGTTAACGTAATATATTAACAGTTATTCACATAACTATAGCATAAAGAACATAATATAACAAGTTCACCAAACTCACCATCTCACTCCTAATCGCTAAATCCTTTAAATTCTTCATCCTCGGTGTCGCTTCTGAACAACTCCGCCAACTCCGGAGGTAGACGAAGCGCCGCTTCCTCCTCTGCGTGGCTGTCGTCAGACTCAGCATCAGTTCCATTTCCAATTATTCCGCTCTTTCTCAGTTGTCTTTATAGCCTAAGTTGTTGTTGGTAATGTTTACATTTTAAATTGTCAGTGGTACAGGTGCAGCAGATGCTGGTACACAAGCCTAGAGCGCCCTCTAACCAACACCTGAAATATTTTAATATATAAGTCACACCTGAGTATACGTCACACTCCTAGCCAGACTATGGACAAAAGTGCGACTTATAGTCCAGAAAATACGGTAACCATAAACCACAGCAGGACATCTGTATTTTGAATCTTTAGCAGCAGATTGTACCACAGAGTTCTGACCTGACTCCAGCTTGGTTTAAACTTTAGGACCTTTATAATTCTATGACATCAAATGAACACAAACTCTTGCTCAAATTTACAGTTATAGTAAAGGATATTGCAGTAACCCAATGCATCTGCTCAGTTTAGACTTAATTGCTGTCATTAGCCTGTGTAGGCACTTAACCTATGTTTTAGTTAAATCCTAAAATTTGTTAAAGAAATAGGGATTTCAATAAGCTATGGCGGGCTTTACTATTTTCCTGTTTATTGGGAAATCTGGGAAATACTTTGTTTTAATCTAGTTTGTTCTTCTCTTTGCAGTTGCATTTTGTTCCATGATGAAAGGAGGGAACATCGGCAAACAGATTATCAAGGTTTCAGACTAAAGACTGACGCCACATTGATCTGCAGAGACTGCTCTCACCACACGTCTGGGAAATTAACCTGCAATGACTTCCTTTTGCACAATTATCATAGATTTTATGAACAATAAGACAAAGCAGAGACTAATTTGAAAGCTTTCATAATGTTCTTGGATCCTATTGATTTGCTTTTTAGGATTCTTGCTCTTCCTGCTAATTATAAACAACACAGCAGCAAACATAACATAACGTCATCTCTTAAAGGTCCCCTATTCTGCTAAATCTACTTTTTTTGAGCTTTTAACCATGTTATAATGTTGTTTCCACCTCAAAAACAGACCTGGAGTAGTATTTTTTATTCATGTGTTTGAGTAATCCTGTATGCTGAGGCACTGCCCTTCTCCAGAGCTGAAGACACTCGATCTCACAGCTCTATGTAGACACTTGAAACCAGGAAGTGCTCCTGCGCGTTTCTAAAGCCCATACACCGTCACCGGACTCGTTCGGATAATTTCAGCCTTAAACCTCCGTCACTACGAAGCACTCAGTTCAGAAATCTATCTATTAGCATCATGTTGCTAACAGCCAAGCTAAATTGCCATTTTATGCTCTGTCCAGTCATCACCGTTGCCAGCAGGGGGCGACAGACACTAATCCAATGTTCTCTGCAAAAGAAGTTTTCCACATATACATTATTAAGTTATAAAACATGAAATACTAATGCAAAGGTGTCCAACATTAGAGCTGCACGATATGGAGAAAACATGCAATATTCGATAACTATGTTGAAAATTGCGATAACGATATTATTGCGATATTTGAAAATAGAGCCTACCAGAAGCCTATGAGTCTCATAATGTGACGCTTTCGGATAAAATAAAGTCAGTACAGTTTGGTCAAAGGCCAGATAAAGTGATTTAAAAGTAGGGCTGCATGATATGAAGGAAACATGTGATATTCGATAACTATGTTGTAAATTGCGATAACGATATTGCGATTTGAAAATAGAGCCTACTTTTTGAACATAGTAAGTTAAATTCACTACATTTCACAGAAATGTAAGTTCCTGTATTTACAAGTCAAAACAGCCACAAAATCAAAACTTAACACAGACTAAACCAGGAATAAAACAAGGCTAAACTGTGACTAAATTAAGTTCCCACTAAAACTGGACTTTTTAAACATTTTTATTTAGTCACAACACATGTTCTTTTAAGGCTCTGGTGGAAAATGATTCTTCAGTGTAAATCTCTGTCAGATGGAAGACCACAGCGTTATTGTGATATATTTAGATTCTTGCAATACAGATATTGCGTTTGCTGATATTGCGATAACGATAATTTTGCGATATATTGTGCAGCCCTATTTAAAAGGGCTCATTTACAAAGACACATCAATGATGTGTTGGTTTGAAGGTGGCGAAAACAAAGAGAAAGACTGTACCTGCAACATTTTTTCCTCTAGTTTCTCTCGTTTTTCTCCAGAAGTCACAGCAACTTTTACTACAACTTTTAGATCCCGTGGTCTTCTGGGCAGTGTTAATACACTCTGAAGCACCGGTAAGGATTATTTTTATTTCAAATTCACAGTCAACATGAGTGTGCAACGTCTTTTACTGCAAAACAAAAACACCTCTGACCTAGACTGTTTTGCTGACGCGATGAACACCAGCTGTGTGTGAAGGAGAAGCCTATGAGTCTCATAATGTGACGCTTTCGGATAAAATAAAGTCAGTACAGTTTGGTCAAAGGCCAGATAAAGTGATTTAAAAGTAGGGCTGGATGATACGGAGGAAACATGCGATATTCGATAACTATGTTGTAAATTGCGATAACGATATTGCGATTTGAAAATAGAGCCTACTTTTCGAACATAGTAAGTTAAATTCACTACATTTCACAGAAATGTAAGTTCCTGTATTTACAAGTCAAAACAGCCACAAAATCAAAACTTAACACAGACTAAACCAGGAATAAAACAAGGCTAAACTGTGACTAAATTAATTAAGTTCCCACTAAAACTGGACTTTTTAAACATTTTTATTTAGTCACAACACATGTTCTTTTAAGGCTCTGGTGGAAAATGATTCTTCAGTGTAAATCTCTGTCAGATGGAAGACCACAGCGTTATTGTGATATATTTAGATTCTTGCCATACGGATATTGCGTTTGCAGATATTGCGATAACGATAATTTTGCGATATATAGTGCAGCGCTATCCAACACCATTTCAGAAATCCTGAAAAAAGCTGACTATATGACCTTTAAGTGTAGTTTTGTAATTTTTATCTTAATCTCTTGTATAAATGAATAAAAACACCACTGCTTTTGTTTATCTTTTCATACCACATTGTTGGTTAAAACTCACTGCTTTCACACTTTTACAAACATTAAAATTAGAAGATTAAAAGGCAATAAAATAAAGTGACACACAGTGGCACATGGGCATAAACGTATTAGAAACTTCCCTTTGAACTTCAACTGTTTGGTATAAATAGAGAATACAACAAAACCAACATGAACAGTCTCTTTTGTTCCTACATCCATCATAAAAATGTACAGCCATATGAAGTACAACTCTGAGTAAAAACAAGAAAATACAGCATGTCATAGTTCACCTTCAGGAGAAAAGCATGTTTTTTTTTACAGTGTGGTTGTAATAAACGTTTATCACAGAGCACAGGGTCAACCTTTCCCCTGAGAGCTACTTTTACATAATAAATTGTCAGAGAGCTACTTATGCTTTGTTACATTTATTCATTCTTCTTTCACTTATTACCGTCACAGGAGCTTAAAGCTTTCCCAGTAACTATGGGCCTCAGGCGGGTACACACTGCACTGTGTCAGTCTCAGGGCTGACACTTTCAACCCAAAGAAAATATATGGTGTTTTACCTGAATGTTTACAAAAATGTTGGTGTCCACAACTCACATTTTGCACTAAAACGACAAAAATATTGAGTTTACCTGCCTGGGCATTTTGTGTCTGTGTGCAGCAACAGCCTCGTGTGTGCCTAAGATCTGACACACTTAAAAAATATATATATTTTAGTTTTTTGCCTTTTAGCTGCGGTCATGCTGCTGCCAATCTCACAGATATAAAAGTTGGTAGATAAATCAAATTTTAGGGCTGCACGATATGGCGAAAACATGCGATATTCGATAACTATGTTGAAAATTACGATATTTGAAAATAGAGCCTACTTTTCGAACATAGTAAGTTAAATTCACTACATTTCACAAAAATGTAAGTTCCTGTATTTACAAGTCAAAACAGCCACAAAATCAAAACTTAACACAGACTAAACCAGGAATAAAACAAGGCTAAGCTTTGACTAAATTAATTAAATTACCACTAAAACTGGACTTTTTAAACATTTTTATTTAGTCACAACACATGTTCTTTTAAGGCTCTGGTGGAAAATGATTCTTCAGTGTAAATCTCTGTCAGATGGAAGACCACAGCGTTATTGCGATATATTTAGATTCTTGCGATATGGATATTGCGTTTGCTGATATTGTGATAATTTTGTGATATATTGTGCAGCCCTATCAAATTTGACTAATCAAGGCTATGTAGGATTGATTAAGCTACTTGGAAAGTTGCTGAGAGCGAACGGTAGCTCCTGAGCCGCTGGTTGGAAACCCCTGACACAGAGACAGAAGAGCTACTGGACTGATGAACTGTGGCATGAACGATAATGAGCTATGAACAAATGAATTCAAGGAGGAAGGCACTTTGATGCAGCCAAAAGGAGTTGCCAAAATCAAACATGAGCCATAACCAAACAGGAAGAGACAGAGCAGGCTTTACTTTCTGAGGAGACCTTAACATCAGCCATAATCTGCAGCACATTTATCAACATTTTTGTATTTAAGTTAATAATAATAATAATGAGTCTGTCTTTTATAGCACTTTTCTAGACACTCAAAGTTGCTTTACGTTTAGGTTCATTATTACTCCTCAGTCACACTCGGTGGTCATTTAAATATCAACTATCAAACTATCAGTCAGGACGGGGACAGCTGAGACAAACCGGTCGCTTATCCTCATAGCGGGGCAGGAGTTAGCCTGAGGAGCAGTGGACAGGTGCAGAGGACTCTTATGCATTAAAAATACAGAGTGAACATGCGGCAAGAAGTCTACAGCAGTGGTTCTCAAAGTTTTCACAACAAGCACCACCTCAGAAAATATTTGGCTTTACAAGTACCGTCTTCGGCAGACTAAAATGGGTATTAAATTAGAACAAAACGGACTAAACAAGGACTAAATCAGGGCTAAGCCAGCATATAACAGGGACTAAGCAGTGGTACGCTTTAAATGTATTCTCTAGCTGGAGTCTTAAACTGGAATAAAACTGCAAAAGACTCCTGTCTAGAGCTGGGTAGCCTTCAGATTTTTTCAATCCCAGTTATTAAACGATACCTGGTTTTCGATACTCGTACCTGAGCGATACTTTTTCTGATACCTATGGAGAGCTAATTCATCTTCTACAATCATAAAACACAATAATATTGAATAAAAGACCAATTTTTTGAGCTAAATTCTTAGCTGTAAGTTAAACAAACAGTAGTTTGTATGATTTATTCTGTGTTATTTATTTGATGTGGGTTTCTCCACAGCTGATCCAGTGCCACTGTTCATTAGTCCAGGATCTTCTGTCTTTAAGCTGACATTTCAGACTTGGAGACTTGGTGTTACACTCCATAAACACGATCAACAAGTTAGTAAAACTTTTATCACGGAATTTAATTAAAACACCCAGACAACAACACACGTTCACACAAAAGACTGCAAATGTCACAACCAACACAAAACACTGACTAAAGGTCCTTACTGGAGACATTACAGCAGATAAAGGAACAATGTAAACACTGCGACAGTCTTTGGTCCCACAGAGTAATACTGATCACGAAGACTACCTGAGAACCGCCTCGGGACCGCCTCGGGACCGCCTCGGGACCGCCTCGGGACCGCCTCGGGACCGCCTCGGGACCGCCTCGGGACCGCCTCGGGACCGCCTCGGGACCGCCTCGGGACCGCCTCGGGACCGCCTCGGGACCGCCTCAGGATCAGCTGTTGGAATCCTCTCGCTCTCGCTCAGGATCCTCCAGCTGGTGGATCTTTATCAGATTGGTCCTCGGTAAAAAACTGGACGACATGAACAAACAGAAGATATGTATATTATAACAAGTAATGTCATGAAATTGTAGAAAAAAATCTTTAAATGTGAACAACACTCAAATCAAATCCAGTGTAAAAATCTTACAAAACCATTGAGTTTAAAAAGCAGCCGGCCCTCACTAGAGGTTAAACAGAAAGCATACTTTTTTTTTTTTAATTTAAGCAAAAAAGAATAAGAAATATCTGTAAAAAAATAAGACTTAAGATGTCAGGCTTTATTATTAATGATTTTAATATGCAGCTCATTTTAATAAGGAGCTAAAGGGGTTATATTCTGCTAAATACACTTTTTCTCTCTTTCTCCCATGTTATAATGTTGTTCTCTGAACAAAAACAGACCTGAAGTTGTATTTTGTTTCATTAACATCTGTTTAAGTGAGCATGTATTCATTGGGACTGAGTTTCTGAGGCCTCAAAACGCTCTATTGAACAAATCTCCGCCCACTCCAGGAAGCACTGACCAATCAACAACAAGCCCTCTACATCCAGTCTGCTCTCATTCATTTATCCAAAAAATGTTCAACAATGTTCAAAACACCACAACACTTTGCCCTCTGCTGCCCTCTGCTGGTCTCTTCACCTGTTTCTTTATGGCACCAGTAGAGTACTTATTAGAAACGTTCTCTTTTATTCACATAATGTTTTTAAAGGCTGTAAAATGTGCTGCTGTTCTAGAGGAGACTGGTTTAAAAACACGAATAAAAGCAGAATATAGCCTCTTTAAACTGCCTCCTTTAAATTTGTGGAAAAAAGTAATACGTTTAAAAAGTGTAAATTAAGTGTAACTAGCCCGGCCTGAACAGGACTGACCTGGTGCTGAGTGGCGTGATGAAGATGAACTGACGAAGATGCTGCCGCTCCGACAGCTCCATCAGTAAATCCAGAGAGATCCTACGATTGTGCATGTCCTGAGAGACAGAGGTAAGAAACAGTAAGACCTGGAGGCCAGGACTGTCTCACAGTGCTGCAGGTAAACTGTTCTGTCCCTAATTAGTAATGGATTTTTCTAAGTTGATCCGTATTTTATCTCTAGGTTTAGACTTCTAAAGATTTCTAAAAAATGGCACAATACTTGAAAAGACAGATTCTATTTTCTAAATTTCTATTTTCTATTTGAGGTTGGATTTTCCATTTGTTGTTCAGTTGTTTTGCTCAATAAGGGGCTTCCCATTAGTAAGGTCTGGGGTTCAATTCCCCAACATGGAGCCTGTATATTTTGTCCATACTACACCTGCCTTTATCATACAAAAAGAAACGTGTTAGATGTCCCTTTCAAATGTAATTTTTTTTGATAACTTTACAGTGGTTCTCTCTGAAATGTGTCTCAGGTGTGTATTTTATCACCTTTTTATATCCTTTTTACATTCTCTAACTAAATCTGTTACGATGCTCCTGTTCAGAGACAAAAGTCCAGGTCACAAAACATCAGACAAATAATATACATTTGTTTTTCTTTCTACTTTTTTTGCACACATATTTTATTCAACTTCTGCCCTGACCATAAATATCAAATATTTAATTATTTTCATAATTTTAACCCTTTTTATGCCAGTGTATATAATAGCAATAAAAACATGTATTTATTTTCTATATTCTCAATGCAAAATGGATTTTCTGGGGGAGAAAGGGGGTATTATTAAAACTCTATCCTGGCTAACTACAGCCTTGGGTCTGTCAAAGATTAACATTAACAACATTGATTCAGATGGATATGGGATTTTTTTTTTTTTTGTAGCAACAACAAGTTATGTTGTTACTGTTGAGTGACAATCATATTCCTTTCTCCTTTTTTTTTTTTACATAAATCTTTTCATGTTTTGATGTTGATGTCTTTTGATGTTTTGTGATGGGGATGTTTTTGTCACTTAACAGAAGCAACATAACTTTTTAAATTGGGATGTAAGGTATAAATCTGTTACATGTTTAAAGTCTCACCATGTAAACGTCGAACTCGTCCAGACACCTGAACGGAGACTCTGTGATTTCCCAGAGAGACAACATGAAGCAGACGGTGGAGAAGGAGCGCTCCCCTCCGGACAGAGACCTCATGTCACTGACCCCGCCCTCCTCTCTGCCGGGAGGAGCCACCTTTGAAATAAAAGCACAAAAAAACAACAACATTTACTACAATAGGCTTGTTTGAGATGAAATGCACCTGGGTTGTAGGCGAGAACAGGCGGCCGCAGCAGAGGGAGCGCCTCAGTTCCAGCAGCGCCTCGTTGGAAGGACAGATCTCGAGTTTGTTTAAAGTATTTTCTTAATAGGGGTCTAACGATACAGTAACTGTATTGATGTATCGATTTTTTTTCCTATGATACAACTACATCGATACACATGACCTTGTATCGAATAGTATCGTTTTCTAGGAAGTGAATATCGATACACATGAAGTATCGAACGATAATATCGGAAATATCAAAATTAGAAATTTGTATGTTAAAATAAAACCAGATATGGATTTTTGGAGAGAATTTTTGTGTTAATTAAATAAAACGTTATATTCAACTTTTCTTCACTCTCTGTCTGCTGGACATAATCAACCCCAGCTGCGGAACTACATTTGAGAGTAAACTTGTTGAAAGTAAAAGTGTTGAATCGTATGGTTCCAAATTAGCCAATATCGTTCTTGAATCGTATCAAAACACTTCTAATCGATACATATTGCATCGTTGCAAAAACATATCATTACACCCCTATTTCTTAATAAAACTATTTTAAGAGTTTGTGAACTCTGCTGTTTCCTCTCCTCTGACTGACACTTTTATTATCAAAGCACAGAGATGAGGATGTGGTGTTTGCTTAGCTTATATGAATCTATGGCCATGAGTCCATTCTAAAAAAAATATGATTTATTACTGATGGTATCCACATCGGACAACACCCTGGACATTTTCAGTCACATTTGAAACGTTAATCAAGCGCTAAAGAGACCGCTAGTTTGTGTACAGTTGAGAGAAGGAGGCAGCCGAGCGTCAGGACGTCGCGTTTCTGATGAAAACACAACTCAGACCCAATCAGCAGTCAGTGCGCGTGTTGACAGGTCACCATTTCCCATCATGCATAGAGTGCAGTCCGCCTTGCTCTCACCAGATTCCTGTTCCCGGTCACAGGTTACGTCAGAGCGAGTCGGTGTTGGACACAAAACTACCCTGCATGCACTGCGCACCGATCGACAGGAAGCCTGTTGTTTAGGAGCCAGGGCTTTGGGCGATCACACCTTGTTAAGCCGCATTTTGTAATAACAACGGATTATGTAATAAACGTCCAAAATGTAATAAAATTGTCACTTCATTTTGTAATAAAGCCACATTTTGTAATAACTGACACATTTTGTAATAAAATATCCCAACACGTTATGTAACAAATTTTGCCGCATTGTGTAAGTTATTACATTTTGAGCAAAATATTACAAAATGTACTTGACACATTTTTATTTTCAGGAAAATGTAATAACATGGTGCATTATGTGTACAATCTCAAGCTAGATTTGTTGTTTTTCTAGTATTAGTAGTACTGGGCCGCTGGGCCAAGTATTCATCAAGGTTATACATTTGCTTTAGGCACAGAAATACTGAAGTTTGCTTGAGTTAGTGCTGTAAGAGAGGGAAAAAACATTACTTTTTTAATATAACCCATGCTAACAACAAATTATTAAAAATACAAAATATTTAAAAAATTACCCTTCAAAATGTCTATTATGCACAAGTAGCCTCATACTTAATCTGTGTATAATAACAGAGTTAATTATATAAACTGTAGCTAGAGTTTGGTTCTAAAATTCTCTTAAATTGTTTTAAAGATTGATTGTGATTACATAATGCACCATGTTATTACATTTTCCTGAAAATAAAAATGTGTCAAGTGCATTTTGTAATAATTTGCTCAAAATGTAATAACTTATTACAAAACGCGGCAAAATTTGTTACATATTTGTTACCATGTTGGGGCATTTTATTACAAAATGTGTCAGTTATTACAAAATGCGGCTTTATTACAAATTTAAGTGACAATTTTATTACATTTTGGAAATTTATTACATAATACGATGTTATTACAAAATGCGGCTTAACACACCTTTCACCCAAAATGTCTCATTTCTTGTTGGGTTAAGGGCAAGGACATATTATACATTTTCTGTTGGGCTCATAAAGCTTTAAGTATCTCCCAAGTTTTGTTTTTCTGTGATGAAATACATTGTCTGTCGGCTCAAATTAATGCAAAACATTGACTTGGAGGTTATAAATTTTAATTAAAAAGCTCCAAAGCAATGTGGTGACCTCTCCTAGAAAAACAGACACCTAACACTCAGGAGTCATTCATGCTTCATGAATGTTTCACAATCCCATTAAAGGCTTAGTTTTTTAAGATATTTTTTGCCTTTATTTGATAGTGTAGTCAGGCAGACAGTAAATAAGGCTAAACTAAACTATCTCATTGTTCCATGTCCCTGATGGGCTACCATAGATGCTACACACTCTATCTTTGTGGCTTTTACTTGCATTAATAAGTCAAATCTATACATTTCTTTAATAAAACAGTGAATAAATTAGACGTACGTTGATGGAGAGCGTCTCGTTGTTGTGGTCAAAAATCATAGATCCATTGCAGTTCAGTTTAATGAGAAAATTGTTGAAGTAAAGCTTGCATCTGACCGACAGAGACCTGCAGAAATAATAATGACACTTAAGAAACACATGCTTTTTTTTTTTTACTGTGAGTTAGTTTATGTGATTCATGTCTTGTCCATTACCTCCTCAGTATCTTGTATCGGTTCTGTCGGTCTGACATGATGTTGTCCAAGCGGTCAATGAAGCGTCTTAGGTCTCGGACTTGGCTCGTCTTTTCTCTGTAAAGGGCCAGGGCTTCGGCGTACTCCCTGACGAGGACACGAGAAAACCCAAATTACAGACAGTGGCTCGGAGGAACAGACAGGAGGCAGCGCTGGAGGCAGCAGAAGTGAAGATGTTGAGGTTGTCTTTGTTTGTAACAAGGACGGATAGAGTTAGGAGTGAGTCCAACAGAGGGACAGCTCATGTGAGATGTTTGAAAGAAGAGAAGTCAGATTTTCCAGACTGAGATGCTTTGGACATGAACAGAGGAGGGATAGTGAAAATATGGACAGAAGAAGATGCTGAGGTTAGAGCTGGAGACCTAGAGGAGATTTGATTTTGTAGGTGTATATATTTGACCTTTATTTAACCAGGAAAGTCCCACTGAGAGTCAGAATCTCTTACAGGGGAGTGGCCCCATGGGGGACCTATTGTACAGGTTTTTTAGTTGTAGGCGAAACTGGCAGACAAACCCAGACAAAGGGAGAACAAGCAAACTCCACACAGAAAGGCTCCACCCGGCCCAGGACCTGGGACCTTCTTGCTGTGAGGCAGGAGTGCTAACCACTGCCACTGTGCCTCCCATATTTATTTATGTCATTTATGTTTCTCATGAATGACTTTGTTAAAGCCCTGAAATTATGCTTTTTATTTTATATGATCATAAACGACTTTGGGAGGTCTAAGGATCTTTGATTTTTAGTTTACACGACTTTATATGACTTTGTAAAGCTTTCATGTTATTTTTTTTTTCTCATACAATCACAAATGACTTGAGATCTAAAGAGGTTTTATTTTTTGTTTATATGACTATAAACGAGTTTGTAAAGCTTTTAAATTATGCTTTTTTATTTGATACGAATATAAACAACTTTAGCTGTAAAGATTTTTATTTTACATGATCATAAATGACCCTACTAAGTCGTGAAATTATGCTTTTTATTTATTCATTTATTTTCATATGATTATAAACAAGTTTTGAAATTGTGCCCTTTGTTTTAGATGATCTGTCTGGGGTCTTGAAAATGGGGGAGGGAGGTGAACATTGAGAGCGGGTGTGTGTTTGGAACTGTTCTTATTTTATTTGCTCTGCTGTTATGTTATTCTGAATTATTCTGAAGAAAACGAGATGGTTCACCTCAAGGGGCTATTCCTCCTAATAATAATAATGAAGAATAAAGAATTTCAAATAGATTTATGAATGTAGTGAAAGAAGATGCAGAGGATAAGGTCAGAGGGAGGCAGAGGATTCACTGTGGTACCTGACGACGGTCTCGTGCTCTCCGTGGCTGCTCTCGTAAACTTTTAACTTCTTCTTGAGTCGAGTTATTTCCATGTCGATGCTCTTGGTGCTGCCGTTCACCTGCTGCTGCTCGGGACAGATCTCCGTAGCTTTGGCCACAATCTCCTGTTGTTGTCCAAAAAAAAAAAAAAAAAAAACATACTTTATTGGTTTATTTCCAACACTGCAAGGTCGTACGTTAAGCAGTTATTTTACCTCCAGCTCCTCTTCTCTCTGGACGAGATCACTTTTCATTTCTTGAATGGTTTCTTCGTAATTCTTTAGTTTGTTTTCTAAAACCTTCAGGTTGCGTTCGTATTTTGCACACTCCGTCTCGAGCTTCAGCTGCTCCTCC
Organism: Bostrychus sinensis; assembly: GCA_020698575.1. NCBI lineage: Eukaryota > Metazoa > Chordata > Actinopteri > Gobiiformes > Eleotridae > Bostrychus > Bostrychus sinensis. The sequence goes on from CM036258.1 coordinate 4,622,277, forward strand.
TGCAACAACAGATCATGTCATTTACCTTACAGCTTTGTGAAGGGCAGTACTCGAGTAGGACCACAATCTCCAGCCTGGCAAGCCATCCATTTACTTTAGAAACACCTCTGTCGTATAAACCAAGGGTATTACATTTAGGGTTTAAATTAATATACTATGAGCCATATTTACTAAGACGGTGCTAAATTGCGAGTGCAGATGGAAAAATATCTTTATCTATTTGTGGGTGTCTTGTGTGTGACTTATTGTGAGAAATTGCGTAACAAATTGCTGCTGCAAATCTGATATGTAAGTAAGACGCTGCAGTTTTAACAGTGACACGCTGTATCAGGGAAGGAGACAGCCAAAAAAGAGCATTGTGTGTTCTATAGAAGCAATACGCCTACTGTTTGAAGTGGAACAACGAAACTTGGGCCAGACTGGCATCAGGCAATGTTTACAGACTGCTCACTCTCCACTGGAGGGACTTTCAGAAGACATGGAACAGATTTATGGAAGCCCAGCTGCAGTTCAGAGAAAAACGAGAGAAACTAAAGGAAAAAATGTTGCAGGTACAGTCTTTCTCTTTGTTTTCGCCACCTTCAAACCAACACATCATTGATGTGTCTTTGTAAATGAGCCCTTTTAAATAGGGCTGCACAATATATCGCAAAATTATCGTTATCGCAATATCAGCAAACGCAATATCTGTATTGCAAGAATCTAAATATATCACAATAACGCTGTGGTCTTCCATCTGACAGAGATTTACACTGAAGAATCATTTTCCACCAGAGCCTTAAAAGAACATGTGTTGTGACTAAATAAAAATGTTTAAAAAGTCCAGTTTTAGTGGGAACTTAATTAATTTAGTCACAGTTTAGCCTTGTTTTATTCCTGGTTTAGTCTGTGTTAAGTTTTGATTTTGTGGCTGTTTTGACTTGTAAATACAGGAACTTACATTTCTGTGAAATGTAGTGAATTTAACTTACTATGTTCGAAAAGTAGGCTCTATTTTCAAATCGCAATATCGTTATCGCAATTTACAACATAGTTATCGAATATCACATGTTTCCTTCATATCATGCAGCCCTACTTTTAAATCACTTTATCTGGCCTTTGACCAAACTGTACTGACTTTATTTTATCCGAAAGCGTCACATTATGAGACTCATAGGCTTCTCCTTCACACACAGCTGGTGTTCATCGCGTCAGCAAAACAGTCTAGGTCAGAGGTGTTTTTGTTTTGCAGTAAAAGACGCTGCACACTCATGTTGACTGTGAATTTGAAATAAAAATAATCCTTACCGGTGCTTCAGAGTGTATTAACACTGCCCAGGAAGACCACGGGATCTAAAAGTTGTAGTAAAAGTTGCTGTGACTTCTGGCCTGTAAATACTCTGCCAGTACACAGAAATTTGTTCTCTCTTCCCAGGGATGCAAGAACAAAATGACATTATTCAGCTCTTGCAGCCCTGGTTTGGGAATTCTTGGGGTTTGTTCTCAACGCTTCATTTGTGTGCTGTCCAAGAACTATTGTGTGATTGGTCAAAAAAGTCTGTGTTTTGGTGTAATGTAACCAGAAAGACACAGTAGTTGTTTGGTCTCACCTTGAGAGGCTCCATGTCCTCAGAGAGCTGGTCGATCCGTTCTCTCGCCGCTGAATATTCAGACTCGATCTTGTCGGCCATTTTCTTCTGTTTGTCCAACTCCTTCTTGGCTTCGCTCACCGATTGTTTCTCCGCCTCAATCTTCTGCCGGTTTTCAAGAGCCACTTCCTCCTGTGAGAGCAAGATAAAATGAAAGTAATGTTTGAGAGGTGTAGCCCAAACCAGGACTAAATCCACCAAAATACATTAAACAAATTAAAAACAAAAAACATTAAAATAAATTAGAGTTGGACTAAGAGAAGAACAAGAAACGAATCCAAAATTAAACAAGTTAGCTACAGACAGCTTGACCAAGAATATGTGTCTTACCTGGTCTAAAAGAAGCCTAAACAAAAACTAATCTAGGGCTAATTCAGGAATAAAAACGTTTGAACTAAGAGTAAAACAAATCTGTACCAGAGAACTGACGTCGTCGCTCTGCTCCTCCTCCACTGTCTCCAGCTCAGAGATCGAGGCTTTGACCTGGTTCACAGAGGCCTGCCAAGAGAACAGGGACAAAACATATTTAAAATTATTACTTAAAATGAATTTTACCAAGCTCCACAAGGCCTCATTGTATTTAAAGGTCCTATATTATGCTTCTTTCATGCTTTTTGTAAATAACAGACACCTTTGTTTTATAACTTAAAATAATGTATGTATGGAAAACCTCTTCTGTTGAGCTGTTACTGTGACTTTGCAGACTTTGTCTCCACGCTGGGCTGCAGAGCCTCGAGCAGCTTGGGAAGAGCATGCGCGGGTAATACAAGGTCATGCAATAAAAGCCATCGATAAAGACCAAAACAATTATTTCTTCAGAAGCAGAAGGACAGAAAACAATCTACAACAGAGAATTAGTTGGGCACAAAAAAGCTATACAAGTGCAATAAATGTTTAATTGTGTCTGTCATTGTTTCACAGTAAATAGCCCACTGAGTGTGACTATCTAAAGCAGAGATGTCCAAAGTGTGGCCCGGGGGCCATTTGTGGCACAGCTTGAGGTTTCATGTGGCCCTCAGCCCCAATGACAAAATGTATTACTGATGGCTCACCAGCATTTTTGTACAGTGTGTCCATAGATTTATCTGTACATTTGTGCATCTCATCTGTTTCTCTCTGCTTTGTGTTTTCCAAGTTTATTATGCAAGTAATTCAAATTCTGTCATTAATCATAGCATTTTACCATAGATGTTTTTCTATGTTCAAATATGTTATTTTGTTTTTTTGTTGGGACCTTAACAAATCTTTAACTAATGCTTCATAGCACGAGTTATTCTAAAGTGTTACCAAAATACTTAGAGTGTGCCTTCAGTTTATGCTTTATGTGCTTTAAGTCACTAAAAACATCAGGAGAAACTGTCGGCCCTTGAACTGTTGCACATCTTCATGTCTGGCCCTCTTTGGAAAAAGTTTGGACGCCCCTGATCTAAAAGATAATAGGAGAAAAAATAAAACTCTCTAATTCACTTAAACAGCTGCGTATTTACAGCGGAGTGAATGTGGCGCAGAGCAGAGTCGCATGCAGTGGAAATTTGAGATTACTCCAACGTGAACAAAACAAAACACTACTGCAGATATGTTTTTGAGGTGCAAATAATTATAATTTTAACATGATTAAAAGCTCAAAAAAAGCTGTTGTTTTAGCAGAATAGAGGACCTTTAATCATCAGCAGGCTGGAAACAGCTTGAGATGTCCTGACCTGAGTTTTCTTGAGAGCAGAGATGGTGGAGTTGAGTTCTCGCTCCATGGTCCGGATGTCGTCTGCCACCGAGGCCACGTGGACCTGGAACCGGTTCAGCTGGGCCTGGTGGTTCTCCAGCTCAGACTCCAACAGGCTGCAGGGAGAAAGAGGGTCCATATTTAATTAAAATGTAATGATAATGTAAATCACTGAGTGGCTTTAAACATGGCAAAGGTTTGATGTCATATATTTAGTATTTTGAGCACATATTTTCTAAATAAAAGCACAAAGGTTATAAGGGCTGCATGATATGGGAAAAACATGCAATATTCAATAACTATGTTGAATACTGTCATATTTTTGTGATATTTTAAAAAAGAGCCTACTTTTCTGACACATTATGGTAAGTTAAATTTACTTAAAACAAAAATGTAAGTCCCTGCATTCACAAGTCAGGCTAAAATGTGACTGAATTAAGGAAATTACCACCAAAACAGGACTTTTTAAACATTTTTATTTAGTCACAACACATTTTCTTTTAAGACTCTGGTGGAAAAAGTTTAAATCATTCAGTGTAAATCTCTGTCAGACGGAAGACCACAGTGTTATTGCGATACGGATACTGCAGTAACAATCATTTTGCGATATATTGTGCAGCACTAAAGGTTATAGCTGCTGTTGTTGTGGAGTTGGTGTCAGAAGGTCACAGATTAAATATTAAAGACCTCTTGGATCCTCTTTACCTGATCTCAGTCTCGATGTCCCCTCCCAGGTACTTGGCCATGGAGAAGTCTGAGGTGTAGTACCGGTTTGGGTAGACCTGGTCTCCCTCTATGGTGAAGGCCTCTTTACAGTTTTTGGGCGGTCGGCCGTGCTGCATCAACTTCCGAGCTTTACACTTCTCCTACGTTCACACAATTAATATCAATAATGTTTAATATATATTGGACCAAACGTATGTAGATTTGTGTTTTGTGCGTTGCATGAGCGCCTCACTTTGATGATAAGGACGGACTCGATGCTCCTCATGTCGATCAGACAGTTGATGATGACGGGACTCGTGGCTGAGATCATGTCCAACACCGAGGGGTACTCAGGGTGCTGCGCCTTACTGTACAAACACAACAAATTATCACATTTTAGCAAGTGTTCATGATGCATTGTTGAACCTCAGACAGCAGCTGCAGGGCCAAGGACATGAGGGGCCCCACTGAGAGTCCTATATGAGTGAGTTATGTTCAGTCTGGGCAGAACACAGCAGGCATTTAAAAAGATTTTCTTATGATTAAAAAATATTTAAAATGTATGATCTGCACAAGTCCTTCACAATATTTACTTAATGTTTACAAGGTTTAGAGGAACAACGGCACAGAATGAAGGGAGGCCTCTCTGTTCCCAACATTGAGTACTATTTTTGGGCATTTGTCTTAAGACCGGTAGTAATATGGTTAAATCCTAGTTCTGTATCTTCTTGGAGAATCATTGAAGAAAATCTAGCATTACCTTATAGGTTGGAGGACCTAGTATATTCATCAGTTTCTTTGAAACGAGTTAAACTTAAGCTGGGTCCTATAATGAGTCACACATTAGCTATATGGCAACGGGTAGAAGAAAGCTCCAATATCCATTGTAAATGGCACCTTAAAAGTCCAATATTCAACAGTCATCGATTACTTACAGGGGGGTTCCCATTTACAAACACCACGTGGTGTAACAAAGGTGCTTACACCTTGTCTGATATCTTTAATGAGAGAGGGCTGTGTGATTTTAATGAATTAAGGCACCGTTATGATTTGCCGTCATCATCTTTCTTTTTGTACCTGCAGCTACAGGTTTCTATGAAGGCATATGGAGTTCCTTGGAACTTAAGTCTCACCACTCATCCTCTGCATTCCATACTGGCAGATAGGGCAAAGAAAAGAAGGGTGGTGACGTTGCTTTATAACTTGTTGCTATCTTCAACCTATAGAACCCTTCCTATTACGCTGGTCTGGACAGAAGACTTGGTATGGTATAAACAGGGGGCTGGGCTGGGAGGAAATTTGGGCAGCGGTGGTGATTGCTTCCAAAAATCCTAATCATCAATTAATACATTTTAATTATAGTCACAGGACTTATCTCACTCCAAAGAAGGCTTATTTGATGAAACTGATATCATCTCCAGTCTGTACCTTGTGTAATGAAAATCTTATAGGCTGACAGTAGTACTGCAGTACTCTGACCGCAGTACTCTGACGACCGCAGTAGTACTCTGACCGCAGTACTCTGACCGCAGTACTCTGACGACCGCAGTAGTACTCTGACGACCGCAGTAGTACTCTGACGACCGCAGTAGTACTCTGACGACCGCAGTAGTACTCTGACGACCGCAGTAGTACTCTGACGACCGCAGTAGTACTCTGACGACCGCAGTAGTACTCTGACGACCGCAGTAGTACTCTGACGACCGCAGTAGTACTCTGACGACCGCAGTAGTACTCTGACGACTGCAGTAGTACTCTGACGACCGCAGTACTCTGACCGCAGTACTCTGACCGCAGTACTCTGACAGTAGTACTGCAGTACTCTGACTGCAGTACTGACAGTAGTACTGCAGTACTCTGTGTTCCTCACCGTCCGTGCAGGTTGTAGAGTTTGTCAGAAAAGGGGCTGACGATGATCTGAGGCCTGGTTTCTTTGGAGTAGTGGCGACACATGAGCTCCTGCAGCAGCGCCTCGTCTCTGTAGTTATCACAGCAGAACGTCTTCATGAAGCTCCTCAGACACGACTCCACCGCGATGGACAGAGTGGGGTCCTTCACCGTCAGACACGCTCCTGCAGGGACGGCTCACGGTAAACACCATAACATGCTGCTAATATACTGACTGACACTTCTAACGTGCTAATGTCAGCTGAAAGATAAGGAAACATAAACATAACCCTCACTGACCGATCGGCCCCAGTGGTTTCTTGGTGAACTTCCCAGAGCTGCAGGCCTCGTCGATGGAGGACAGAAGGTCCGGGACGGCGTCTCCGAACCGTTTGAGTTTGTTCGAGCGACTGGAGAGGAGCTGGTTCTTCCTCTTTAGCTTCGATTCGTACGAGACCTGGATGTTCTTCTGCTCAAGTCTGGAAAATAAAAAAAGAAGATGCAGCCACAGTGTAAAGGACTGTATGGCAATAAAGTCTCAAAAAAAGCATTATAATCTACATCTTCAGAGGTGGAAGGTGTTTATTTACGTTAAATATTTTAGGGCAAGTACATTTTTATAGGAGAAGATTTTCTAAAACCTTTACTTAAATTATCTGAATGAAAGGATAAACTAAAGTAGGGCTGCACAATATATCGCAAAATTATCGTTATCACAATATCAGCAAACGCAATATCCGTATCGCAAGAATCTAAATATAACGCAATAACGCTGTGGTCTTCCATCTGACAGAGATTTACACTGAAGAATCATTTTTCACCAGAGCCTTAAAAGAACATGTGTTGTGACTAAATAAAAATGTTTAAAAAGTCCAGTTTTAGTGGTAATTTAATTAATTTAGTCACAGCTTAGCCTTGTTTTATTCCTGGTTTAGTCTGTGTTAAGTTTAGATTTTGTCACTGTTTTGACTTGTAAATACAGGAACTTACATTTTTTTGGGAAATGTAGTGAATTTAACTTACTATGTTCGAAAAGTAGGCTCTATTTTCATATATCGCAATAATATTGTTATCGCAATTTTCAACATAGTTCGAATATCGCATGTTTTCTCCATATCGTGCAGCCTTATTTGAGAGTAAGTGTGTAGGTACTGTATGTGTGGCTGAATTGTTAATAAAGCAGACTCTGACTTTGACTCATTATTAACAGCAGGATTAAGAGAAACAGCTGTATTTTTATTATTAGTAGTAATGGTACTAATAATGTGTAGCTTTGCCTCTAACTGTGGTTCCCAAACACTGGGCCAGGATCCAAAATGAGTTTAGATATTTTAGTAATTGATATCTGCTTAGTACCATAGACTATAGTTGCTGTTGATGTATTTGTAGTGTTCTGTAGGTTAAAAAAAACTTGACGTACCTGAGTTTGTCCCTCTCCTCTTTCCCTTTGAGCACGGCCTGGTGTTTGTTTTTGATTTCCTGGTTCAGCTCGGAGCACTTCCTGTCCAGCGTCTGCAGCTTCTCCCTCAGATCGGACAGAGCCTTCAGCCGCTTGGTCTGGTCCTTTCGGCTGCTCGCGCTCACACTGGGACAGGAAAAAACAATGGTTTCCTAAATGTTTGTACTTGTACTGGTTGTATTTTAGTTTGTTTTCTGTCTCCTACCTGGCTTTGGCCTTGTGGATTTTCTCCTCCAGTAAACTCTGCTCCTTCTCAGACTGTTTCAGTTTGTTCAGAGCACGGAAGTAAACCAGCTGCAGAGAGAGCCAAGCATTTAAACATTAGATTACTGAATAATAGTCATTTCTTTTGCTTTAAATAATTGTTTTATAGTGGGAAAAACATGTTTACGACAGACCGGTCTTCATTTATCATCTTATTCTCATCATGTTCTAAATAAGGAGCCTATCCCAGCGACTATGGGCCTTAGGCGGGGTAAACCCTCACCTCTCAGGGCTGAGGCAGAGAGAATCATTCACTCTGACATTCATTCACTATGAGACATTTAGATTGACTGCTTCAGTGCCTTAATGACGTCAGAGTTTGGTCTTAAATGTCACCGAAACTAAAACTGAGGTTAAAGTGTTTTTGGACCCAGTGGAGCTTGTGCCTCGCCTCTCGTTGATCAATGTTCCCTCAGTCACTCTGGCTATGTTCACACTGCAGGTCTTAATGCTCAATTCTGATTTTTTTGCTGTAATCTGATTTTTTTGTGTTCAAAGTTTAACCTCTTAAACCCGAATAGAGCCCGACGCCCCCTTGCGTCCGCTTGTTGGGACCATAGCGGGGAGATACAACGGCTGACACACACATGTGTGACATCCTCATGTTCGGACAATTTGTGGCAACAAAACTATCTACTTCAGTTTCTATCAAACAGTTGGATTCTGCCTGGAATTTTTAAAAAATAAAACATGTATATCTTTCCATTACTTTGTTTATTTGGCAGCAGACCAAGATATGTGAAATTTTCAATTTATGTTGTTATTTGCTTCACTACAGGAAGGAAAAAGGCTTTTTTGGAGGCAAATATGTGTTTTTTTTCCAGGCGGAAATTAGAATAATCCATTTCAACCTCAATTTATGGTCAAACAATAAAATGTATTAATATTATTTCTCTGCCACAGTAATCCCCAAAGTCCACCAATTAATTTGCTACCAAGGTTAGCTATGTACACCTAGTAAATGCTAAGTAAAACCTTAATAAATGTAGATTTTCGGGAAAAAGGCCTCAGAGCTTAACAGGTTAATTAGCCATTTGTAGAGCACAAGTTGTACACATATATAGGAATTTCATTGCATATACCCATCGAGTCATAATAAATAATAATAATAAAACAGAACATCAATAAATAAATACAGCACATGTAAGAATAATAAATATAAAATGTATAAAAAAAGTATACATACACACATACATACAGAATATACTTATGTATCTATGTATATATATATATGTACATACACATACACCTCACTGTCTAATTATCTAATTATGTACATCATTTTTTATGTACTGGCCAAGAGTCTCACTGTCGCTGGATAAAAACAGTTATAAAAGCATGTTGTGTGTGTCGTGATGCTGTGTGCTCTTGTGTCTCAGGCTCAGGTTTGTGTGGCTGTTCACACAGTTTAACAGTTACAGTTTAACTCTAACCATCAGTGTCGTGTGTGAACTGTTTCTGGCCCTGAAGTGAGCCACATGCACAAAAAAAGCCCTCACTCCTTAACTTCTTAATATTTCTCATCTTATTTCTCTTCTCATTTCTCCTCCCTACGACTCTCAAGTTTAGCTTCAACACGATTATCACCTTAAATACTAATTAAGTTTCACTTTTATTCACTGACCAACTCCATCGCCACTGTCTGCCAGGCTTGTTTCCATTTGATCGGGACAGTTTCCACCACTTCCAGCACAGATTTGGGCTGTCTTTTGCATTTCAGTGACATAAAAGTCAGATTAAAGGTGACTTATCCGTTCAGACTGCAGTCACATTGTAAAAGATCAGATACTCAGCCATGGAAAAGTCAGATACAGGTCACATATGGACAAAAAAGTCAGATTTCGGTCACTTCTGCCTGCAGTGTGAACATAGCTTATCATAAACCCACAGTCACCAACCTTGCTTCATAATGTGAGTGCGCAATGTGATGTTAGAAATGTATTTATATAAGGTTTTTTTCAGGGCATCCTGTACTTTTGTTTGCTTGGTTTGGAGAAAGGGGCGTGTATTATAAAATTTATCTTCCTTCTGCTCCTTTTCAATTATGTAACAAATGGATGGGAAATTATTTTATCTTGAAACATAGCTACAAACAATTGAAAATTATTAAAACAAATAATAAATGAAATGAAATAACGAACAGTGATTTTAAACTGGATAAGCAGATTAACACTGTCGTCAAATCCAAGTTTTATCAAAAATTAAATATTTCAATGATTACTGATGTACTAACCAGTCTTCCCTTGCATGCTTACAGTTAGACCAAAACGCTGCTGCTCGGCTTTTAACAGGAAGCAAAAAAAAAAAAAAAAAAACATGACCATATCAGCCCCATCCTCGCCTCCCTGCACTGGCTTCCTGCTCGTTTTAGGATTGATTTTAAGATTTTATTGTTTGCTTTCCCACAGTACATTACAGACTTTAGCGCGTTCACTGAGGGCCAGCTCCAGCTCATGGTGTCTAAGATGAGACTTAAGACAAGACTTAAGGTGGAGTGAAGCCCGGTCTCTCCTGGTTTTAAGACCCACTTTTATTCCTTGGTGTGAGTTGTGTGGTTAGGGTGACCATCTGTCCCACTTTTGATTCTCCTACACAGCCATTTAAGCATCTGTCCCTCTGTCCCACCTTTCAGGACAATATCACACTTTTACATTGGTGCTCAGAGGATCTTATAAAAAGTGAGATTAAACTTAAGAACAACAAGGCTGTATCATTGTCCCTTGTGTAAAATGTAGAATAAATATTTGTTGGAATATAAACGTGTGGTTGGTGTCGCCCCTGTGTTTCAGGAAAGGCCTCTCCTTGGAGCCGTGACTTGTTGCTGTCCTGCTGTGGGACAGTGTTGAGAAAATGAGAATGGGACATTTAATTTTCTATTTTAGATTAGATCAATTTCACCTTCGTATTCCATTCCAGTATTTTTATCTAAATGAGGTTTAGACTCAGTAAAATATGTATACTATCAAAGCTTTTATTTCTCGTGTCTGTCCCACCAAATAACAAAGCTTGTCCCACTTTTTGTGGTCCTTCTTTCTTTTTTACTTATTTATTGCTTTTTATTATTACTCTTATTTGGTTTTACTGTTTTTTATTATTTTAATGGGGACTAGTGGAGCTAAAGAGAGTCATATTTATTTTGTGTTTTTTATAAAGTTCTGTGTGCAGCACTTTGTAAACTTTCTCTGTTTATAAAATGTGATAAATAAATAAAGTGGAGGAGGATTTTGTCTGTGGACGGTGGGAGGAAGAAGAGAGAACCCACAGTAACGGTTGTCATAGTGTTTTTGTGTTTTTTACCTCTTTTTCCTTGTGAGTCTTACTGACGGCCTTCACTTCCTCCTTCAGACTCCTGTTCTCCTCAGACAGAGACCCCTGCTCTTCTCTCAGTCGGTCCAGATTACTCCTGATGCCCTGGATCTTCTTCTCCACTTGCGTCACTTTGGTCTGAGACAAGAAACAGTGAGCCGCGAGGTCAGACATTTTAGGAAAACTTTTGGCTTTTTCCTTCTGGGATCGCCACAGCAAATCATCTGCCTCCTGGTATGCAGTGGCTTCTATTTTAATACATACGCCTGAACATTCCAGGCTTGGGACCGGCCCAAAGAGTTCACTGGCTTGGATTCCTTGTGCGGGAGTGACCAAGAACATTTGCAAGTCTAAATGAGTCAGTATTGCTTACTATTACAGACTTGATTTGTGGTTTAGGCAGTTCTACAACGTCCACACCATAAAGTCAGGTTTTGTTGGTTTTATTGCATAGTTGCAGGCAAACAACAAGAAATGCGAGATAAAGCCAACACCTGCTGCCTCTCCTGCTCCAGACTGACCGGTAAAAAACCACAGGCCCACCCAGGTGCATGCTGGTCCACCTGTGCCACCTGCTCTTATTCACTGCTGCCCATGGCCTAACCCAACCCAAGAGGCACACTAAAGAAGTACAACAAAACAGATCTAAAGTGCTAAACCCAAAACAATAAACTAAACAAATAAATTGCTATGAAAAAAATAAACATAGTATAATAATAAGAAAATAATTACAGTATTTTCCGGACTATAAGTCGCCCTTTTTTTCGTAGTCTGGCTAGGGGTGCGACTTATAATCTATGTAAGTTCTTTTTTTAAACACATCCAGGTTGACAAATACACACAAAAAAAACTCTAAATCTACTGGACATTAAGTTTGTTTTTCCTTAAAGACATTTCAGTGTTCATCCAATGTCAGTTTGAATTTACAGGAAACAGGAAGTCACTGACATTAACAGCTGTGTATTTAATGCCAGTGACTTCCTGTTTCCTGTAAATTCAAACTGATGAAGGTGTTTGGATGAACACTGAAATGTCTTTAAGGAAAAACAAATTTAATGTCCAGTAGATTTAGAGTTTTTTTTGTGTGTGCGACTTGTATATTAAAATATTTCATGTGTTGGTTACTTTCACACTGACAGCCGCGATAGGGCGCTCTAGGCTTGTGTACCAGCATCTGCTGCACCTGTACCACTGACAATTTAAAATGTAAACATTACCACTAACAACTTAGGCTATAAAGACAACTGAGAAAGAGCTGGAATAATTGGAAATGGAACTGATGCTGAGTCTGACGACAGCCACGCAGAGGAGGAAGCGGCGCTTCGTCTACCTCCGGAGTTGGCGGAGTTGTTCAGAAGCGACACCGAGGATGAAGAATTTAAAGGATTTAGCGATTAGGAGTGAGATGGTGAGTTTGGTGAACTTGTTATATTATGTTCTTTATGCTATAGTTATGTGAATAACTGTTAATATATTACGTTAACATACGAGACACCTATTCAGTTCGTTGTTTATGCTTCATGTAGCTGAATAACCATCAATGTGTTACGTTAGCATAGCGCACACCTATTCAGCCTGTTGTTCTCTATTCTATTATTACTATAACTTGCCTTTCAACATGAAATGTCTGTTCTTGGTGTGGGATTTTGTAAAATAAATTTCCCCCCAAAAACATGACTTCTAGTCCAGTGCGACTTATATACGTTTTTTCCTTCTTCATTATGCATTTTTTGGCTACTGCGACTTATACTCCGGAGGGACTTATACTCCGGAAGGACTTATACTCCGGAGGGACTTATACTCCGGAAAATACGGTAAACTAAATCTGAAAACTAATAGACAAATGGCTTCTACAAAAGTTGACTCACCTGCCACTGCTGGACGTTGTCTCTGTGTTTATAATTATTCTCCTCCTTTTCAATGTCGTCCTTGAGTTGGCTCACGGCCTGCTCCTTTTCTCTCACCTCAAACACATCATAAACAAAAACAACGTCCAAGTTAATGAAAAGTGAAACAGACCTTTGCTCTGGGTCATGGCAGTGTAGCAGCAGACTCAAGGGAAGAGACAGGAGTCAGAGCTGAAAATGTAGAGTTTATATCGAGAATATAATAAATCAAATTATATTTACACATACGCAATGTACACATTAAGGCTGCAAAATATATCACAAAATTATCGTTATCGCAATATCAGCAAATGCAATATCCATATCGTAAGAATCTAAATATATCACAATAACGCTGTGGTCTTCCATCTGACAGAGATTTACACTGAAGAATCATTTTCCACCAGAGCCTTAAAAGAACATGTGTTGTGACTAAATAAAAATGTTTAAAAAGTCCAGTTTTAGTGGTAATTTAATTAATTTAGTCAAAGCTTAGCCTTGTTTTATTCCTGGTTTAGTCTGGGTTAAGTTTTGATTTTGTCGCTGTTTTGACTTGTAAATACAGGAACTTACATTTTTGTGAAATGTAATGAATTTAACTTACTATGTTCGAAAAGTAGGCTCTATTTTCAAATATCGCAATAATATCGTTATCGCAATTTTCAACACAGTTATTGAATATCGCATGTTTTCTCCATATGTGCAGCCCTAGTACACATTTATAAAAGAAAAAAACAAACAAGACATGGCTACCAAATGAAATAACACTTTCACGTGTACGTATGCCCGAAAAGTAGCGGGAAGAAGTACAAACTTATTAAATCACACCCCTTCTTCCAAAGCTACATTTATCCACTCCCTATTTATACTCAATCATGAGTTCTTAATTAATAAACACAATAAACAGACATTTCTATACAAATCATATTAACTTGTACTAACAAGACACTTGTATCACTTGTATTTACAATTATAATTTGTTTTAATAATAATTTTAATTTTAATTTGCAGACAAGAGATAAAACAAAGATTAAGAGGCACAATATATAATAATTTTTTGCAAAAATCATAGCTGTATATTATGATTTCAGTGGCCAACAGTGGTGTAACTTGGTAATGTGAGGCCCCAGTGCAGGATTTCAGAATGGGCCCTAAAGTTATGAAGCACATTCAGTTCTTCAGGTTCAGGCATTAAGCTTCTTCTGTTATAAAAAGCTGCTGTTTTACTGGAGTTTGATACAAAAACAGGAGGTTATTCATTAATATTTAGGGGGATTTTTGTGAAACTATATTCATTTATTACAATTTGTGATTTGAAAAAAAATGATTTTGTTGTTTTTTGTTATCATTGTACAAATTGAACAGGGTTTAAAATTGAATTTATGTTAAAAACTCTGTTCTGCAACAGAGTTATGTGCTGTCCAATTTATTATGATAATTTTACACACAGTCTTGACCTTAGATGATTAAGGGCCCACTCTAATGAGCCTCCTAAAATGATTACATAAACCATACATTCCAAATTAAATACCAGTCAACCTTCTCTATTTCTATGTCTTTTGAAAACCAGATCTTTAAACTTTTTGTTTGTTTGTTTGTTGTTTCATGTTTGGAAAGTCCTTGAGCTCCACAGTTTCACTCCCTGTACAGAAACGCAAAAACCTTTCCTTTTAGTCTGCACCCGAGAGACTTTAAACTGAAATTTTGCTCTTAAATATTATCCTCCTTCCCTCTCAGTGAACAGCTTTTGCCCTTTGTCAGGTAATTGATGATTTTTTTTGCATTGAACATTACTTGTTCCATCTGTAGGTCCACAAGATCTTTGGAATTTAATCATTTAGACTGCAAGGAGAATGCAGAGGGACAGCTCATGTGAGATGTTGGAGATAAAGTTTCCAGGCTGAGATGGTTTGGACGAGGACAGAGGAAGGATTGTGAATATATGGTAGAAGCATGAGGCTGATGTTAGAGCTGGAGGCCTAGAGGAAGACCAGAGAGGAGATTTACGGCTGTAGTGAAAGAGATTTATTACGTTCATGTTGTCTTCATGTAATAGTATCGTATAGTTCGTAAGAAGCGTCACCTGACCACTGTGATGTCTTTTATCAGCTGTTCTTCCCGCTTCCTGATTTCAATTCATCTTTATACCAATGTTTGTATTTATTTGATTCCTGCTTGACTATTTTTGCGTTGTCCTAGTTCATGATGTGTTTTTTTTGTTTACAGTGGTCTGATATCGCAGATTTGAGGTTCTCTTTTCCGATCTTTCCTTTTCTGTTCTCGTGAGTCGTCCCATGGTTTCTTTTTCACATTTTTTTGTTTGTTTGTTTTGTTCATTTCCTCTTATATTGAAGCTTCTTCCTGTTTCTCCAATGCATGTTTTATTGCATGGTATTTTGTAGCTCACATTGCATTTATTGTCCTGTTCAATTTTGTCTTTTGAATGTACTTATAGTTGTCTTAGTGTGGTGTGTGGTTTTGTGGCTGTATATCTGAGATAAATGAACAGAATAGCAATATGCTGCAATGAAAGAGGAAGTTAGTTGGTGCGAGAGAAGAGGATGCAGAGGAGAGAGGTTATGCTGAGATCTTACCAAACACCAGGCCATGGACTTCTTTAGATTCTCCAGTTGTTCTCTGAGTTCACTGAAGGAAGAGAGCTGCTCATATCGCTCCTTCTTTCTGAGAAAATCCTGCTTCAGGTCCTTCATACTCTGAGAACAAGCGGAAAAACATATATTCAACAAAGATAATGTATAAAACTTCTGAAGATATTTTAGACAAGTGTCCAGGGTTTACTCCTCCTCAGCCCAAAGTTGCTGGGATAGACTCTAGCCATAAGAAGCCACAAGATTCTAGCAAAAAGAAAATGAATAAATTTGTCTCTGTACCTCCTCCTGCCTCTCGACCTGCTGCCGTGTGATGGTCTTGGTCTGTTTGATGTAAATATAATCTCGCTTCATCTGTTCCAGGAGTGTCGCCTTCATAAAGAACTACAAGAAACAAAGAGTTCACAGTAAAAATGAAGTACTTTTTCTTAAAAGCCCCATGTTCAGCTTTTTTCAGGCTTTCTGAAATAATGTTGGACTGCTTTGCTTCAGTATTTCAGGGTTTATGAATTAAAATAATGTATATTTATGGAAAAGGGCTTCTTTTGGGGAGCTGTTACTTTGACTGTGCAGAGAACATTTGGATTAGGTGACTGTCGCCCCCTGCTGGCAACGATGAAGACTGGACAGAGCATATAATGGTTTTTAGCACGGCTATTAGCAACATAATGCTAACAGATAGATAAATGAGCTTCATAGTGACAGTGGGTTAAGGCTGAAATGATCAGAACGAGACTGAGTATGGGCTTTAGAGACTCTGGAGCATACAGGATTACTCAAACATGTGTGACTGAGACAAAATACTACTCCAGGTCTGTTTTTGAGGTGAAAACAACATTATAACATGAGTAAAAGCTTTGAAAAAAAAGTCACTTTAGCAGAATAGGGGTCGTTTAAAACATGAATTGATTGTGTCCCAACAAACTCACCTTG
The DNA here is from genome assembly GCA_020698575.1 of Bostrychus sinensis. NCBI lineage: Eukaryota > Metazoa > Chordata > Actinopteri > Gobiiformes > Eleotridae > Bostrychus > Bostrychus sinensis. The sequence goes on from CM036258.1 coordinate 4,638,674, forward strand.
TATTTGTCTGTTTCGTTTTTAGAGTGGAGGAACTGTTTGCTCATTTCCTGGTTCAGGATGGAGACCGGGTTGTCCAGCTGCAAAGCAAAGTTCAAATCAGACACAGGTCTGAAGGAGGTCATCTCTGCGCATACTGTGAGCTCTTTTTTTTTTTGTTTACACCAGTTTTTAGAAGGCCTCCCAGATTTTTATGTCCATGTAACGGTTTCCCAATCCTATCCTCTGTTCTTAGCATTCACACTGACAACTTAGGGCCAGATTTATCAAAGGTAACGCTAACTGAAAAAGATGCGCTAAAACTGGAGCAAACCCAGACGCAGTTGAGATTTGCGTGTCTTACAGGAGCAGAGCGAACGCAATGCAGATTTTGCTCCTATGACCTAATGAATCTGTAAACTGAGGCGTTCTTCCCAGAGTGCGCAAAATGTAAGGTGGAGAAAATGCAAATTCATTCATTTACCACCCGCAATATTATTTATCAAGGCTCACCATGACTTTGCGTGCGAAAATAACGTATAAATTTAGCACGTTGGAGAAGGACGTGCTAATCTTTTGCACAGATGGCTGCTGTGATTCGTGTGAGACGAAGGAGAAGAAATGAACAAATACGTAGGGTTAGAGTGTTTGCAGATCTATTTGCCACGACGGATGAAAAAATTATTCACCAGCACTTTCAGCTATTCTTAGTTAAATTTTTGCTTCCGTTTGTGTTCCACTTCCGCACCTTCCATGACGCAAAACAATACACGCAATGATGCTGTTTAAATAGCTCCGCCCCATCTGTTTGCACTGTCACCGGCCACGCAGTTTCTCTTAGTAATTCACGCGCAACACGAACATTAATAGCGGCCGCATATTTTCTCACTGCACTCGCAGTTTAGCACCCGTCTTAGTAAATATCGCCCTTAGTGACTATTAGTGCTGCCTTGTTAGTATCCAACTCACTGAACAATGCCATAGAACTGTTTCATTTCCAGATTGCTGCCAGCGTCCAAAGACACACAGGACAATGGTTAACTGGGCATTACCCCGCCTCAGGCCCAAAGGTGCTGGGGTAGGCCCTTACCCATTTTTCTATATAAATACCTGGATGTTAAAATGGTCCAAAATGGAGGTGAGCTCCTCCTTCTTGTTTGTGATGAGCTGCCCTGAAATATAGAAGAACAACAGTTATTTTCCAGAAGATAACTTGACAGCACCAGACAACATCAGAGAACATTAGACGATGCCTTTGGCTGTCAGATACCTTTGTCATAATAATTTTATCATCCAATTTTATTAGGCATCGTACAATGAGTACAAGTAATAGATGATAGAATGATAAAGCCAAAGGTGTCCAAGAGTGGTTCAACCTGATTGTCAGGAATTGCAGTGTCATTATCCACAGCCAGAGGTGTCGTGCGTTGCAGTGGTTCTCAAACTGTGGTATGCAGGCTTCTTCTGGTGGTACTCAGGAGTCTCTGCAGTGCAAGTCCTGATTTACACCCAGTGTATACTTGGTTTAGTCCCCTGTTAGACGTACTTTAGCCCTGGTTTAGTCCCAGTTTAACCTTAAAGGTGGTACTGGTAAAGCCAAATATTTTCTGAGGTGGTACTTGAAAAGTCTGAAAAGTTTGAGAATCACAAGTCTAATGCTTTTCTGATGTTGAGGCGATCAACGATCAACTTAACAGCAACAGCACATGACCCTTTTTAGGAAGACGAATCTGCCTTTTCTATAGTGTTACTTCACCTGTTTTGTTCTTGAGGCGGTACGTCCTGGACCCATCGCTGGAGATCCGATGTTCGACTGTGATGCTGTCTCCGTACACCTCTCCTTTATAACCGTCTGGGCCTCTGTTTCGCAACTTCAGGATGATATCTGAAGTACTGAGGACAGGAAAATACTTAACCTATACCCTTCAAATTACAAATTAATACTATCAGCAGGGGTGGAATGTAACTAAATACTAGCCCACGTTTGATTAAAGGTGTCAGTGGCAATAATAACAGAAGTAGTTGTGGCAGTAGGAGGAGTAGCAGCAGTAATAGTGGTTTCTAAATTAAAATAATTTGACTACTTATATTACCTCCTCTTCTGCTAATGTTTTGGATGTGGATAGATGAAATAAACAGTGTTATTATTGCACAACCCTTACGTTTCTCCGTGTTTGATGAAGTCCTTCAGTGACAGTCCTCTGTTTGTGAACGTGGCTTTTCCTCCGAGACCCACGATTAGGGCCGTCAGGATTGCACTCTTACCACCTGAGAGAATTAACACAAAAAAATAAAGTTAAAATCACACGGATGAGAAGAAAGGCAGAGCTAAAATATATATGCATCAGATCTCCAATGTGTAATAACTGCATGTACAACAATCAGTAATTTCTAAATAGATTTAAATAATGTCTTTGTCCACAGTCTGTATTAGAATTTCTACTTTAAGAATAGATTTAGAGTGAACAAATCCTTTTAAGGGACGCCAGAGAATACAGGAACATACATGAATGAAACAAAACACAACTCCAGGTCTGTTTTTGATGATGGAACAAAATTATAACATGGGGAAAAAGAGAGATTTTGCAGAATATAGCCCCTTTAAATGTCTGTTTACTTACTGCCGTTGTTGCCGACAATGAAGTTGACGTTTGGTCCGAAGTGGAACGGTCCGAGGAGGTGATGGCACATGAAGTTCTTCAGAGTGATGCTCTCGATGAGGCCAATATCCCCCTGAAAGCATACACACATCAAATACCTGTAACTGCAAAAAATCAATATCTAGCATTAGTTAAAATTACTTGAATTCGGATTATTAACCTTGATTTGAGTAATGTTTTATTAAATTAGATTTATTTACTAATATGTCATGATTATTTTGACTTGTTTCAAATTATTTCTGTCTTAATTTTAAACCATTTTTACTTATTTCAAGCAAAATTATCTGCCAATGGGGTAAGTGGAATTTTCCTACCCCATTGGCAGATAATTTTGCTTGAAATAAGTAAAAATGGCTTAAAATTAACACAGAAATAATTTGAAACAAGTCAAATAACCTAGCCTAGTAAGTAAATAAATCTAATCTAGTAAAAAAAATACTCAAATCAAGGTTAATAATCTGAATTCAAGTCATTTTAACTAATGCTAGATATTGATTTTTTGCAGTGCATCTAGTTGAATCTGATCCACCTACTGCACAAAACAGGACAGTTGGTTAAAACTAGGGCTGCACGATATGGAGAAAAAATGCGATATTCGATAACTATGTTGAAAATTGCGATAACGATATTATTGCGATATTTGAAAAAGAGCCTTTTTTTCGAACATAGTAAGTTAAATTCACTACATTTCACAAAAATGTAAGTTCCTGTATTTACAAGTCAAAACAGCCACAAAATCAAAACTTAACACAGACTAAACCAGGAATAAAACAAGGCTAAGCTGTGACTAAATTAATTAAATTACCACTAAAACTGGACTTTTTACACCTTTTTATTTTAGTCACAACACATGTTCTCTTAAGGCTCTGGTGGAAAATGATTCTTCAGTGTAAATCTCTGTCAGATGGAAGACCACAGCATTATTGCAATACATTTAGATTCTTGCGATATGGATATTGCGTTTGCTGATATGGCAATAATGGTAATTTTGCGATATATTGTGCAGCCCTACTTTAGTTGATCCTTTTATCCAGATCATTTAAGTAAAGGTTTTAGAAAATCTTCTCCTTTAAAAATGTACTTGCCCTAAAATATTTAACGTAAATAAACACCTTCCACCTCTGAAGATGTAGATTATAATGCTTTTTTTGAGACTTTATTGCCATACAGTCCTTTACACTGTGGCTGCATCTTCTTTTTTTATTTTCCAGACTTGAGCAGAAGAACATCCAAGTCTCGTACGAATCGAAGCTAAAGAGGAAGAACCAGCTTCTCTCCAGTCGCTCGAACAAACTCAAACGCTTCGGAGACTGATAATTTTGCGATATATTGTGTAGCCCTGGTTAAAACTTGCTCTGTTCTATCGGAAAATCGGTGTGGTATGTACACCAATCAGGCATAACATTATGACCACGACCACCTGCCTGTTATTGGTGGTTATAATGTTATGGGTTATGCCTAATATGCAGCTCCATGTGTATTCTTCTGTCACCTTTCTATCAGAACCAGCGTTGACTCCTTCATGAGTGCGTTTACATGCGCTCAGACAAACTAGGTTACTCGTATTCAAGTTCCAGTTACTAACACATGGCTTATTTAACACAATTCTAGTGACAGAGAGAGAGAAAATATCCCAAATAAACATGAAGTAAACACAGAAGTGCGCTGATCACAGCAGCAGTGAAAGACGAAGACATGAAAAGTGGAAAAAAGCAGTAGTTTAGTCCGAGAGCAGCAGAGATACGGCCACTGCAACCAGCGCTGGGCATAAAGGAGGCAATATTGTTTAATAACCTGTGCCGCTCTGTTGAATATTACGAGATTAGGAGTTTAGGAGGAAAAGTTAGGAGTTAGGAGGAAAGTTGAGGCTTGTGTGTCTCTGAAGTTCGCACATGAGAAACCAGGCCTCAGTATCCCGGTTACTATCAGAGCATCCAGGTTTCTCATAACAGCACACTGGCTTTCCCTGGATACTGAATTCAGGACACTGTGTTTACATTCACAAAGGCAAAACTGGGATACTTAACCTGATCATAACTGGGATACTTGAGTGAATATCGTGACTTCAGTGTCTTGGTTATGAGAAACCTGGACAGTCAACCTGGAAAAGTCCAACAGTACAGGATAGTGAGGCAGGTAAACGCAGTATATGAGCTGACGTACTGAGCATGTGCGAACTCCAGAGACGCAAAACAAACACGGCCTGAGCGACTGTAACTTGTAGCTTACAAATTTTCTAATCTAATCTAGTTATTTTCAACAGTACGGCTACCTTTCTGCTCAGTGTTGGACCTGGACCTGACTAAACTATCACTGCTGTGGGACTCTGCTAAAGTTTTCACCATATTTTTCTACATATATCTTACTGCTGCTGTAACCGTGCACTTGTCCATGCCGTCCCTATAAATGTGTTACTAAGCCAAGTGTTATAAGCTTCAACACCACACTCGACTTTCCTAAAAATCCAGGATACTACCGTAGACTTTTATGAAAACAAAAACCGCAAAACCCACAATCATTACCAGTCAGCACATTGTGGAAGTGGAAAAATACAAACACCTTAGACTCATCCTGGATCAGGACTGTGTAACCGCCAAAACACAACAGAGGCTGCACTTTTTAAAGAAACGTTTATCTTTTAATGTTGGAAAAAAAGCTGCTTCACATGTTTTTTTCCAGTTTTATTGAGCGTGTCCTAACCCTCTGTATCATGTGTTGGTTTGGAAATGCTACAGAAGCTCAGAAAAAGGGAGATCTACTCAGAGAGAAGCCTATACATCCTCTCTTCTCTTCGTTTCCATCCTCCATTAAAAAAAACAAACAAATCAAAGTTCTCATTTATTCCACAAGCTGTACAGTTTTTAAATACCTACACCTTCTTTCTGCCCAGCCGGACTTGATACATCTCCTTTGCTCCTGTATCGCTTCTTATCAGTATTCTTTTTTTTTTCTTTTCTTTTGTTGCTTGTCTTTGTGTGAATGTTTTGTGAAATACGCTGCAAAAGTTTCCCTAAGAGGACAAATAAAAGGCTTCTATTCATTCTATTCTACTATAATTTGCCATGTGTACAGGGATACGAGTATCCTGGTTTCTCTGAGTGCATGTAAACTTCTAATTAGGGCTGCCAAAATATTAAAAAGAAGAGTAGTTTTATCATTTATTTTTGTTAATTGATTGACAGAGCGTAGTACAAGACTTTGGACACCGTTCTGGACAAAAACAAGAGAGCATCTAGCCTTTGACAGCGGTGCAAAGTCCCTGCATATGGACGTAAAGAGCGTGCGAGTCATTCAGAGTCCAGTTTAATTAAAGCTGCACTACCTGAGCTTGTGAGTGTAAAAGTGATGTGTCTAAAAAAATGTTTGAATGATACACTGCCCTTTCCTAATTCCTCTCCTTGGCGACGCTCTGTCACAGTCTCACACAAACCTGGAAGTCTGTCCACAGCCAGGAACTGTCACAATAACACAGCACAGATCTGGAGTTTGCTTTTAATTCTTTAAAATAAAAAATAAAAATACTGTGAATAAGCTATGACTTTTGAAAGTAAAACAATAGTTCCTTCACATTATTCTTGATAGATTCTAGTTCTGGATAAATAAAGGATGTATCGACCAATCAGAGCGCTCCTGTCCTATGAAAGCGTGTGAATGGTTAAACTGTTCCTTCCCTCGCTCTAAAACAAAACCTGTACCTGCACCTGTACCACTGACAATTTAAAATGTAAACATTACATTACACTGAGAAAGAGCGGAATAATTGGAAATGGAACTGATGCTGAGTCTGACGACAGCCACGCAGAGGAGGAAGCGGCGCTTCGTCTACCTCCGGAGTTGGCGGAGTTGTTCAGAAGCGACACCGAGGATGAAGAATTTAAAGGATTTAGCGATTAGGAGTGAGATGGTGAGTTTGGTGAACTTGTTATATTATGTTCTTTATGCTATAGTTATGTGAATAACTGTTAATATATTACGTTAACATACGAGACACCTATTCAGTTCGTTGTTTATGCTTCATGTAGCTGAATAACCATCAATGTGTTACGTTAGCATAGCGCACACCTATTCAGCTGTTGTTCTCTATTCTATTATTACTATAACTTGCCTTTTAACATGAAATGTCTGTTCTTGGTGTCGGATTTTGTAACTTATAGTCCAGTGCGACTTATATACGGTATTTTCTTCTTCATTATGCATTTTTTGGTTAGTGCGACTTATAGTCCGGAGTGACTTATAGTCCGGAAAATAGGGTATAATGATTTTGTAATCATTGGAAGCCAAAATCATAATCACGCTCAAAATTCAATTAATTGACAGCCCTACGTCATATCCTGAATACTGTCATAACTGGGATATTCAAGCTCTGGTTGTCCGTGGGATGGGACCTCAGCCTTCTCTCCTCACGAGCATCACCTGTCTCTGATTCACCTCTGTTCCTTCTCTGGACCACTTTTGATAGGTCCTGACCCCACAAGAGCTGCACTTCTGGAGACGCTCTGGCCCTGTCGTCTGTAGCCGTCACAGTTTGTCCCTTGTCAAACTCAAAGCTCAAATCCCATTTTTCCTGCTTCTAACACATCAACTTTGAGGACTAAACATTCGCCCACTAACACGAGCCATGATCAGGAGATAATCTGGTATTTTTTTCCGCGGCTGACTCACAGTTGCGGAGCGGCCGATGCTGCTGGACGGGACGGGGAGCGCTGTACTCTCTGATTCATCTTGAATCTCGACACTTGTCCCCTTTCGCCTTTTAGCAGCGGTCGTCTCCGCGGTGACTTTACTCTGTCTCTTGCTCATTGTGAAACAGGACTCTGAGGAAAAAGAGCACAGGAAGGAAGCACAAAGAAACCTAACGTTAATGAGATACCATCATAGTTTACTGGCTGCTTCAACATACTCTCTACAGAATTACTTCAGTCAGTTTTATTATAGCACTTCAGAAATGATCTGTCTTTATCAGAGTATGAATGTGACTAAATACTTTTACACGAGTACTGACTTACTGGGGAGAAATACCTTTTGTTTACTTTTACTACAAGTATTGTGTAAGGTCTATAGATGAGTATGAATGTTGTTTCACCTTAGTAGTAGTAGTAGCAGTAGTAATAGTGGTAACAGTGGTAGTAGTGATAATAATAATAGTAGCAGTAGAAGCAGCAGTAGTAGTAGTAAAACCAGTAGTAGTAGTAGCAGTAGTAGTAGTAAAAGCAGAAGTAGTAGTAGTAGGCAAGGCAAGGCAAGTTTATTTGTATAGCACAATTCATACACAGAGCAATTCAAAGTGCTTTACAGAAAAAAAGGCACATTTAAAAGTACAAAACACAATTAAAACAATAAAATCAAATTTAAAGAGTATAATTAAGAATTAAGAATTTAAAATAAATTAAAAGAGAAGAGTGCAGATAAAACACTTTCAGTTGGCATATGCACAGTTAAAAAGAACAGTTTTAAGTCTGGACTTGAACATTGTCAGAGTAGAGGCCTGTCTAACATCGTCAGGAAGACTGTTCCAGAGTTTAGCAGAAGTTTTAGTTTAGTCCTGACTCTGGGACCAGCAGAGACCTGTCCCTGAGGTCCTCAGAGTCCCAGCAGAGACCTGTCCCTGAGGTCCTCAGAGTCCCAGCAGAGACCTGTCCCTGAGGTCTTCAGAGTCCCAGCAGAGACCTGTCCCTGAGGTCCTCAGAGCCCAGATGGTTCATGTGGGACCAACAGGTCAGAGATGTACTTTGGTGCTAAGCCATGGAGAGACTTGTACACAGCAGAGCTGTTTTAAAGTCTGTTCTCTGAGCAACAGGAAGCCAATGCAGAGACCTGAGGACAGGACTAATATGGTCGTGCTTCCTGGTTTTGGTCAGGACCCGAGCAGCAGCGTTCTGGACGTCCTGCAGCTGTCTCACAGCTGGTTTAGTGAGTCCAGTGAGCAGACCGTTACAGTAGTCTAACCTGCTGGAGATGAACGCATGAATAAGTCTCGCTCTAGGTCTGGTTAATACAGTAAACCTTTGATTCTGGCAGTGTTTTTGAGATGGTAAAATGCTGATGATGCTATAGATTTAATGTGACTGCTGAAGTTCAAGTCAGAGTCCATGATTACCCCGAGATTTCTAACCTGACTTGTAGGTTTTAGTGAAAGAGACTCGAGGTGACTACAGACACCTTATCTTTGTTTCTGCGGGCCAAAGATGACTATTTCAGACTTGTCTGTGTTTAGCTGGAGAAAGTTGTTTCTCATCCACTCATTGATCTGTTGGATGCAGTGACAGAGTGAATCCACAGGTCCATATTCACCTGCTGTCAGTGAGATGTAAATCTGGGTCATCTGCATAGTTGTGGTAGGATATGTTATTGCTGCTTATTAATTGGCCTAAAGGGAGCATGTAAAGATTGAACAAAAGAGGTCCCAGGATGGACCCCTGGGGCACTCCACAGGTCAGGGCCATTTGGTCTGAAACACAGTTACCAATTTCAACAAAGTAGTAGTAGTAGTAGTATTAGTAGCAGTAGCAGTAGTAGTAGTAGCAGTAGTAGTAGTAGTAGTAATAGTATTAGTATTAGTAGTAGTAGTATTAGTAGTAGTAGTATTAGTAGTAGTAGTATTAGTAGTAGCAGTAGCAGCATTAGTAGTAGCAGTAGTAGTAGCAGTAGTAGTAGCAGTAGTAGTAGTAGTAGTAGTAGTATTAGTAGCAGTAGCATTAGTAGTAGCAGTAGTAGTAGTAGTAGTAGTAGTAGCAGTAGCAGTATTAGTAGTAGCATTAGTATTAGTAGTAGCATTAGTAGTAGCAGTAGCAGTAGTAGCAGCAGCAGTAGTAGTAGCAGTAGTAGTAGTAGTAGCAGTAGCAGTAGCAGTAGTAGTATTAGTAGCAGTAGCAGTAGCAGTAGTAGTAGCATTAGTAGTAGCAGTAGTAGTAGTAGTAAAAGCAGCAGTAGTAGTAGTAGCAGTAGTAGTAATAGTAACAGTAGAAGTAGCAGTAGAAGTAGAAGTAATAGTAGTAGTAATAACAGTACAATACTGCTCTTTGGTGTGTAATTACAAAAACTATTTCCAAAAGTACTTTCCACTTAAGTAAACTTTACATGCAAGACTTTTACTCAAGTAATAATTCTGTTGAGTAATTTTACTTCTACTTGAGTAAATATATTTTGCAGTAAAAGTACTTTTACTTGAGTACTATGAAGTACTAAGTTCTTACACCTCTGGTCTCAATAAATCATATGTTCATTCTTTCAATTTCTGCCATTCCTCACAAAATAATGTTACTACTACAACTACTAGTACTTCAGTAAAATCAAATAAAAAATGAAAGTGAAAAGTACTGTGTGATGGAAGACAATGCAAAGAAACAACAGCAGTATTTTCTGAACGTGTAAAGTGGAAAAGTCACAGGTTTCACTCTGAGGTCTTTTGTAACGGACAAAAACATGAGGCCAAAGGTTAGCATCCCTCCGCTGGGTACTCACAGCAGAGTACAAGATGTACTGCAGTAGAATGTTACTTCAAAATAATGTCACTCAGCTAAAACTGCTCAACAACATTAATACTTGAGCATAAGTAAAAAAAAAAAGTATTAAATGGTTATTTAGGTAAAAAGCACTGACTAATACTACTGCTGCTTGCTTCTACTACTGATTGTACTACTACTACTACTACTGTTTGTACTTTTGCAACTATTACTACTACTTCTTTTACTATTACTAACATTGCTACTACTTCACACTGAGGTAATCAAAATACTGGCAAAGTAAAAGTAACATATTTTTAAGTAAAAGTATGTAAAAGTTGTACTCAGAAAGTAATTGTCTTCTCAAAAGTACTTAAGTAAATTACAAAAGTAAAAGTATCTGGTTACCGCCCTGGGGCAGACTGACTGAAGTGTGGCTGCTATTCTGCGCCTACAGCCCCTCTGACCACCATCAAACTTACTGTAATAGTAACAGCAGTAGTAATAGTAAAAATAATACTACTTCCTTTACCACTAGTATTA